>BSBN01001583.1:3135000-3735000 GCA_027924645.1 Cunninghamia lanceolata | reverse complement strand
GTTTTGCTTCCAATATGATAGATATAAACCCTCTCAATAGACATAGATTTTATCCTCATCAAATAATCTGAGGAGATGAAAAATAATGCAAAGAATCCTATGCTTAGCATACTTATAATGTTAGACCACAAGCCATAAATGACGCGAGCACTTCAGGCTATCCATAATATATGAAAATTAGGGACTAATCAATGCTCAATGCCACTGTAAAAATGCCACATGTCTAGATAAACAGTGGGTGCGAATGGATGACTATATCAAAGAACATAATAGAGAAAATCCATTAGAAGAGTCTAGCTATAGTTTCAATGAGAAGCTAGCCTATTGTATACAAGGAAACTATTTTCAAAAAAGTTGTAAATGGCTATTGCCAAAACATTTGAAAACACAATTGCTTCAACATTTCCAGCCAGAAAGTTGCATAATATGAAGAGAGTTTCAAAAATTGTAGTCCTATACAAAAAACATGACATTGAGAGACATTTTTGTTTCCAGCTCAATGAATTGGCCTATTTCTTTTTTGCTTACACCTCCAAATACTCCTCCTCTAATTCTTCTTCTTCAACAGGCAATTTTTGGGAAACAACAGTGGTAGGATGTACATGGTTATATTCATCAAGTATTGCCTTAGACATCATTGGAGCATTTCAGCCACAACCAAAAGGAAAGTCCCTTATAGCCAAAGGCTTGGATCTAACACAAGTAATTTTTTGTGTGTCCTTTCTAGATGATCTAGCATTTGCAAATGATTCAGCAATATACTGCAGTTGATTGCTTGCAGATGATTCAGTGACAGGCTACATTTGATTACAGTTTTTTTGTTGTAACTTCAATTGTTTCATGATTGATGCAAGGGTTTCTGATCTATCTACATCCACCTATGTCTGCTCATCAGGCTTGGTAAGTTCTGTTGCATTTCAACTAGTTTTATTTCGAGAGCTTTGTTTTGGACTAGCCCTTAGCCTACATTTCTTTCCATGACCCAATGTTACAAAAAATTACAAGTAATGTCTAAAACAAACAAACATTTATCATAAAAAACAACATTACACTTGTGCGTACAATCCATAAAATGCTTAAACAATGCAAAAATGACTATTAAAAGGATGTAGGAACTTACAAATGCTTCCTTTTTCGCTTCCAATTTGATAGATATAAAGCCTTTGAATAGACACAGATTTCACTCTCCTCAAAGTGGCCGAGGAAGTGAATAAACAGTGCAAAGAAATCTTTTACTCAAGAGAATTAAAACTTTGCACCACAAGCCATTAAAGTTGCTTGTATTTCAGACTGCTCACAGCAATTGGAAATTAGGGACTGATAAATGCACAATGTCATCTTAAAATGCAATGCATTAACAAAATCCATAAAAGCAGTCAAAGATAGGGAACACTAGATATCAAGCCATAAAGTGCAAAGAAGAACGATAAAATGCAGAGATGTAGAGAATCATAAATTGACAATGTAAAAGATATAAGAACTTACAAATAACTCATTTCTTGCCTCCAATATGATAGACATAAACTCTCCCAACAAGAAAAGCTATCACCGCCACCAAGGAATATGAGAAAATGAATAATCAATGTAAAAATGATAGTTCAAAAGATATAGGAGCTTACAAATGCTTCTTTTCTATGTTTGAATACAATAGATATAAACTCTCTCAATAGAGACAATTTTTTATTCTCATTAAACAAATCCAGGAAATGGAAAAACAATGCAAGGAATCATATGCTTGGTGTACTTAAAATTTTACAGCATAAGCCATCAATGACACCTACACTAGAAGCTATTTACAATAATTGAAATTTATGAACTGATCAATGCAGAATGTTGTTGTCAAAATGCCACACGTGAACAGAAACACTGTGTGTGAAGACATGACTATATCAAAGAACACAATAGAGAAAATCCATTACAAAAGCCTAACTGTTATTGCAATGAGAAACTACCTTATTCTGTGCTTGACAAATACAAACAACATCCTCTCACAACCTACAAAAATTGAAGGACACTGCCATGTTGCAAGCCTAACTCCATGCCACTATTGAAAGGTGACAAAGACACCTATTTGGCAAACACCCACAAAGCTCAAACTCACAACAATAGCAGAATGAAACAAAACTTTGGAATTTGAAGAATGCCTAGCCATAGTCAAAGGGAAGCAAAATATGTACTATAGAAGCAAGTAGACATAGCAAGTTAAATCTCCATATTCTAAAACAATATCCATGACATGTCCAAAAGACAAACCACAATGAAAGCACAAGAACAATTTGTTCGAACATAATTGGAACCTATAAAGCTTCTACACGCCACATATCTAGCTGCATGAAAAGCACAAGTAGAGAGACATGCCTCAGAGCCTATGCTTACTCACCTGTATCGCTATCCGCCCTCGAAGGAAACAACAATTGCCAACACCCACCTTTCTGAGGAGTCAACATGCAACAACATACATCTGACAAGTTAGAAAGAGCAAATCAAACTATCAAAGCCAATATGGTATGTTGACGACAATGGCACAAACAATGCAACATGGAGAATGCCACAATGCATCAAACAGAACTGAGAAAGCAAACTATGTTCAGATATTTTTTTCTTAATGCAATTAGATAATATTTTCGCTCTGTGATATGAAGATTCTTTCCATATGTGGATTGTTGCAACAAACATGCTACACAGCCTAAGTGCATAAAATTCAGGGTGTTAAATGCCACTTTGCATGTACGACATTCCAATCGTAGAAACCAATCATTGTAATTGCAATAGGCAATTGCTGCTTTGCACGATTAAACAATCAATGGCACAAAGCAAGTCAATGCATATGTCACTTCAACTATCAATGGGCTGGTCGATGACTGCACCATAAATGATTGCAACGGAATTGGATGAAACTATCTAGAAAGTCAAAAAGCGATAACAACAAACATGTTTGAACAAAAATGTTTTTTGTTCAAGATATGAATGATGATGATGGATGAAAAGATACACAGAAGATCAGGAATATCTTGAACAGATAGACATGTTTCAATGGCTATCATTGTTTGATGGACACACAATTAATTTACATTGCGAAAATACAAAAGTAGGAAGAAAATATCAAGAGCCAATGAAAAATTGCAAGAAAATGGCGCAAACTCCTTTTTAATAAAATAATGCCACAAAACAGAGGATAAACATTAGTAGCATGATTTGTGAGTGATGCATTGAAATGCAATAGCGTAGAGGAGACATTAGTCCTCGCATCAGTAATTGTTAGAAACACCATGAGGAAATTATGGAAGAAAGATTAGGAGACTGAAAACATGGTTAGACGAGCACAAGTGCTGTAAAATGTAGAGATATTTGTTACAGTAAGCACACCAATATGATACTTATAAATCCTCTCAATAGACAGATATTACATCGAGAAATTTTGCAAAGGTCTAGTAATATTATGCAAGAAAACATACATGTTTCAGAACAAATGTATAGTTATTTGCAATAGCACAATCGTGTGACTAGTTTACAAGACCATGATTAGTAGTTGTCACCAAGAACAATAGCAAAGCTGAGATCTACATAGGTAGAAGAGTGGAAAAGTAAGTATTCTGGTTAGAGGCATGATCACCATGAAGAACAATTAATCCAACAATTCGTTTATTCTTACAGAAATTGCACATTGGTTTGATGCAAGTGCGAAGAGCAATGGTAATAGCATGTTGTAGAAAGAATATTGAAAGTAAACAGATGCACTTGGAAGACTGTATACTTTGTTGTGCAAAAGACTGTGTAACAACACTTAACGTGATGTAAATGCATGGCAACATGTGCAAACAGATCAGAAATGCATTCAGTACGACTAGAGATGAAGGCATATTGCAAAGTGGTCAGACCAATATGTACCTAGTATTGTGAACTTGACAGTAGCAACTTCGATGTTATGTACCCAGAAGTGGTCCAACAGACTTCCTACATGTGTTGTTGGTTTCTCAACAATAAGTGACAGTTTGTATTCTTGCATAAATTCAAGAAGAAACATTTTTGTTCTTGTGGATTGTAGCATGTCGATGTTAAAGTCTCCAACAATGATCAATTTTGAACTAGGTGGCAATGAGGTAACAACAGTTTGTACAAAATTAAAGAGATCATGAATGGGTGCGTTTGGTGTCAAGTACAAATTTATGATGTGTAGAGTAATGTGCACACGCAACAGGTCAATGGTTATTGTTTCTATGATCCAGGAGGAACCAGAAGACCTAAAAATTTCATAGTCTCAGAATCTGATGAAACCAACATCATTGGATAGAGCTCACCGACACGATCTTGATGCAGCTGGAATCACGTCAAAAGGAGGCCAGATGCAAAAGTTATGCTTGGTCAAAGTTTGGCAAGACTAGGGTTACCATATGCAGACTCAAAGCCAAAAAATTGATCATCTCCAAATCAGACGGAAATGACACCAAGTTGAAGAGCTCATTGAGATGATTCTGACGCCACTTGAATTGTGTCAAATGGAGTCCGTATGAGCGAGATATGGCTAGCCAAAGCTGCCAAAAAAATATGGTTGCCCAGGGATCGGTGCTGATGTCAGCTTGACACATGGCAGTACGGACGCTGACGTGGCATCATCAGGGCAGGGCACGTGGTAGACGTATGCTGATAGGGCAGGTTGATGATGTGGCACATGGACATGATGTGGTATTGTGTTGGTAGATAAAACGGTGCCACGTGGACCAATGAATTGGTGCCATGTGGCACCCCTATATTAAAATTTGGTGAATGAGGGAGTCATACTCTTAACTTACCACTTCCTATTTTTACCTTCCACCGCCAAGCCACGCAAGATATTTGATATAAATATCTTCCTATTTTTACCTTCCACCGCCAAGCCACACAAGATATTTGATATAAATAAGGTGCTGTTTGTATTTAAAGAATATGCAACTACATTCCAAGTAAAGGGAAGGTCGACGGTTCCCCCATACCACCAACACGCCCAACCGCCACGTTAAGTGGCCGCTCTGAGATATAAGGGGCCAAAAGCCTATTTGAAGGCTTAAATCGTGGAGATCCCAAAACAAAGGGGCCCGAGCCCTCCATAAACAATGTAACCTGCATCCTTAAAGGGTTTAAAAGGGTTTTTAAAGATTTTTATTTGTTTTGAGGGCTTAATATGGGTGATTTGGGGGAATAATTTTGTTAACCCCCAAATAGCATTTGTAAATGTATTTAAAGGGGGTATTTTTGCTCTTGAAAAAAAAAACAATTGGGAGGAAGAATTCTCGAATTACTCTTGGGGAAATTATTGAGCAAGTCATTTCACAATGAGTTGAGTGATCCAGCAGATGAGGGTATTGCTCACGGAGGTCGATTTGTCTATTCTTCGAGATTGAAGAGAAATGGAGAGGCAAGCTGAAGGCTTCTTAGACTTGTGCACAGAACGAAGGTTTGCGAGTGGATTATTTTTTAATTCTCCATGTATTCTCATGCTTGAGTATTGTATATGCAAATTAGACATTCTTTGTAAAAACCTAGATTGGACAGAGCATCAAATATGCCACAATCTTTCCATAAAGTGGCAAAGAATTAATTTGCAAGTTGAAGACCAAGCTATGATGTAACAAATCCTGATTGAGCTTCGCATTAGTTAATGGAGCGGCGTCACAGTTGAGCGAGCCCGGAGACGTAACCCAAACATTGGGTGAACTCCGTTAACAAATCAGTTTCTGTCTCTTTTTGCTCACTCTTATTAATTTCTTCATGAGTGGTTAATTAGTATGTCATTAAGTTGATAACTGATTAAATAAACCTAATTCTATAATTTCAACGGTAAAAGAACATAATCACGCAATTCTGTTTGCGATCAGGAAAAATTGTAATTTGGGTTAAGTACAATTTAATTTAATTGTAAGCATTAATTACAGATCATTCTAGATACTTTATCGAGAAACTATGAACATTCTGCACAGGAACTGATTTCTTGCAGCTTGTTAACAGGCCATGAATCCTTGTTGCAGTATAGCAATTAGATGCTTTGTCAAGGAAGCCAATGTGGTCGAGCACATTGTGTTTGGTTTCTTGGAAGCAAAGGACTATTGCTTCGAGCATATCATAGTCATGGGCTATCTCTTGTGCGTGCAATTCAGAGCTACGTGTATTCAAAGAGCATATGGTAAAATGACTTCGAGAAACAGACAAAAGGCTATGTTGCACTTTCCACTTCACCGAGTCCATAGGCTGTTTCATTTCATCGTTTACTTTTTCTGAGACTTTGAAGTTTTGTTCTTGTAGCCTATGCATGAGATACAGGGACTCGATGTTTCTTATGCGTGACAGGGCAATGTAGACAAGACCATGTGTGATAGACCTTACATGGGTCAAAAGCAACTACGTTCATTGTGAGACCTTGTGCTCTATGAATAGTTTGTGCACATACAAGTTGCAAAGGAAATTGTGCCCGAGTAACTATTTTGACTTTTCTAATGATTCTCATTATAGGTGTCCAAGAAGACAAAATAGAATTTGTGTATAGACTTTGCATTCTTTGTCGATGCAATTTGCCAACTATGGGATCATTGAATTGTATCCAAACAATGTCATCTTCTTCAGTTGTATGCAATTTGCAGATGCCATCTGCACCATTCACCAGTCCATCTTGTGTATCAATGTTGCTAGCAGTCAATTTAACCAAAATGTCTTGTTTGAACATAATCATGCTAGTCAATGATGATTTTCAGGTTGGAATTGCATTCTCTCAATTGTGGTGTCTTGTTTATCAATTGCTTCCAAAACATAAAGCTTTGTTGGTAAGCAGTCTAGCATTTTTTTGTTGTGCATGTCAACTACTATATTTTTGTGAAACAAGTAGGGAAACTGTGGATCATTTGGAGGTGTCTTATAGCACATTGCATTCAAGTAGCAAATGTCTTGGTTGGTTTGTTGACCAATCCTTGCACAATTAAGTATGGAAATGAACTGTTGATTTGTCTATCTAATGACATTATGCAATTCGAAGCACTTGACATTGTCGATCCAAAATGTATATGGCATTTTCTCCTTATATATTATCAGTTCTTCGAATATCCAAGTATTGCACACAGGTTGTGCTTGGTAGAAGTCACCACAAAATATGATATCTATATTGCCAAAAGGTGTTGTTGGTGTGTGCTTAATTTGACGAAGCCTTCTGTCCATGTTGTAAAGCATTTTCGAACTAATCAATGACACTTCATCAACAAGAAGAATTTGCAATTGGTCAATTTTTTTGCCTAAGGTATCAGTTGTGTTTGAATCCAGTGGTAACATTTTTGAAGAATTCATTGGTAATTAGAAGATTGAATGTGTAGTAATACCACCTACGTTGAATGCAGCTTTTCCTATTGAGGCAACAATAATGCCTTTAGGCTTTAGTGGATCGTTGCCTAGTTGTCTATTATAGAACCGAATCATTGCTTCAAAAATTGCTTCGGCTGTGAAGGTTTTGCCTGTGCCAGCTCTACCTATCAAGAACAAGTACAATGGATTTTTTGGAACAAGTCTTTTTGTCATCAATATGTCCTTTACTATTGACTGTTGTTCTTTGTTCAATTGTCTTTGTAGATTGTAATATTCTTCGTTGCTTAGCAGAAATGGATGTGCAATATCAGAGAATAGTTTTTTACAAATAGAATCCTTGACCTTTGTATTCTTCATATGGATCATGTCACTCATGATGTCATATTTTTCAATGCCATTTTCTTATTCATTTCTATCAATCTCATTTGCAATGTCTATTGTTGGGCAATCATCGTTGTCAGCTTTTGTGGAGACCTCGTCAATGTCACCCCATTTGGAAATGGTTTGTGCAGTAAACATGTTTTTGATACTTGCAATCTGTGTTTTTTTTGCATTGTATGCTGCATTCCATGTTTCATATCCAGTTAACAAGGTTTGCTCACTAGACCTGAAAGGCACATACAACATAAGTTTTTCTCTACAATAGTTCTCAGGGTCAATGTGCGGATTGTATCTTACATAGTGTATGATTTGTGGAGTTGCCCTTTTTTGTAGATTTATGAAAGGACTTGAGTAAAAAGAAGCATATTCATCTAGAGACAAGTTGTCAAGAGCTTATGACCGATGTGTGTATTTTTCTATTATAGACGCACACATGATGTTTTCAGAATTGTCTTGCTCTTTTGCCAATAGCTTAGGGCTTTTTAGCATGTAAACTCTATTCTCTAATGGTGTGGTATTGATGAAAACAGTTTTCCTTGAGCATTTACACAATGGAAATGAGAGAATGATATGAACAGCTTGGTGACTGGACATTTGTTGATAGTTCAGCAATGTGTTGCCAAGGTTTCGTATAAATTGTACCTTTCCGTCATAAGCAGCAGTGCATTGTCGCTGCAATTTCTGAAACACAAGAGACAATGTTCTATCTTGTTTCATCATATATGAGCTGCAGTAGGATGCAACAGCATATGCATCTAAAATAAATTATATTTGTATTCACATACCATAAATTGGGCACTTTCTTTGCAAAGGCATTTATCCAAATGTCAGATGGGTTTCTTTTCAACATGACAATTTTGCATGTCAATGTTGATCGAAGCATTGTAATGTAGTTGATTTCTTCCATTTCCAATTCATGCAAGAAACTTTGAAATGAAAATTCCTTTGTGTAATGTTTGCTTTCCAATTGCTTGAAAAAAGTTTTTTGCTCTCTCCTTCATTGTAGCATCAGGCACTGGAAGCGGTTCTAAAATTGTTGTCTTGCTCATTGGAGGCAAGGGGACACTAAACCTGCAAATTGAGTTTTTGTATTTCTTGCAAGTCTTTGTACGGTGATGTGTTTGCATTTTGACAAGGTTTGTATCAAGTAGCAATGAGTCACATGAAATATATTTGTCTACAAAGCTTTCTATTTCAGTATTCAAGCAATTTCCATATACAGGTGCATCTTTTATCCATAGCAAAAAGTGAACATGCTCATTGCCTCAGTTTTGGAATTCTATAACAAAAGAATAGTCCATGACTTGGCCAAAGAGCTCATAGTTTTTTAGCATCAATTTTCAGAATGCGTTGACCCTATGGTTCAAATAACGACTGCAAAGTACTGGATTCTTTCTGATTTCAAAGTCCAAGTCCTGATCTTTTATAGTTTCATTAGGCTTGGATTGTTGCGAAATAGACATTTGGTGCAAAGCTTTGCATAGTGGCTCCCAGAAATGCTCAGCACTTGTTAATGTTACAAAAAAATTTGGAGGTCCCAACTGTCTTATCATTGCAAAAATGTTTTGTTTAGTATTTTCTAGATAATCTGGTGAGGTCCGAATGCTTTTTAGTGTTCTATAGCCCAATGGAGATCTCAATATTTTTTTGAGCTTTGCTGGATTGTGCACATCTTTTGCAAACAATTTTTGACCTTTCAATTCAACTTTCTGTATGCAAATCCATGCTAGTGAGGAAACTTGGTGAATAATAATCTTAATAGCTTTAAAAATTTATATTTGTTATGTGTGTTTCAAAGGCATTGTCCTTATGCATAAGCTCCCGTTTGGCTATTTTTTGGTATGTCAAATTTCTAGCTATGTCAGCTGGTCAAGATGTGCCATAAAACAAAGTCAGGAAGTTCATTTCTTCTGCATACATGTCTTGGAAGATACCAAGAGGTTTAAACCCTTTGTATGGTGCAATTTCAATGATTGTTGTGTCAAGGTCTTTGATTGATTGTGTTTCATTAAACCAATGTATAACTAATTCAATTATCGGTTCTTCATCATCTTAAGATGTCTCATCTTGTATACTTGGTTCTGCTTCAAAATCTGTTTGCATTTGTGATGTTTTCCTTCACAACAACCTATGCCACTCTTCATTTATAGAGATGTTCTCTTTTGTGTACAACGGTGTTTTTGATAATGCAATTAAAGCATTCATAACTATAGTAGGTCTGACATTTCCTTGCACATATGCATTATCATATTCAACTTTTTGCTTCAATCTAACTACAATTATTGTCATTTCATCTGGGTGCCTAGGCAATGCTTGTTGTACTTTATCAAAATCCACAAGAACATTGATGATTGTCCCAAGCAAGCCATATTGTGCTCATTTATATCCTAATTGCCTGATTTGTGCAAAAGCTATGTGCAAAGACACAAGCCTTTTCTCTAGAGTAGTCAAAGAGTGAATGACATATATTCGTGCATTTCATCTTATTTTTGAAGGCGTGGCAAAATATGGGATCTTACCATCTAATGTGGCTTTTACACATTGTTTGCAAATGGGCTGGCCTATTGCTATATTCTTTTCTCCCATCTAAATACAAAGCAAGGACAAAGCTTGTAAAAGTGCAGCATCAACTTTATCTATGTTGTGATGGAAATGAAGCATGTCACAAATAGAGCATGGTTGAGTGGGTGTGTCATCTATTGCTCGCAAGTATGAGTTAATAGATTTTTGCATTGTATAATTTTCCCTACAAATGGGTGTTGCTTTTGGTGGTTCATAACTGGCGTTTGTCTTATGGACCATGGAATATGTATATGGCATATGTTTTAATTTTGGCAAGCGCAAAGAAAAAGCCTTTTGCACACTTCACATTTGTTTTTCAAAAAACATAAAGATTGTTGATGTGTTGGATTTCCATCTTCATTACAGCATCGAATCTTTTTTTGCATATGCAAATTGCAATTTGTTTGTGCATTGTGCATTTGTTTTTAAAAAAAATGTAATGACTGTTGATGCAATTGCTTTGGCATAGCCTTCTGTGACTGAATACTTGTTGGGATATTGGTAATGGGAATGGCAGAAGTTGATGCTGTAGTCTGTGGAACATTTGTATTAGACACTTGCGCATTGTGGATTTTTGCTTTTAGAGAACACAATGTCTTGTGTGATTTTAACTTTGTTGCAATTGATGTATGCATTGTTGTAGTTGTTTGTTGTCTATGAGAACTAATTATATTGTTTGATGTTTCTACTTTAGAGGTGCTTGTCATATGTTGAATAGAAAGTGGATCCTTGATATGCATGTTCTGAGCCAATTGTTCTTTTTGTTAAAGTGGTTCATAGTGGCAATGGTCTGGGCTACCTGCAAAGAAAACAAAGTTCAGATTCTTTTCGGGCTTTATGCAATTACAGTATGTTTTAGCTCTTAGGTATGGAGATGCTTCCATATGGGTATTGTTGCATTAAACATGTGGGACAACCATAGTGCACAAAATTCACATCCTTCGACGCCACTTTGCACATACGGCATTCCAATCCTCGAAACCAATGACTGTAACTGCAACAGACAATTGTTGCTTCGTATGCTACATTGATCAGAAGTGCCAAAACAAGCCAATGCATATTTGTTTTCAACTTTCAATGCATTTTCCAATGACTATGCCATAAATAATCGTAAAGAAAGTGGATCAAATTGTTCAGGGAGTAGAAAAGCTATAGCAGCAAACATGCTTTCACCGCATGTAGTGTCAGATGCAGGTAGTCTATGAAGCCCAAGTGCATCAAACACATTTGCTATCATGTTCCAAGTATTGTTCAAATTGCAATAAGTTCTTTGCAAATGTGGGTGGATGTTTTGGATGTGATTGCATGTATTTAGCCACAAAAACATAGGCTCATAGTGCCCAGCATTAGGAATTGTATCATGGAAAAGAATTGATATTACAGGATTACATGCATCTTTGTTGAAATGTAGGTATATTCTCTTTTGTATGTTAAAGACTAAATGCATATTGGTATGTTTAGCCAATATGCTAGCCATTTTAGATAGAATGTGTCACCCCAAAGCCCAGTTTCACCATTATCGTTGATCTCTATCGCTGAAAGCCTCATTCTTCTTAGATATGTGTATCTGTCATGTATATTATGCAAATTCCTTACAATTGTTGGGTGCAAGTCATTTTCATAGGAGGCTAAAGCTATAGAACAACGATTGTGAAGATAATTTAAGAAATGATCCACAAGACCAATGCCTAGCTGTTTCGATGTATAGCAGTAATGAAGCAAAACATGGACTGTGTCAAATAGACAATCACTAACTTTGTAATTGAATGAGTGAATATGAAAATAATGTGCACAATAGAGAGCTTCATTAATTGACATGGAAGGTGCATTGGCACTTGGTTTGTAGCTTTCTACTACAATTGGTTGTTGTGACAGTTTTTATCGTTTAAGATGATTATTTGCAAGCATTTTGGCAGGTTTCATGTCAAACGACAAAAGATAGAAATTGTATTAATGCTACTCATTAGAGTAATGACTGTAAAACAATGTGTCAAGCTCCAAACATTGAATACACACAAAGAAGAATTGAACAAGCAATTACTCACCATGATCAACAGCAATGCAGAATTTGTGACTACAACCTTCAATTCACTATTGTGCACTAAAAACCCTACAAAGCAAGAGCAAATTCTTAATATCAATTCATTTGACTAAAATGAAACTCGTTCCAGGACTATTGAGCAGGATAGTGCATATTTGAAAAAAAGGAAAAGAGAAACAAGCATCGTAATATATTACTCACATTGATCAACAACAATGCAAAATGTGTTACGATGTCATGTAACCAGCAATCCTATCTTGTCCAAACCCTACAAAAAAGCAAATTAATTGAGCAGAAGCAAATGAATCAATCAAAAGCAATTAGACCGAGGAAAAGCAAATAATCTAATCAATTTTGGCATTAATTTCGTTACACTCTTTAAGTACATGTATGGTTTGAGCTTTGACACATATGTGTACACACAGACATATATATATCTCTGTGTGTGTATATATGTATATATATATATATGTATATATATATATACATATGTGTATATAGACACATATATGTATAAATGTTGTGGTAACCCTGGCACTTGCAAGCAAATTCTACATTTTCAATCTCTACATGGCAAAGTCTTTGCTGAACAAAAGTACAATGCACAACATCCGTGAACAGATCAATATTATGCTATATCTATGTGCTATGGCAAGTGAAAGCACGAAGCACAATATGCAAGGAAATTATGTTTTCTCAGTTGCTAAGGAACACCAATTTTGTAATGTCCAACGCAACTACACTCTTTCAACATGTAACTAGGAACAATGTTCCAAGGTCCATGGAGACTATGTTTTGTCAAATTCTTGCAAGAAAATTATATTTGCAAAATTTAAATTTTTCTTGTTATGATTAAAAACATAGACAAAGTTTTGTAATATAGATTTTGATGACAGTTTAGTAGTAACTAGAATAGAGTGGCTGTGACTAACATCAATGGCTAGATAATTGTAGAGGTTCCAAATTTTTTCAGCCTAGCCAATGTCAACAGGGTGCATTTTGTGATTGTGAAAACTATACCGTCTATGCTTTTCCTCTATCACACTTGATGCCTGTAGCAAAATAACATCCATTAGAAGTAAGAGAAACCAAATGGTCGAGTCTCTTTATGTATAACTACAAATCTAAGGGAAAGCAATCCACTGATCAGGGTTCTAAAATGATAATGCTTATTGTATTGTGATTTAGATCTATGAAAGATCTAGTTTAAGACTCAGATTTACTAATAGTAACTAGAGCTTACCTTGTTCCAATGCAACTGAACAAGCAATTGGGCTTTTGTTATCAATGACAACACCGTCATGATTACATAGAGTTCCACTATTGTCAATTATCTTTAAAAGTAGCTGCACACAACCAGGGAAAAGAAAAAGTACCAAAAAGCTAGACTTGCAAGGAATAGCACAAGAAAATAGTATTGATGCATGACCACAACTGGAATTTAATACATTTATTATATTTAAGCATGATAATTTTCTTGCGTAAAAACTAGGTTGTGATTGTATAAAATAGGAATAAGAGGTAGAGCCAACTTGTAAACTTAGACTACAACACCTCATAAACTTCATCTCCTATGAAGTCACGTACGCAATAGGCACCTCGAGCAACAACCGCCACCTGAGAAGAACAAAGCACCTATCAATCTTAATAATAAATAGAAAATATGTATAAGCATGCATTCCAATTTAGAACACTTGGCATTACCATCAGTTTTAGACAAGCTATGTGAAATACTATTGACAACACCACCTATGTACAAAAACATTTGTAGTGAAGACACATGTAAATCAACAAAACATTAGCAACAAATAAGCCTATCGCAATTTGCAATGTAGCAATGAGATACTCACAATCACAAAATTTGAATATTTTCAGGGCAAGTAAGGCAAAAATGTAATCGTTTCCTATTGTTTTATCGATATTGGAAATATTTCATGACTTTCTAATGTTCTTTGATATAGTCATGTTTTCACACCCAGTCTTTCTATTGACTCGTGGCATCTTAAGAGGACATTGTGCATTTAGCAGTCCCTTATTTTCATTTATTGTGAATACACTGAATTGTAGGCAACATTAATGGCTTATGGTGTGTTCTTGCTTATGCTTCAGTATTCTCCTAGTTGCAAGTTACTCTTCCGAGCAAGGAAGGAAAAATTCCATCAATTCCTAATGTTTTGTTGCTATTGCAAATATTTCATAACTATGTGATGTTCTTTGTTTTAGTCGTGTCTTCGCACCTAGTGTTTCTGTCAATGCAACATTTGAACAAGGACATTTTGCATTTACGAGTCCCTAATTTTCATTTATTGTGAATAGACTGAAATGCAGGCCTCATTAATGTCTTATGCTGTGAAGGTTTAACTCTGTCAAGAAAAAGATTATTTGCATTGTTTATTCTTTTGCGAAGATTGTTTCATGAGGGCGAAATTTGTGTCTCTTGAGAGGGTTTATATCCATTGTATTGGAAGTGGAAAAGGAGGCATTTGTAACTTACTACATCTTTTTCACTGTGATTTAATGGGTTAATGTTTGTTTTTTGCTCTATTCTGCATTTTATGCATTACTGTGTACTCTTTCTTATCTTTGAGTGCTTCTATGTGTTAGTCTCTACTGAGTCAAAGACTTCGGCCCACAATTCATCAATGTCATTCATTGTGAATAGATTGAAGTGCAATCGCCATTAATGGATTGTGGTGTCAAGTTTTAAGACTGTCGAGCAAAAGATTATTTGCATCATTTACTCATTTTCTTAGATTCTTTGATGACAGTGAAATCTGTCAAAAAACAAAGCATTTGTAATTTCCTACATCTTTTACACTGTCATTTTTGCCTTTTTTATTCATTTGCTCACATTGTTTGATGAGGGTGAAATCTATGTCTGTTGAGAGGGTTTTAAGTCTTTAACTCAACAACAGAGATTAATCCATAAAAGCGCTCAATGATAGGGAACAATAGACAATGCATTAATGACGGCTGTACTTGAATGTATTCGCAATAAATAAAAATTAAATCTAATGTTCCTATATCTATTGTGTTGGAAGCGAAGAACGACACGTTTGAAAGTTCATATATCTTTTACACTGTCATTTCATTTTTTTGAGTCCCTCTAATGGCTTAATCTATGTTGTTTGTTTTACATCATAATTCTTTCTCCAGTTTTTTTGATCTCTGCAATGGCCTAATTTCTCTTGTTTCCCATCGTCAAGTGTTTGTATGAGTGTAGAGATTTTTTCATAGACATTAAACAATAAAAACACTCAATGATAGGGAAGAATAGAAATATTAAAAATACCAGGTATACGTCTTACTATTTTCCATTTGCACGGTTTATATTGTTCTTCATTACAGTTATTACATTCATAGGTTGGCATTTGTCTCTCCGTAGGGTTTATATTGCAAATATAAACCCTAGGGAAAGACAAATGTCAACCTATACAGTAGCTTCCATATTGCAAATTTTAAAGTCATAGTTTAGGATTTATGTTTCCCTACGGTTTACATTACAAACATTACGGTCATAGTTTAGCATTTGTGTTTCATATGTTTTGCTTTTATGCCTTAAGCTCAGTTGGTCAGTCAAAGGCTTAAGCCCATAATCCATTAATGTCAACTAACAATATCTGCTATTGGTATGTCTACTGTAACAAACCTATCTGCATCATTTTAAAGCACTTGCATTGTTTTAATCATGTTTTCAATCTTGGAATGATTTTCATAACTTGCTCATGGTGTTTGTAACAATTGTCAGTGCAAAGACTAATGTTTTCTCTGCACTATTGCCTATTCATGCATTTGCTCGAAACTGTGCTCCTAATGATTATCTTATGGTTTGTGGGATTATTTTATTAAAAGGGAGTTCAGGCTTATTTTTGTAATTCTCTTGTTGACTCTTGGTATTTCTCTCCTGGTTTTGTATTTTCCCAATCCATATTAATTATGTGTCCATGAAATAGTGATAGTCATTCAAACATGTCTATATGTTCAAGATATATCTGATGTTCCATGTATCTTTTGATCCATGGACACGATCCATATCTTGAACAAATTAAACTTTTGTTCAAGATGTCTATTTCAATCTATTGAAATGAAATTTGGCCTTTGTTTTGGGTTAATGTCTATTGTTTGTTGTTCTCTGCATTTCTCTGCCAAGCAGGTCACATTGTCGATACTACTTGACATGTTTGATTAGAAATTGGAATGCATCTTCACATAGATTTTATTTAGTATTAAGATTGATAGGTGCCTTGATAATAAAAGCATTTTTGTTACCTGTTTGAGGCGGAGTTTGCCAATGTTTGAGGAAGCAACACTGACAGCTAGATTCATGCCAATAGCGAAAATATGTCTCATAGTATATAGCACTGCCATAACTATGAGTCCAAAGCAGCAACAATTGGCGAATGAGGTAACACGTTGTGTCTTACATCCATGATTAGTTGCGAATAGGTAGCCAACAGTAGAATAAAAATTGAAACAATGTCTACTACACTCCACACAAATAGCATCAATTTCATTACATAACAGCTAACAAGCATAAATCCATAACAGATAATAAGTATGAATTGTATTCTAATCATAGAATATGATCGGAAATAAAAATGAATTAAAATCCAATATTGAATCCATGCATTCGAAAAATCTACAAGGCTTCATTAGATAAATTGCAGGTTTGTGATACTACATTCACAATCTTGTAAGAAGCATAAGAAGAATGAATGAGCAAGAAATGGAAAAAAGATACTGCATTGTTCTTTTTAGCTTTAATCTTAATGTTCATACTCCATACGATTCAAGAAATATTTAAAAATCAATATGCAAGACAAAATAATAAAAATGTTACTCACATACTAGTTGAACTTTTGAATGCTTATCCTTACTTCCTTACTAGTCGACATTGTCACAGATGCAAATCCTTGTGCAATTCCAATTTCTCTATCTGTGACCAGCCACAAAACTGGCTCCAACATGCCTTCATTTTGCTGTGACACTTACTGTTATGCACCATGATATAAGATGCCATGATGACTATGAGTGCTGTGAACATAGACTGACACACAAATAGAATAGCATCCCAATAGACACATTGTCTTTAGCACACAAGCATATGAAAAATGATAGCAACTGTGGTAGCCTAATGTGTGCAGCACTAAGACTAGAAGCAAAATAAAACATAATCCAAAGATAAATTAAATTACAAGATGTAAAACTGATGCATCATATATTGGAAAAACAAATGCATGGCACAATTCGACAAGCCTACAAAGTGAATCACACCATAACAAAAGCTAAGCTTCAAGCACAAATAATTGATTTTAAACTTTTGAAATGAAGTATCATATATACTTACTATCGATGTAATTGTTAAATCTATTAGAACAATAATTGTGTAGAAAATATTATGTTCTCTCTCTTTTAGATACCATGTCAAAGGACCCACAATTGCATAAATTGGTTCAGAACATACCTTTTCACATTATTCTAGTAGCAAATGCATAATCACTTGCAAAATCAACAGCCGATGTAAAACACTCTGTGCCATGCCTCTAAATAAATATGCCTTGAACATTGTGTGTGTATGTGACATGTGGCTATAGACAATATACATTGTGCACTAGTTTTATGTAACATCTTCTGAAACAACTTTCCATACAGTTTCTTTGTTTCAACGGCTAATACTATTCAGTATTTGTTTCACGTAGCTATACATTAATAATAGATTCATGCCTTCGCCCATATACACACACATATATATATACATACATATATACATAAATGCATACATATGTGTGTGTGTGTGTGTGTTTAATGGTTAAAAAGGGGGAGTTGTTGATTTTGTTGTATGGGGATTTTAGTTTGAATCCTCCTTTCCACTAAACATTCCAAGGGCTTTTCAACAGAGTTGCTTCTCTACTAGAGAGGAGAGTCACCTATCAGGTTGGGTCACCACAAGGTTAGCTAGGAAATTCAGAAATTATCACACAATATCTCTAATTAATGTTTTAATGCTCTTAAAACCCTAATTTAAGAAAAATAGTAAGTAAATATGCAAATTACAACAGATGCTATTGAAATAAGACATAGGGCAGAGAAGCTTAACTCACTATTTTTTGCAGTTTAGAAAATGGAAATGTCGGGGACAATGGTGATGGCACCCAAGTCCAAGATGCAGCTTTTTCTGTATAATCCCGGTCTCCTTCTGACACTAATTTTTGTTGTATCTTCAATTTTTGGAAATCTGGCACAAGAGGATAATGTTGAGAGCACCCTAGTCCACTAAGGAATATTCTGCCGGATGTCAGAAACTCTGCAAACCCTGATTATCACTATCCAGTCTATTTCTATAGCTTCGGATGTGGAGGACAATGTTGATAGCACCCATGTCTTAGAATCATGCATAGTGTTCGCTTCTTTCAAATCCCAAATCTTCAATGTCCTCCAATCTTCCCTGCAACTCCACTTTCTCCAGATCCAAGACCTATAACCTGTAATCACAAGGAGTGTGGGAGGGGGTTGTGGTGTTTAGAGGCTTGCCTTGGTCAAGCCCCAAAGAGACATTCAAGTCTTCCGAACACCATTGTTAGAGAGAGTGCTTATCCCGTGGGATAGAGGCAAAAATCCAAATGATAATGATGATAAAACACAATAGATGTCACCTTGATGATGAACGTCTCATGGAAGGAAAATGCTCTTCAATGCCATGAGGAGAAGATGCAATCCAACCTGCAAAAATAAACACAATAACAATGCTTTGCTCTCCAACACAATGAAATCATAACTATGCCAATAGCTTTTGAAACATAAACATCTTCTAGTTTCTAAATGATAACCTACACATGCTTATATATGCAACTATGAAGATTCCCACCAAGAATTTCGTAATTAAAACTTATGATGTCAGTCTGGGACCCAAATAATGGTCACAAACCTGACATTTGAATTTAGGGCAGACCCAAAATAGGGTTGGACTAGGGCGCTAGCGCCCAACTCCAACCCCCCCAATCCTTGTTCCAGGATCACCAAAATAGTCCCCCTTAGGTCCCATTTGTCACAAGGCCCAAGGGTTTTCTCATTGGAAGTCTGAATTATCATGCAAGATGCTCTAAATGCAATCTAAAGACCTAGGAGCTAAACCTTAAAAGGAAAAAGCCCCCAAGGGTACTTTTTTCTGACATAACATTTAGCCTCCACTTTAATGTATGTATAAACGCAAGGCCAATACATGCATTAAAGTAAGGTCAACAAACACAGCAACACGCCAAGAATGGAGAAGACACGCCAAACATATTGAAGACAATAACAAGCACACGAAACACATAGAAGACTGTTACAATCACGCAAAACATGGAGAATACAGCATTGAAGACACGCAGAGCATAGAGAATACAGTGAATGCAGTGATTATTTTCTTTTTGATTTTCCCATATGAAATGCAAAATGTAAGTACAAGGAATGTAAATAAACAAATCCCAAAAGAGTGTAGAGGAGATCATTGCCACCAGTCTTGCACTTTTTGAGAACAGACACGCCCAACAAAATCCCAAGGTGTAGAGGAGCTCATCGCCACCGGTCTTGCACCTTGAGAACAAACATGCCAAACAAATCCCAAAGTGTAGAGGAGCTCATCACCACTAGTCTTGTACTTTGAGAATAGACACGCCATACACACACACATGGAAGACATGGAGAAAACACAAAAGACAAGTGATGCAGTGAAACTATTGCTAGGTTCATCACCATCTCAAGCACATTATAGGCACACACCGACGATTGAGCTTTGCCACAACAATCACTAAAAACATGCTTAAGTTAGTCACAGAACCGCTCTCTGCCTCCACAGAGGACTTTTGAAAATGATAGGATAGTGCAATCTCCTCGAGAAATACACCATCCCCGCCATCCGCATAAGAGCTTAAGATAAAAGGATATGATCAATATCCTGCCTCCGCAGAGGGCTTAAATGATTGTGATTAATTTTTAGATTGTTTAAACATGCTTTACTATGATCTACGACAGACAGCTTACCTTATATATGCCCCCACCTTAAGGTGGTTGATATCACGTATCTATATCAAGCACGTTAAGGTAGGGAAAAAACACACAAGGGAACACAAACTCTCGCAAAGCCCATGCCCCCCAGAGGTGACATGTACTTTACGATTGCCAAATGTTCCCACAAACACACAATTTCCTGCAAGAAAGGTGTTAGTGTCTACATAATCACGATAAACAACAATGCATATGATCAACTACATAAAAGAGCCATGCAAGGCGTAAAATAAAGTGCACGGAGCAACAATATTGTTAAAGTGTTGTTAGCAAGATAAGATAACATCGGCATCAACATCAAGATAGAGAAATCATGCGAAGTGATTCCACTAGCCAAGCATCGGATAATATATAACAACCCTGTCGTCATGTATGGACTAGGTCCATTTTTTTATTACTCGCTAAAGGGACACTAGGTCCGCATCAGTATAATATGTTTTTCATCATCCACCAGCTAGGTGGAAACACTAGAGGAAGGTAAATAGTTTGTTAGTGTGATAAGACAACATCAAAATATCACACAGAGTGATTCTACTAGCCAAGTGTCGTATAATATAGATCAACCCCATTGTCATGTATGGACTAGGTCCATTTTTTTATTTCTCGCTGAAGGGACAATTGGTCCTTATCAGTATAATTTGTTTTTCATCATCTGCCATCTAGATAGAACCACTAGAGGAAGGTAAAAAATAAATCAAGAGAGGAGAACAAGTGCCTTAGGGACAGTCACGTAGGAGGGTGCCCCCAAGTCACCAACCGCAATGCTATGTCCGTAAGACACAACACACAACAATGAAATCAAAGGAAAGGCAATATAGAAGAATGATGATACAAATAGAAGAAGGCCACGACAGAGGCGGTCTCCTAGTATCCTTGAGCTTACAAGAGAATCAAGGGTCATCCTAGGAGGCCTAACAACACATAACACATCACGGGGGAAGCACAACACGAAGGTAAAGGGTTAGAAATACTTACCTGCTAGTACAATCGTACTAAATTTTGTAACTTGTGAGCCTCTTGTAGATATGCTCAATCAAGTTGTATGAGAAACTTGAGTGGTTCTTATTAGGTTGTTGTTTGTTATCAGAGAGTCCATGCGGTACTATCTCATGATTTTCTTGTTTATGAAAAAACTTTTGTTGCTTGTGAGGAGGAGAACCACTATTATTTTCAACTGATGATAATCGTCTTGCCCGTTTCCAATTTTTATTTCTCTTGTTTTGTTGGTTTAGTCTAATGTAATGACAAGGACTATCTTGTACTATTCCAACCTTTTCTATTGTCATAATCTCTTGCTTTGGATTTTCCATTTTTTTTTTGATATATGTTGGTTGTCTCCCGATCCCTGAAGGGATAATGGAGGAGGAACTTTAGAGAAAATACCTTTTCCTCATGGATGAGGTGATACTTGAGTATTTTCCTTATCCACTTCAATTGTAGCAACTATCTCATCATAATCTAAATAGTCGTCATCTTCTATCTCTAATGTATTTTGTTCCATTAAATTGTTATTGGTATGCTTAGGGAAAGGATTTGTGAAGATCTGTAAATTCTAATTTGGCAGAGCAACCAACTTATTCCCATTATCATTCACACTAGATACCTGTATAACATTCAAGGCGATGAGGTCTTGTATTTCATGTTTAAGACGCATACATCATTCAATATCATGTCCTTGTGTTCGATGACAGTGATAAAAGACATTAGTATCAAAATAAGGTCCTTGCGTTCTGTTAGGATCCACTGATTTAATCAGGGGAAGCTTCAAGAGATTATTACTCAGAGCTTGATTCATGATAGAATGATAGGACTCAGATATCGGAGTAAACTTTCTTTGTTGATATTGTGTCTTTTTTGGATTAGTGATGGCAAATATTTGTGTAAAGTGATTTGAATTCAGTCCATTAATCTTGATGAAACTCTTACTATTGAACTCTTAAAGTTGTTTTGTGACGATCCACCCTTGGATTGACCAGCTTGAGCCGATGAGTTTTGATTTTCATACTGACTAGAAGAAAGTTGGTAGTCACGAAGGGCAGTACATAGATGTTGAAAAGAGTTATACTTCATCAAGAGGATCTTATCACAGATGTTAGGCTACAAATTTGTAATAAATATTTTTTGAACATCATCATCTTTCATTTAATATTGAATTTGTGATTAAAGTCCCTGATACCAATTGATAAACTTAGTCAACTTCTCTTTTGGACCTTGCTTGCAATGAAACAAATCAATCAGAGAGACTTGGGGTTTGATGTTTGCTTGAAAATGTTGTAGAGATTGATCAATTAACTGCAAAAAAGAATGTATTGAATTTAGAGGTAAAGGGCAAAACCATTCTAAAGCAGTATCTTTGATAGATCGCAGGAAAAGCTTTGCTAACAAGTCCTCTTCAAAGTAGAAATCACTACACATAGCCATGAACCACATGAGTATTATGATCACCTTTTCCACCATATTTTTCAAAGCGAGGAGTTTCAAACGTCTTAGGCATAGGAGTTCAAAAGATTGCATAGGATAATGGATTATGAGCATGGTAAGTTAGTATATTAGGTTGTGAAGCATTTGACAAGCTTGTCACTTTTTGTTGTAAAGAGGTCATGCCTTGCAAAAAGTTATTTAGGATGGCATCATTAGGAGATGCAGTTTGTGGTAAGGAATTGGAACCAAAGTGTGGAGGTGATTGAACATGGGTAGTGACAAGTGGAGGTTGTGAATAATTGAGTGATGGTTGGACATAGCGGTAGGTGGAAGATGGTTGAGAATAAGTGGATTGAAGGGGTGGTTGAGAGTGATATGAAGACACCCTAGGGGCAAGGTTTTGATAGTTGAAGCCCACAACTTTGTAATTTTTTGAATTAGTGCCATTAGATACTCCAATACCAGTGGTAGCATTACTACAAGCATTTGCATTAGTTGTCAAAATATTTGATGTAAATGTAGATATTCCCGTGGTCGGTATAGGTATTGATACTTGCGTATGAGACGGTGACAAAGTGTTGTTTATAGCTTTTGCACATTTAGTCACTGGCATAACATTAGTTTGTACAATATGTGCTAAACCATGGATCACATTAACACCATATTTTCCTTCTTTTATCAATTCTCTTATGTTATGAATCGCAGGGAGAGCTTCTTCAGCTATCCTCTCATTTTCCATAAATGCTTGAAAATTAGCTAACTCTTTATCAAGTTTATCTATTCATTCGTCAGATACATGTGCGATCACCTCAATAGTGTCATCAACATCATGAAATTTTTTCTCTTCCATTGTATTTGTGATAGGTATAGTATCTTGCAAAATTTGTGTCTCTCCTTTTGTGAAGAAGGTGTTCAATGGATTTTCAGAGGTAGGAATACTGATTTTTTTTAAAGCACTAGATCCCATGAGTCTTATGCTTCTTCTTAAAGGTATATTTCTATTATGGCAGTGACTTATAATACTCATGCAACAACATGCACAATCTAATAGAATAAACCCTAGGAGTAAGATATGTTTAAGGGCAAAAATGCTTGGTTTTTTGACTTTTCTCAATGCAAATGAATGAAAGAAGAGGTGTTGTAAAGATTTTAAATATGGAAAGCACATGACATGCCTGAAAATAGTCCACTAATGCAAAAATACCTTTCACAAAACACTTTTGAAGCAATTCTAGAAGGTCAATAAGTAAAAACCTAGTGAAAATAGGCCAAAATATGTGATTTTTCACCAAATCTTAATGCAAAAGAGTAGGGAAACGGGTGTTGTAAGGAAAATGATGATGGGAAGAAAATTATAACAGTAATAACAGCCACCTAATGACAAAAAATCTGTTACAATATGCCTATAGTGCCAATCCAAGTCAAACCCTAGTGAAAATATAGCTAAAATATGCAAATTTTCACAAAATTTCAATGCAAAGGCCCAAAAGAAAGGGTGTTGTAGGGAAATTGAGAAGGTCCAGTAGATAATAATCCTAATAACATCCAATTAGGGCAGCAAAATTCCTCACAACATACTTGGAGTGCAAATCTAACAAGACGATAAGCTCAAATCTAGTGAAAAATGTAAGTTTTTACATCTAGGGTTTGAAATTTCACAAGGAGGTCACGATGATGCAAACTACAATTAGAAATCAGACCTAATGAGTATTTTAACAAGGTAGTAAAATTTGAAACAAGATTTTGACTACAACCCTAGCTCATGCAAAACTAGGTTTTTATGAAAAATGCACAAGTTTAAGCAATTTTTATCAAATCAAGCATGCAAATGCAATGTAAGTGAATTGTAAATGATGAATTTATGTAATTTAAATTAAATCTAATGAAAATGACAAAAAATAAATTAAATTAAATGCCAATTAATTCAAATCTTACAAAAATGGAAGCCTAATATGCCAATTTTTTTAAAATTTTCAATTTTTTTTTTTTTCAAATGCAAATGATTGAATGCAAATCTATCAAACAACACTCAGCAAGGTGCCAAAAAGTTCAAAAACACGTGTTCACCAAAAATGTTTAATGGTTAAAAAGGGGGAGTTGTTGATTTTGTTGTATGGGGGCAGGGCTTAAATTTGACAGTTGTATAGCTGTATTTAGGTTTTCTTGTTGTAAAATACAATCTAAATTTTGAAAAGATTGTATCATATGAAAGGAGAGATTTTAGACAAACAGTCAAAATTTATATAGGATTATGACCATATATATGTTTAATTTTTATATGATTTATTTATACTAAGGCATGGCATAGTATTTGAAGGGTACTATTGAATAAATAACTGTCATAAAAAAATTGCTTGACAAGCAAGGTTGACTGTCAAATTTAAGCCTTGTATGGGGGGTTTTAGTTTGAATCCTCCTTTCCACTAAACATTCCAAGGGATTTTCAACCGAGTTACTTCTCCACTTGAGAGGAGAGTCACCTATCAGGTTGGGTCACCACAAGGGAAGCTGGGAAATTCAGAATTTATCACACAATATCTCTAATAAATGTTTTAATGCTCTTAAAACCCTAATTTAAGCAAAATAGTAAGTAAATCTACAAATTACGATAGATGCTATTGAAATAAGACAGAGGGCAGAGAACCTTAACTCATTGTTTTTCGTAGTTTGAAAAATAGAAATGTCAAGGACAATGGTGATGGCGCCCAAGTCCAAGATGTAACTTTTTCTGTATAATCCCAGTCTCCTTTTGACACTGATTTCTATTGTATCTTCAGTTTCTGGCAATCTGGCACAGGAGGACAGTGTTGAGAGCACCCTAGTCCATTGAGGAATATTCTGCCGGATGTCAAAAACTCTGCAAATGTTGATTATCACTGTCTAATCTATTTCTGTAGCTTCAGATGTAGAGGACAATGTTGATAGTGCCCATGTCCTGGAATCTCACACAGTGTCCACTTCTTTCAGATCCTGAATCTTCAATGTCCTCCAATCTTCCCTGCAACTCCACTTTCTCTAGATCCAAGACCTATAACCTGCAATCACAAGGAGTGTGGGAGGGGGTTGTGGTGTTTAGAGGCTTGCCTTGATCAAGCCCCCCAGAGACACATTCAAGTCTTCCAAACACCCTTGTTAGAGAGAGTGTGTATCCCGCAGGATATAGAATAAAATCCAAATGATAATGATGATAAAACACAATAGATGTCACCTTGATGATGAAGCTCTCATGGAAGGAAGATGCTCTTCAATGCCATGAGGAGAAGATGTAATCCAACCTACAAAAATAAACACAATCACAATGCTCTGCTCTGCAACACAATGAAAATCACAAGTATGCCAATAGCTTTTGAAACATAAACATCTTCTAGTTTCTAAATGATAACCTACACATGCTTATATAAGCAACTACGAAGATTCCCGCCAAGAATTTCATAATTAAAACTTGTGATGTTAGCCTGGGACCCAAATAACGGTCACAAACCTGACATTTGAATTTAGGGCAAACCCAAAATAGGGTTGGACTAAGGCGCTAGTGCCCAAGTCCACCCCCCCATCCTTGTTCCAGGATCACCAAAATAGTCCCCCTTAGGTCCCATTTGTCACAAGGCCCAAGGGTTTTCTCATCAGGAGTCTAAATTATCATGCAAGATGCTCTAAATGCAATCTAAAGACCCGAGAGCTAAACCTTAAAATGAAAAATCCCCTAAGGATGCATTTTTCTGACATAACAATATATATATATATATATATATATATATATAAACAAATGCATACATACACATACATATATATGCATACATATGTGTACATACATACATATATATAGATTTTTATGCACCTATATATACATAGATACATACATATATACATAGTATATTAGGTAGTGTAGACATGAACTTGTGATTTTGTTTTAATACATTCAACTGCAGTTGACATCCATGCATGGCATACAAAACATTAATTGTGTTGTTAATGTCAGCTAATGGAGAACTCGACATTAATGAATTATGGTGTTAAGTCTTTAACAACAATCTAAGCAAATGAATAAACAATGCAAATAATCCTTTGCTCCACAGACTAAAAACCTCACACCATAAGCCATTAATGCCACCTGCGCTTCAATCTATTCACAATAAATGAAAATAAAGAACTGATAAATGCACAATGTCCTCTTAAAATGCCACACATCTACACAAACACTAGGCGTGAAGAGACGACTATATCAAAGAACATTAGAAAGTCATGATATATTTCACATACTGTCAAAACATTAGGAAACGATTACATTTTTGCCTTACTTGCCCCGAAATTATTTTGCTTTTTTTTTGCAATGAGGGGGAAAAAAACCTGAGGAAAATACTAACAACCAATGACAAAATTCCAAAAAAAAATGAAAATTCCACACAATGAATCAATGTCCTGAGCAAATAAATAAGCAACACAAATAATCATTTGCTTGACAGACTTAAAACTCAACACCATAATCCATTAATGTCGACTGCACTTGAATCTATTCACAATAAATGAAAATCAAATCTAAGTAAATGCAAAATGTGCTTGTTCACACAAGAACCTTTTGTTTTATAGCCATAAAACTTAACACATTAATCCATTAATGGCGACTACACTTGAATCTATTTACAACAAGTGAAAATTAGATCCCAATAAAGTCAAAATGCAGCCATACACAAAAGGCACGTGCACCACTATCGACAATGCCATGTGCCCTTAGAAACAATCGCACTAAGGACACATGTATAACATCAATGCAACAGGGATTGATAATTTTTTTTGCTTCTTTGCTCCAAACAAAGATTTGCAATTGGGGAAATACAAAACTAGGAATAAAGTATCAACAACCCATCAGAAAATTACAAAAAAAATAACACAAACTCCATTGCAACAACTCAAAATACACATCTTAAAGAGAAGTCTTATCTGTTCAAGATATACGTGATGTACATGCATCAAAACATCCATGCAACATCAGATATATCTTGAACAAATAGACATCTCTCAAGGCATATCACTATTTCATGAACACACAATTAATTTGAATTGAAAAAATACAAAACCACGATCAAAATATCAAAACCCAATCAGGAAATTGCAAGATTATAGCTCAAATTCCACCCTAATAACAAGCATGCCACAAAAAGATTTCATTTGCATATGGGTGAATTCAAAACCACAAGCAAAATATCAAATGCCGATGAGACAATTGCAAAAAGTTCTAATTGCAAAATTATTTCGCGGCAAGAAACAGACACCTTTTGCACTTCAGTCTATTGACAACAAATGAAAATTATGGACTAACAAATGCTAAATGCCCTCGTTAAAACACTACGCGTTGATAGAAATACTCACTACAAAGACCTAACTATATCAAAGAACATTACAAAGGCATCAAATATTTCCAATAGCAAGAAAACATCACCAATTGATGAAATGATTTTTTACCGAGACATTTTGCACTTATCTAGACCTAATCTTCATTTTCATTTAATAGATTGAAGTGCAGTTGGCATCCATGCATGCAGAGAAAAGATTACTTCCATTCTTAACCCTGGCCACTAGAGAAGTCAACACTAATGAATTATGGTGTTAATTATTTAAGTCAACAACAGAGATTGACCCATAAAACCGCTCAAACATAGGGAAGAGTAGACATTAAACCATAAATTACAGAGAACAACAAACAATAGACATTAACTCATAAAATCTAGAGATGCAAAAAACTATAAAACGACACTGTAAAAGATATAGGATCTTACAGACGCCTCATTTTTTGCTTCCAATACGATAGACATAAACCCTCTCAATAGACACATATCTCATCATCATCAAACAATCTGAGAAAATGAATAAACAACCCAAAAATGACTGTGTAAAAGATATAGGAACTCACAAACGCCTCCTTCTTCGCTTCCAATACAATAGATCTAAACCATCTCAATAGACATAGATTTCACCCTCATCAAACAATCTAATCAAATGAACAAACAATGCAAATAATCCTTTTCTCAATAGACTGAAAACCTCACACCATAAGCCATTAATGTCGCTTGCACTTCAGTCTATTCACAATAAATGAAAATAAGAGACTGATAAATACACAATGCCCTCTTAAAATGCCACGCGTCGACGGAAACACTGGGCATGAAGAGACGACTATATCAAAGAACATTAGAAACCCATGAAATATTTCCAATAGTGACAAAACATTAGGAATCGATTAATTTCTTCCCTTTCTTGCCCCGAAATAATTTTCCCACTATCTTGCAATTAGAAAAACACAAAACCCCAAGGAAAATACCGACAACCAATTACAAAATTGCCAAAAAAAGCAAAAATTCCCTTTTAATAAAATAAAACAATCCCACAAAGTATAGCATAAACATTAGCAGCGTGATTTCCATCCAATGCATTAATAGACATGATTGCACCGAAAACATCGGTCACTTATTTAGACCTAATTTTGATTTTCATTTAATACATCCAAGTGCACTTCGCATTCATGCGTACAGAGAAAAGATTAGTTCCATTCTTAATCGTGGTCAACACAAAAGTCGACATTAATGAATTATGGTGTTAAGTCTTTAACTCAGCAACAAAGACTAACCTATAGAAGCACTCAAAGATAGGGAAGGCCACATGTCAACACATAAAATGAAGAGAACAACAAACAATAGACATTAACCCATAAAATGTAGAGATGAAAAAAACTATAAAATGACACTGTAAAAAACATAGTAACTTTCAAAGGCTTCATTTTTCACTTCTAATACCAATGACATAAACCCTCCCAACAGACACTCTGAAGAAATGAATAAACAACACAAAAATGATAGTGCAAAAGATATATGAACTTACAAACTACTCCTTTTTCGCTTCCAATACGCTTCCAATACGATAGATATAAACCCCCTAAACAGACACAGATTTCACCCTCATCAAACAAACTATATTAAAGAACATTACAAAGCCATGAAATATTTCCACTAGCAACAAAACATTACCAATCCATGAAATGATTTTACACCAAGACATTTTGAACTTATTCAGACCTAATTTTCATTTTCATTTTATAGATTGGAGTGTAGTTGGCATGCATGTATGCAGAGAAAAGATTAATTCCATTCTTAATCATGGCTAGCAGAAAAGTTAACTCAACAACAGAGACTAACCCATAAAAGCACTGAAAGATAGGGAAGAATAGACATTAACCCATAAAATGTAGACAACAACAAACAATAGACATTAACCCATAAAATGCAAAAATACAAAAAAACTATAAAACGACACTGTAAAAGATATAGGAGCTTACAAATGCCTCATTTCTCACTTCCAATACGATACACATAAACCCTCTCAACAGACGCAGATTTCAACCTTATCAAACAATCTGACCAAATGACTGTGTAAAAGATGTAGGAACTTACAAACACCTCTTTTTTCTCTTCCAATACGATGGATGGAAACCCTCTCAACAGACATAGACTGCACCCTCTTCAAACAATCTGATCAAATGAATAAGCAACGCAAATAATCCTTTGTTCGACAGAATAAAAACCTCAAACCATAACCCATTGATGCCACCTGCAGTTCAGTCTTTTCACAATAAATGAAAATAAGGGACTGTTAAATGCACAATGTCCTCTTAAAATGCCAATGTTGGTAGAAACACTAGGCACCAAGACATGACTATATCAAAGAACATTAGAAAGTCATGAAATATTTCCAATACCGACAAAACATTAGGAAATGATTACATTTTTGCCTTACTTGCCCCGAAATTATTCTGTAATTACAAAAACAAAAAACCCCGAGGAAATTACCGACAGCCAATGACAAAATTGCCACAAAAAAATGAAAATCCCCTTTTAGTAAATCAACGCCACAGAATATACCATAAACATTAGTGGCACGATTTCTGATGTTTGCATTAATAGAGACGAGCACAACAAAAACATTAGTCTCTCGCCTATAAGGCAAGGACTAATAAGTGATAGTCATGTACAATACACATGATGTACGTAAGTATGATTCGAATCATAAGGAAAAAGATTTAAGCATAAGAGATAGAGTACATGGTAGAATGGTGAGCATTATGCCGATTCGCCAAACGTGGGAGGATGATTTGAGAATGAAAGAAGAAGAGAATGCTATAGGATACCGCTTATAAAGTATTTTAGTTTTTTTTAAAATAATAAGTATATATTTATAAAGTATTATGTTTTTAAAAATAATAAATAGATATATTAAGAAATTAAATTAAATATGTTGTAAGGTGGTTTTTTTTAATTGTTTGAATTTATATATATCAAAATGTTAGAATTTTGGTTATAGAATTTATCTAGTAAAAAAATTAGCAGTGAATCTCATAATTATAAGTTATAAGAAGGAAGGAAAAAGATTAGAAAATTGGTCATAGTCCTTAATATAATCGAGGGCAAGATGCCAACAAGGTGATTTCATAACCATAAGTCTCAAAGGAACACTCTTGTAAGCACAATATTGTTTAGGCTCATACAGCCTTATGATTGAAAACATCTTACAACTCAAACCATATGTCTAGGAAACTTAAATGTAAGGCTAACTATGGACAAGACTTTAAACATGGTTATGCATTCAATAATGTTAATGAACAAATGAAGAAACCACAATTAGTATATGGACAAAGGTTATAAGATAGAACTTGCAAAATTGAGTTTGATATCTTAGAGGTTAAGGTGAATGTATAATGTTAAATATACACAAGGAGTACATTAAAGATTGGTCAATATGAAATTTGAAAGCATCATACAACACACTTTAAATAGGAAGGCTTGATCATTAGGCTCTGATACCAAATGTAACATTACTTTTTCCCCTATATATTTAATTAATTGTAGCGGATTTGTTATGGTTAATATTTAGAGTTAAGATAGAATAATATATTCAATGATGTTAAAATAAAAGTAATAACAAGTGTAAATCACATGTGATAATTTAATAAGATCTCTAAAGTTAATCATTAACAAAACAAATTGGATAATGTAATTACATCATCAAATATATAATAATCCCAATATCTTTTATTATTAATAAGTTTAGTACTTATCTGAACCAATGTGTACTTGGATTGGCCACTCTCACCCTAGGAAGATTTTAATGGTCTTGGCCCTAGCTATGGCATACTCTAGGAGGAAACAGTTCCTTTCAGAATGTTCACAACGTGCTATTACACTCTCATACATGTGTTGGTTCTAGAAGAACAATGCTCAACACAGTGTTGGTTCTAAAAGAATAATGCTCAACACAGTACTCTTACACAAGTATTGGTTCTTAAAATAACAATGCTCAACACAAGTGCAAACCAAGCCCTGGCCAAGACCATCCTGGGTTATAGGTTGTACCCTGGGTTAGGACACACTCTGTGTACCCCCTTCTCCTAATGCCCATAGCCCACCAAACCACTTCCTTCTTCCTCTTGAGTGTTCATCTTCTTCTTTCTTTTGAGTGATGATTTTTATGCCCTTTCCAAGTCTCACACAAATGCCTTATATAACCTTTTAAGGGGTGTTTTCTAAACCATCACACCCTTTCACAAAGGTTGTCATTAACAATTAGTTAATAAACTTAATAATTTCTCCCTTTTAAAAGGGGTTTTCATAATTATTCTTTATTTTTCTCTATTTTAACCAAAGGATCATAATATCCTTTATTTTCCATCTCCCTTTTAATTATAAAGGGTAAATAAACTTTATCCTCTTATAATTTCAAAGTCTTATTCATAAAATAGCCTTCTTTTCCATTTTGGGGAAAAAGTCCCATAACACATAAATATAGGTACATCATCCATACACCTCAATGGAAATCCTCAAGTACATCATCAACAAGTACAATAACAATACTAAAACATAAAATGAGTCTATAAATAACAACATATCCATCCCATAATACATAGACAATAGATACCAATACAAAACCTCATTGATAATGCATATCGATGGCAATCTAAAAAATCACATATAGTGATAAAAAAATAATAACATCACAACATAAGTATCTAAGGTACATAATGAGAACACCTCGATGGCAATACAAGGCCCTATTAGAAAGTTCAATAAAAAAATATTGTAACATATATGACTTAAAACACACTATCTAGTCACTTGATGCAAAATCTAATATCCAGAATGAAATAACAGACAAGGTACAAATATTAGTGGACATTGTACAGATTCCACAACTATCACTTGAGATTGCCCAAAATTCCATCAATATCAATGTTCTTTGAACTATCATAATTACAGTCAACCTCACAAATGGTCACTAATATCATTGAGAGTGCAAATGACATACATTTTTAATGGTCTTGTTACTATTTTAAATTGTAATTTGACAATCATAGTTACAAATTTAATTTGACAAATTGGCAAGTATATGTGCAACTATAACAACGTTTAATTGTTCACTATTAACATTACAAAAACTATGGGAACACCTCCTCAATAGCACCATTAACAATAATTTTTCTCATAACATGATTCACCTATCTTAATATTGACTACACAACCAACTCAAATCATATTTAATGCTTATTTTGTTACTCACGTGACTTGCCCTTGAGAGATGAAACAAGTAACCAAAGAGTTATCTCCCAAGCCATTATATGATGAATGTTGCACAATTTTGCAACATCATGAATGTGACCTAGAGGAGAAATAGAGCCATCCTCATAAAAAGAGGCAATGCCTTCAAAGCTAATTTGGGATGGGATTCCATTGTTGTTACTATTACAATGGTTTGTTACTATTCTAGGTTGCAAATAGTAAATTTATAGGATTTTCTAAGATATTGAGATGGATTTGACAATGTTGTAGACAAAAGAGGATGAGAAGAAATATGTGGTTCAACTATCCCCAAATACCTAGAAATTTAAACTAGAATCTCATGAAGGATCTGAAGAGGAGGAGTGCTCAAATAGTTCAAATAGTTTTGGAGAGGAGGTGTAACCTTTTCCTTAGCTCTTAAGGAGGTCCACTTGGTAGAGACAACAACTAAACATGTATAATCCTCTTGATTAAAGATATATTTCTACTTTGATTACTAATACTGATGAGCCTAGAACTATGAAGGAGGTAATAGATATGGGTCATTCTTAGTCCTAGAAAGCAACAATGGATGAAGAAATGGTTGCATTAAAGAAGAATGCCACATGGGACTTAGTACCTTTACTAAAAGGAAGAAAATCTATTGGATATAAATGGGTATTCAAAGAGAAGACCAGTTCAAATGGAAGTATTGAAAAATACAAGGCAAGATTCTTTGTAAGAGGATATTTTCAAGTTTGGGGGACACACTTTGGGGAGATTTTTCCCTAGTTACTAAGCTAACATATATCAGGGTCTTGTTATTGTAGCATCAAGTTTTAATTATGGTCTTGGTTTCCATATACATTAAAATGCTAGTGCTATTTTATAGTTGTACAAGACTTTATTCATAACATGGTATTGAGCTAGATATATTTGCCTTTGTTTGGCATATGGATTGCACCATTACAAATATTTTTTGTGATTTTTTCAATTTGTGTTGAGTGCAAGTTCTTATAGTATGTGGAATGATACACAAATTTGTTTTATTATTGGTTTTAGATAAATTAGCTACACATTCTTCACATTGACACTGGTTCCTTAGCTTGAATGATGCAACCTTTTTTGTATGCCACATTGGATTTGCTTCAAAAAGTTGTGCACCAATCTTGAGATGCTTTACCAAACATAATACTTCATTTGCCACACATCGTTGTAACCACTATGCATTAGCATTGAAATTAGAATGGTACGTCAACTAAAATTTCATATATAATCATACACCTTCATTATAGTTTCCTATATAGGGTTTTCATTTGTGCCATTGATATTATTTGCACAAATACTCAATATTAGAATTCCATGTACTATCATCCTTTCCTTGATGTTGAACTCCTTTGACAAACATTTCTTGATGTTTTTTTTATTATCTTTTGTTGACCACCTTATTTGGTCGCATGATGAAATTTGATCCATTGATCTTTTATTAAACGAATGTGATTTAACGTTGAAATCAAAATTTCAATTTTAGTTTGATGAACTCTTTATGCAGATTGAGTTGGTCTATTTGCCTTATTGATAAACTTGCCAACTTAATGTTGACTTCCTTTCTTGATGTCGAGTCTTGAAGGCTAGAGTTCTAAACCTTTTAACTAATTTAGATCGATGGCGAACTTCTATGCAGAGGTAATAGTTTATTTATGAGGTCTTTGTTTTGATGACCATTTTTGAATAATTGAAATCAAGAGACTTCATTTACTTTTGAGATTCGAATCTCTTTAACTTATGAGTCTTGTTGTTTATGTTGATATAACAACATATTTAATAAAATGTTATTTATGACTTATTGTCATGATCCTTTAGTGATCTTTTTTCATTAAATTGAAATTATCTTAATATTTAGTGTTGTTAATTTGCCTCATGTGGGTTGACATATTTGACAAAATGAACATACTTTTTGTTTCCTTATGTGAGTGGCTATGTGTGATTTAGAAGGTAGTTATACCTCTTTGAGTAAGTATGTGAGATAGAAATCACCTGTATGCAAAGTATCATGGAATATGATAAGACTTGTTCAAAATTATTGCATTGGTAACAAAGGTAGAGAATAGAAGATTTTAGAAAAGATATGAATTAGTTTGACAATTCCTTTGCAAAGAATCATTGCTTATAGACTTGGAACACCATTATTTCCATCAATCAAGTTGACACTACAACAAAAGGGGCAATTAGCACCTAAAATAGAGTTGAAATTTAGTGCATTTGAGTCCATGAATTAGAAACTTCTGTCGGCGCCAAACTCGGCGACCAATTGCATTTCACTTTTGTGTCAGATCTAGCGCCAGTTATTACGCCAGGTTTAGCGCAGGGTTTAGTGCTGGATTTTAGTGCCAGGTTTAGCGCCAGATTTTGTTGCTTCCAGTTTGGCTTCTAATTTTGCTTCTAGTTTTGGTTCTTGTGTTGCTTCTGGTTTTGCTTCCAGTTTTGCTTCCGGTTTTACTTCCAATTTTTCTTTCAATTTTGCTTCCGGTTTTGCTTCCATTGTTGCTTCCAATTTTGCTTCTAGGTTGGCTTCCGATTTTTCTTCAAATTTTGTTTCTAGTTTTGCTTGCAGTTTCACTTCTGGTTTTGCTTCCGGTTTTTCTTCCATTTTTTCTTTCAATTTTGCTTCTAGGTTTGCTTCCACTTTTGCTTCCACTTTTGCTTCCAGTTTTGCTTCAAATTTTGCTTCCAGTTTTGCTTCCAGTTTTGCTTCTGGTTTTACTTCTGGTTTTACTTCCAGTTTGGCTTCCAATTTTGCATCCAGTTTTGCTTTTGATTTTGCTTCCAATTTTGCTTCCACTATTGCTTCCAATTTTGATTCTAGTTTTGCTTCCAATTTTGCTTTCGATATAACGTCACTTATTGCTTCCAATTTTGCTTCAATTTTTGTGTCTTTTGGTGCTTCTAATATGGCTACTATTATTGCATCTTTTATTGCTTCTAAAATTGCTTCCATTATTACTTCTTTGTTTGCTACATGAATTCCTTTTGTTTTTGCTTCCTAGATAACGCCAAGTTTTGCTTCCAAGATTGCTTCTGGTTTGCTTCTAGTTTGGCTTCCATTGTTGCTTCCTTTTTTGCTTCTAAAAATGCTTCTTGTTTTGCTTACATTTATTAATTTAATATGTTTTATTTCAATTTAATTAGTTAAATATATCATGCCTCTTAAATAACTCATATGATTATAGAGTAAGTAATTTAATTATTTAACTCATATGATTAAATAACAAGATAGTTATTATAACATGATCATCATCTATAATTAAAACAAGTGAGTCAAATATCTATAATTTAATTAAATTTGACAACATCCATCTTGAGCAGTAAATTAAAATCATCATACATAATAAATATCCATCCAAAAATCATTGACCACTTTCAATATATATAAATTGACAAGTCAATATTGATAAGATCATCATCATATATAACTAAAACAAGTGAAAGTCAAATATGCCAGTAGATCAATAACATGTCAAAATGATACATGTACAAATGATATAAGTAAAAATGATAAATTATGTAACTCAAAATGATACAAGTCAAGATGATACATGTCCAAATGATATAAGTCAAAATGATACAAAAATTTATGATACAACTCATTAATATGGTACTGCAGGCTGTGAAAATGATACATATGATAGTGACCATGAAAAGAGGCATCATAACGATATATCAACAATGCTCCATGATGCAGTCTATATGATCATGAATGTCACTGGCTGCTACCACAACTGCCTCACCATCATCATCACCATCGTGATCATCATCATCATCATCATCGTCGCCATCATCATCGTCATCGGCCTCGGTGTCTTCTGTATCTATGTCATCATCATCCTCTGCCATGTGATCTGTACCAGAACCAACATAATCTAGATCTCTATCATGAGGATCATCTTGATCTTCTGGAAGACCCGTGTTCTGCAAAAAAAATATTTAAAATGAAAAGTTATTATTTATTTCATGCAATAATTTATTTTTCTGTTATATATCTAATATTACAACATATGAAAAGAAACCATAATCATATTACATCATATCAAAGTGCACATACCATAATAAAATTTCAAAAAAGTTACAGCTAATATGTCATTCCAATGATGTAAAACATGCAACAATTCTAATAAATGTTAGTAAAGATCATAAAAAAAATTGTTATAAATTTAACTATCAATTGTAAATTCTATTACATAACCTTAAGTGCCACAAATTGCTTGGTCCATGTATGTTCTTTTTCACTATTAATCTAATAACCTGCATTAGATAGAAACATTAAAGAGTTTTTAAGTAGCAGTTGATTAAATTTTCTTAAATGTCATTAAGGAATGCACAGTTTTTTTTTCAATAATTATTTATCTTAAGGTTCATGAGTAACCTTAAGATAAAGGTCTATTTTATTTGAAAAAAAAATGAAGTTAGCAATATGGCTTTATCCAGCTAATTTTAGAAAGAAAAAATGTTAGCCCTATTCCCGCTCACAGGTCTTTAATGTGAGCGGGAATAGGGCAAATTTGGGGATTTAGAAAGAAAGATAAAGTTTAGGGTGTCTTCAGGATAGCCAGCACAGACAAGGAGGTCAACCATGCACACATAATGATCAACTGTAGGTGTAATGCAATAAGGGTTACAAATGTGATTGAAGTATGTACAACTCTCATCCACTAAACCTGCATGGCTACATGCACCTAGAATACAAGCAAAGATTACAATGTTAGGATATGTTCCAGAGTGCTTAATTAATTCAAAGATTTTGAGAGCGTCTTTGCAAAATCTATTTTGTGCATATCCTACAATCATTGCATTCCATGAGATGACATCTCTTTGAGGAATTATGTCAAACAGTTCACATTTTTTGTCTATGATTCCATATTTTGTGCATATCCTGCAATCATTGTAGTCCATGAGACCATGTTTCTTTGAGGCATTCTGTCAAACAGTTCACGTGCCTTGTCTATGCTTCCACATTTTGCATACATGTCTAATAGGGCAGTTGCAACTACAACATCTGACAAAATTCCTCTATCCTTTTCTGTTTATGATGAACAAACTGCCACACTAAGGGGCATACAACTACAAACTATCTAGTGGTGGGAGCTCAAGCTATTAATGCCATATACTTCCCTCTTGCTCAACAGATACCTAATTGCACCATATTTCATGAGACTCATGAAATTGTCACTACTACAAAAGTGAAAGGATGTTCCTATCAATTACTAGTGTAAGGTTTGTCACACATCAATCTCTTGAAGGCAAGGAGAGAAGTGAGTCCGAATGGAGGCGGGCAGAATGAGTGCAGAAGTACTGCTAAAGTGCAAATCAGTTACAGGCTCGACATGGTCTGTCTGCTCATTTGCTAGCCTTGGGATCTGCAGGCTTCTATAAAACAAAAGGTTATCATAGAAGAAGCAATAGAATCCTCAAGCAGGATACGATGGCAAACTCTAAGAACAAACTTGCAAATGGAGGTGGTCCAAATGATGCGAATGTACCACCTTCCCATAGGTGGCAAAATCCCGCACATGGAATGGTGATCCTCGGGATTGGAGGTCAGGGGAGAACTTGCCCACAAGCTTCATTTTAAGCTAAGGCGAGATTGAAGCAAATTATGTTGTTTGTTCTCAGGAATGGTCCAAATGAAGCGATGCCTCAGCATTCAGAGTGGAGTGTCATTGCGAGGAGGATGAAACCAGAGGGCAACAGATTGCGTACATGTTCAACAAAGCCTCCAATAAAGAAAAAGTGGCCATCTTGAAAGTGATCGGGGCTGGTTTCTAGTCAGGAGGGCACATGCATGATGGACAAGTGCTGGAACATTTTTTCCAGAACTATGTACTCGTTGTGGGAGCAAGGCTCTGGGAGCTAAGAGCTGTGATGAGATTGGTGAGGGAAGATCTGATGGACATGGTCAGCACTGCCATGGATGGTGTGGCAGTGGAGTTCAAACAGGGATTTTCTCTTGCCACCCTCAGCCTGAAAGAGGAAAAGAAGAAGGTGAAGCTGCACAAAGCCTGGGCCCTCTACAAAAAGGGCGTGGAGAAAGAAAATAACATAGGAGAGTTTTTAAAATTCCTGGAAGCCAACCTAGGTCTGATTGATGAAAATGTAATAGCTAGGATGGTGGATATTGCTGAAGGCATAGGTTATATATATCACTAGATGTAATGCCTCAGCTTTCTATGTAACTTTTTTTTTTATATTTTAATATAGGAGCTACCCCATATCTGGTAGTGTTTACCAAAAAAAAAACATTTCTTTGAGGCATTATGTCAAATAGTTCACATGCCTTGTCTATGCTTCCATATTTTGCATACATGTCTAACAGGGCAGTTGCAACTACAACATCTGACAAAATTCCTCTATCCTTTATGTATTGATGGATGCCCATACCCTATTCCAAAGCTTTCATTTTGACACAGGTAGGGAGGAGGTGGAAAAGGTTGTGGAATTTGGCTTTACACCAGCCAATTGCATTTGCTTTAAAAATTCTGAAGCCTTTTCAACAAATCCATTATGTGCATATCCTGCAGTCATTGTAATCCATGAGACCACATTACTTTGAGGCATTCTGTCAAATAGTTCACGTGCCTTGTCTATGCTTCCACATTTTGCATACATGTCTACCAGGGCAGTTGCAACTACAATATCTGACAAAATTCCTCTATTCTTTATGTATTGATGGATGTCCATACCCTATTCCAAAGCTCCCATTTTGACATAGGCAGGGAGGATGGTGGAAACGGTTGTGAAATTCGGCTTTACACTAGCCAATTGCATTTGCTTTAAATTTTTTGAAGCCTTTTCAACAAATCCATTTTGTGCATATCCTGCAGTCATTGTAGTCCATGAGACCACATTCATTTGAGGCATTCTGTCAAACAGTTCACGTGCCTTGTCTATGCTTCCACATTTTGCATACATGTCTAACAGGGCAGTTGCAACTACAACATCTGACAAAATTCCTCTATCCTTTATGTATTGATGGATGTCCATACCCTATTCCAAAGCTCCCATTTTGACACAGGCAGGGAGGATGGTGGCAAAGGTTGTGGAATTTGGCTTTACACCAGCTAATTGCATTTGCTTTAAAATTTATGAATCCTTTTCAACAAATCCATTTTGTGCATATCCTGCAGTCATTGCAGTCCATGAGACCACATTTCTTTGAGGCATTATGTCAAACAGTTCACGTGCCTTGTCTATGCTTCCATATTTTGCATACATGTATAACAAGGCAATTGTAACTATGACAAAATTCCTCTATCCTTTATGTATTGATGGATGTCCATACCCTATTCCAAATCTCCCATTTTGACACAGGTAGGGAGGATGGTGGCAAAGGTTGTGGAATTTGGCTTTACACCAGCCAATTGCATTTGTTTTAAAATTTTTGAAGCCTTTTCAACAAATCCATTTTGTGCATATCATGCAATCATTGCAGTCCATGAGACCACATTTCTTTGAGGCATTCTGTCAAATAGTTCACGTGCCTTGTCTATGCTTCCACATTTTGCATACATGTCTAACAGGGCAGTTGCAACTACAACATCTGACAGAATTCCTCTATCCTTTATCTATTGATGGATGTGTTGGGATAAAAATTTGAACCCTAAAGAATTCACCCATAAGATCCATTTCCCACCATGTACTTTTCATTTATTTAATCAGCGTCCCCACCAATCCACCTTCGACCCACAAAAAAATCATATACGATGTGTCAAAGACTTAGTCTTTATGGAAGAACCTTTGACAAATAGGTAGGACTTCTTCGAAAATCACTTCGACACCCCGAAAAATGTTAAAAGGTGATCGAGAGGTTGGTGTGACACCTTTAATGTGTCACAGCGATAAAACGATTGAATCAATATCCGCATACATGAACACTTGACAAGTATTTCAAGATGACATTTTGAGTTCGAAGAGACAAATATATCAGAGTGTCAGGATGAATCTTTATGAGGTCTCTTCGAAATTCCGGCCTGAAAGGAACCTATCGATGAGATTTCAAAATATAGAAGTAACATTCCATTTCGGCATGACGGGTGACTTAGAGATATGTCCTGCCGAATGACCGATATTTTGAAGTGTCGAAGGGAGTCCATATTCAGTCTCCTCAAAAAAATGAACACGCCGATAATTAAGAAAACATTAAGGGAAGGCACATATATCGAAAGGAGGGGATTTTGGCAAGACCACCATTTGAGCTATAACGAGGTCTCGATAAATAAAGAAATAATAAATCCTTCAAACGAAATGATATTTTTGGCGAGGTGACAGGTGGTGATATGTTGCAAAAATTAATGTTTCCCCGATGATTTGAAAGCTACCATTAATGATCAAAGCAGAGTAAAAGGGGAAATCTTGAAATATTTGGTTCAGTATGCAAGCATGGGAGCTAGGGAAAACATCTACAACTGATACAGTTTGGTTTTCCAAGTTTTCTGAAGCTTAAGTTTTCTAATTCAGAATTATATCTAAGAAAAATCTCTTACATTCCATTATGAAAGAAACATTTGATAACCCTAAGGCTAAAAGGCAAAAGTTAAATGAAAGACACTTGAACAAGGACTTAACAGACCAATGTCCAGAATCAAGGCAAAAATCTTAGAGGAATGCCCAATTAAATTTGAACATAGAGAAATTAGAGGATGAATACAAACAAGTAGGAGATGTGTGGACTCCCGTAAGGGGGTATGATCTTTTCATCTACCACTACAAGAAAATGCATAGGCATTCCCCTGTGTCAAACCCATGGTGGCTGAATTTAGGAAAGTTGGTAGTGCCAAATGTTTTTGTGAATGTGGAATTCCTAAAAATGTTAGCTGAAAGCTACAACCCGCAAAACTACATGATTGAATTGAAGGATGGTACGAGATTTTTCCCTGTCACCCGGGACTACATTTCAATGGTGTTCCAAATAGATAGTAGCTTTGATGTGAAACTCAGAATTAGGGATTTAATTGGTGAATATTATAACTTGAGTAACAATTACAAAAGATGGAGGCTGCCTATGCACCGACCTCATGATGGAAACAACAAATTAAGGGTTTTTTCAGTTGCAGAGGATCCCCCATTTTCCATTGAACTATTTGAAGAATACTTTCAATATACTTATTACTATGTATGCCAATTGTTAGGAGTGGAGGCCTCAATGTTTATGGAAGTAGCTCCCATGGTTTTAATAGCTGATATCCAAAGCCAACAGGCCCTGCATTTTGATTATGCTGAGTTCTTAGCTAGTACCCTTCACAATGAATTGGTTTCCATCAAGGGAGGAGGTAGTAAATTCAAGCATTACTCCCTATTAATGCATCTCGTTTTGTATGAAGGCCAAAACTGGGGATTGTGGGACAAATGAGTAAGGGACTTAGATATAAATGGAGATGTGAAGCCCATCCAAAGATGGACTGTCATATGGGACAGTAGGTGTGACAAATCCCATTATATATATTTTGAAGAGTACTTCATGAAACCAGTGTATAAACACTTAGGGTATCCTTATAATTACAACCTATCATCTGAAATTCAGAAGTTTTTGAGACCAAAGGATAAGTATGAGACTGGAAAATTTGCTCATAATTGGGATATTGGTATTCTTACACTGACTGTACAAAAATAAGAGTGTTTGGGTTTGAAGGGTCTCCTCTGCTACTACCAAAAACTTGTCCTGATAGGGTGGCTTATCTAGAGATTGTAAGATAGCTTGCTCTTTCTAATTTTATGCACTTAAAAAGACATAATAAGTAGTCTTTTATGCTAGGCACTCTATGTTTTGGTGATTTCACAGTTATGTCTGATAAGGGGTACCAGTTAATTGACAAAAAATTAAACATTATAGGCTACCATCAGGGAGTTGTAGAGAAATCTTTGATCCAGAAGGTTTCATAAACAGTGTCAAGACAAAACAAAAGCTTAGAAGATATGACCATGTTTTATTTGTCGATGATGACCTGGTTAGAAACTGTGATGAGCAAGCTGCAATTGAAAGAAGAGATTGTATTATAAGATAACACTTGTTGAGGCTTGGAGGGTAGCCACAAACCCCACTTATAGCGGAGCCTTCATGGATGTGAATGATTCTATTGAAAGGCTGGATACATTGATAATAAATGTTGTAGATTTGATTCAAAATGTCCCTTCCTATGTTTTTGAAAGAAAAGGAAAAGCTATTAAAGGAAATCAAGCAGAAGATGAGATTCCTATTTGCCAATTATCTCCTCAACAAACTCTAGAAATTTCTTTTGAAGAAGAAAGTGAAGAGGGGAAAAATAAAGACTTGCAAGCATCCTCTTCACTTATTAAGGAATATGAGCCCCCTGTGGATAGAGAGGAAGTTACAATAGAAACTTCTAATGAATTAACAGATGATGTGAGATATTTGGCCAGTCAGAAATTCATTGCAGATGTTGATTTCATTAAAACCTCAGTATTCAAAGCCTTCCTTTATGAGTACAAAGGAAAATAGGCCAGGGAAAGGATGAAGGACATTACTTCTGAAGTTCAAGAGGAAGTTCTACAAGAACTTCAGTCAGAAATAGACAATGTCATGAATGACATGACCCCAGGAAAAGGTAGACAATTGCTCAAAGAAGCAGGAGTGGTATTGGTCCCTGGGTGGGACATGACTTCAACCATTGTTTTTGATACCTTCAAAAAGAATCAAGAAAAGAAAATGCAGCTTAGTATTGAGGCATTGGATAAGATTAAGAATGGATCAGGCTATGACCCTGATAAAAAAATATTTCTAATATGGTCCCTCTATCCTTCACATAAGAAACCTCAGGTTATAAATAATCTTGATGAAGCATTTGGCCATTTGTTGATCCAGAGAGTTGAGGACACAAACCCTCTTGAAACTGTTGACCTCAATATAAATGTGGCAAGATTTACTAAGGCTCAGATTGAGTAGTTGATAAAGAAAAATAATGCTTATATGGGAGCAGATACCTTGGACATGTCAAAACTAATCCTGAAGAGATGACTTTACCAGACCTATGGGTCACGAGTCTACCTTTGATGAATAACCGAGCACAGTATTGATCGCCTTGCGTATCTGCAAATTATTTTCTTATTTCCTTAATCATTGCATTAGTTAGGAGTATGTTTATGAAAATGCATGTCCTTTCGGCCTAAAGCTTGTTTCGCATCCCATAAATAAGGGATACCAAGGCCGCTTCAAATTATGAGAACAATTACAAGACTCTTTAATATATATATATATGCAAATCTAAACCTACAATACTTATGTTATGTTATATTCTCATGTGCTCTGAACTTATAATTTAATGCAAAGGAGTAGAAGTTATCTGTTGGATTGTATTTTTGGTGTTTAATTGCTATGTGGAAATTCATGTTTATGAGCTATGTGGTTGTCTCCAGAATGATTTCTTAAATCAGTTCAAATTAATATATCAAGGGTATGTTTAATTTGTCAGAGCACAATTGATGTTTTTGTGTGATCAATTTGATTATTTTATGTGGAAAGTTGATTTAATTCCTACTAAAGCTACTTGTGTTTATTGGTCTCTACCTAAGAGTTAAAAATCCTTTAAGACTGGTCATCTTGATAGGTTTCCTTTCCACTTGAATAAAAATCCTTTCCTACGATCACAACGATTTTAGAAAATATCATTGGGATCAGTAAGAACCTTACAACTCAACATCTTTACACATTTACACAAGATGTAGATTCACCTAAGTGTCCAGTAATCTAATTTAAACCAATTATAGGGATCCATATACCATTAACTTTTGACTCTATTGCCCAACAGATGAAAGCACTGGTCACCACAAATATCATTTCACAATCCTATTCATAATTTTCAAACTTCAAACACTTTCATTAGGAACTATTAGGTAAAACTCTGCATCTACCTCACACCTATGTGCCATAGTGAGTAGATTGCTCAAAATCAAAATCACTTCCAGGCTTTCAAAATATGCTTTATCATTCAGGTACACCCACCTAGGTTTGTAGAACCTAAAGAGTAGGGGGTTTTCAATTACATAAACCTCGTTTCGTTAGCCAAAAATGTATTAAGAGATTGGCACCTCTTATGGTTTAATAACCAACATTTTTGAGACCTAACAGGATGTCCATACCCTATTCCAAAGCTCCCATTTTGACACAGGCAAGTAGGATGGTCGCAAAGGTTGTGGAATTTGGCTTTACACTAGCCAATTGCATTTGATTTAAAATTTTTAAAGCCTTTTCAACAAATCCATTTTGTGCATATCCTGCAGTCATTGTAGTCCATGAGACCACATTTCTTTAAGGCATTCTATCAAACAGTTCATGTGCCTTGTCTATGCTTCCGCATTTTGCATACATGTCTAACAGGGCAGTTGCAACTACAACATCTAACAAAATTCCTCTATCCTTTATGTATTGATGGATGTCCATACCCTATTCCAAAGCTCCCATTTTGACACAAGCAGGGTAGATGGTGGCAAAGGTTGTGGAATTTGGCTTTACACTAGCTAATTGCATTTGCTTTAAAATTTCTAAATCCTTTTCAACAAATCCATTTTGTGCATATCCTGCAGTCATTGCAGTCCATGAGACGACATTTCTTTGAGGCATTATGTCAAATAGTTCACGTGCCTTGTCTATGCTTCCACATTTTGCATACATGTCTAACAGGGCAATTGCAACTACATCTGACAAAATTCCTCTAACCTTTATGTATTGATGGATGTCCATACCCTATTCCAAAGCTCCCATATTGACACAGGCAGGGAGGATGGTGGCAAAGGTTGTGGAATTTGGCTTTACACCAGCCAATTGCATTTGCTTTAAAATTTCTAAAGCCTTTTCAACAAATCCATTTTGTGCATATCCTGCAGTCGTTGTACTCCATGAGACCACACTTCTTTGAGGCATTCTATCAAATAATTCACGTGCCTTGTCTATGCTTCCACATTTTACATACATGTCTAACAGGGCAGTTACAACTACAACATCTGACAAAATTTCTCTATCCTTTATGTATTGATGGATGTCCATACCCTATTCCAAAGCTCCCCTTTTAACACAGGCAGGGAGGATGGTGGCAAAGGTTGTGGAATTTAGATTTACACCATCCAATTGCATTTGCTTTAAAATTTATGAAGCCTTTTCAACAAATCCATTTTGTGCATATCCTGCAGTCATTGCAGTCCATGAGACCACATTTCTTTGAGGCATTCTATCAAATAGTTCACGTGCCTTGTCTATGCTTCCACATTTTGCATACATGTCTAATAGGGTAGTTGCAACTACAACATCTGACAAAATTTCTCTATCCTTTATGTATTGATGGATATCCATACCCTATTCCAAAGCTCCCATTTTGACATAGGCAGGGAGGATGGTGGCAAAGGTTGTGGAATTTGGATTTACACTAGCTAATTGCATTTGCTTTAAAATTTCTAAAGCCTTTTCAACAAATCCATTTTGTGCATATCCTGCAGTCATTGCAGTCCATGAGACCACATTTCTTTGAGGCATTCTGTCAAATAGTTCACGTGCCTTGTCTATGCTTCCACATTTTGCATACATGTCTAATAGGGCAGTTGCAACTATAGCATCTAACAAAATTTCTTTATCCTTTATGTATTGATGGATGTCCATACCCTATTCCAAAGCTCCCATTTTGACACAGGCAGGGAGGATGGTGGCAAAGGTTGTGGAATTTGGCTTTACACCAGCCAATTGCATTTGCTTTAAAATTTATGAAGCCTTTTCAACAAATCCATTTTGTGCATATCCTATAGTCATTACAGTCCATGAGACAACATTTCTTTGAGGCATTATGTCAAACAGTTCATGTGCCTTGTCTATGCTTCCACATTTTACATACATGTCTAACAGGACAGTTGCAACTACAACATCTGACAAAATTCCTCTATCCTTTATGTATTGATGGATGTCCATACCCTATTCCAAAGCTCCCATTTTGACACAGGCAGGGAGGATGGTGGCAAAGGTTGTGGAATTTGGCTTTACACCAGCCAATTGCATTTGCTTTAAAATTTCTAAAGCCTTTTCAACAAATCCATTTTGTGCATATCCTACAGTCATTGCAGTCCATGAGATCACATTTCTTTGAGGCATTCTGTCAAACAATTCACGTGTCTTGTCTATGCTTCCACATTTTGCATACATGTCTAACAGGGTAGTTACAACTACAACATCTGACAAAATTCCTCTATCCTTTATCTATTGATGGATGTCCATACCCTATTCCAAATCTCCCATTTTGACACAGGCAGGGAGGATGCTGAAAAATGTTGTGGAATTTGGCTTTCAAACAACTCATACTCATAGATTCATGGTTTTAGGTCACGTATGTTATGGTAACAACAAGGGATTCCAACTATGGTTATAATAGCTAAGACTGCCCTCATTTGTGACCGTAACAAGGTTCTTGGACAACACTATCTTGCTCTTCACATTGGGTACTATATAGGCCAAGATTGGGTTGAAGAAATCACTTGATGGTTACCTATATAGTGATACCACACCCTAATACCACATGCATTCTAAATAGCTTGAGATTTATACAATACTCAACCAAGATGAAATTGTATTACTATACCACACTTAACTATGACAGTACCTTCTTGACAACAATTTGTAATCTTTAGACTATTGGGATCCTTGCCACAAATAAATATTAGGTCAATGACACAAGGATTTTAAACAAAAACCATAATCCCAACTCTATATCCATCCCCTTGGAAGTCTTAAGGGCCACCTTGAGACAAAAAATGCTAATTTACTATTATGACAGTTATGATTGTCCTCCATCGTTTCATTGTGCATTTGAAAATTGAGATGAGGATTGGGGAGGTCTCCATTTGTAAAAACATGGAAAATACTCATGGTAAGATCTTTAAAATAGGCATATTCAACTTCTGGCATTTCAGCAGACAATAGGAAGGTGGATGTAAACTTAGTGACTTTAATTATCACTACAAAGACTATCCCCTTTGTGACTAGGACAAGGTAACACTGTCGTGCTCTTTATGACAATCCCTTCTCCATTGGGTGATGGCCTAATAACATTTATCTCCTTTGTGATTTCAATGCCTCTCTAATTCACTATCATAGGAGTCTTGATAGTCCTTATGTATCTGTGAAGAAGGCTTCCAACAAATCCAAAAGGAGGGCTTAAGATTACATACAAAGTCCTAGTCTTCATACCCTAGTCACATATCACCCCTCTAAGAAGACCTCAAGACAATTACCTTTTAATACAGGAAGTCAATGTAGTTTTAAAAGATAAAGTGCAAGAGGCCAAAGGACAAGAAAAATTAAGGCCTTAAGGGGTTTAAACGAATAAAAATATAGGCTTGCAGACTCGACTTAAAACCCCAACCCTAGGTGGGTACCACTAGATACCACAAGAACCCTTTAACTTGGCACTGCAAAACCTTGTCCAATCTGATTGTGGGAAGCTGAAATCAAGCATGTACACTCGCATATGATAGATAAGTATGCCTGCCAAGTGGTTTGGCATAAAAATGAAAAGGCTTCAAATTATAACCCTTCAAAGTAGGCCACTGGAGTATATTGTATAGGTGCATTTCTGAGTGCTGCAGTCAGATTTTTCATCATGGGAACCTAAAATTTTTGCAAAAAATGTTAGGATATTTTAGGTTCCAAAAAGTCCATTAGTTGGAGGCAGGAAAACAAGGGTTTTCTGTTCATTATTAGCCCATTAAACTTAAGCATATGAGATAGCATGGCACACACAAAATGTTGTGGATAATGACCACAAGATTAGGTTAATTGCAACCACTTTTTCTAAGAAAGCACAAGACTGGTATACTCATTATGATCCTAATAGAACCAAGAAGGGTCCCCAAAGATATAAGAGTAATCATTTGTCATCGAAGATAAATCTTACATTTAAGGGTGCTAGGGCCAATAGAGAAGCACTTTAGAACTCATCCTACGCATCAATAAACAACTCAACACAAGAAATGCAAATTGACATATTAACACAACAATATCCAACTAAGTTATTGAAAGTCAACTATTGATACCTCGTTCTCCATCCAGATTACAAAATCGGTCCACTTTTTGCTTTGTAACATATCCTTTTCAAATTGCATTAGATACCAGCCATATTTCTCCTCCTATCAAAACATGGCAAATGGACTAGTTAAAGTAATTAATATGCAATCATTTACTTTTTCCTAGTAAATTAAAAAAAATATCATTTAACATATTAAATATACTTACAAATGTATAGATCAAGTCTTGTAAACCTTTCTGGCCACTGTGATGCATGGCATGAAGTTTGTCAAGCCTAGTCTTGGAGGCCTTGTCCTGAAACATATACTAATTCAATTTAACTATGCACAAATAAAATTTAAAAATCGTTTAATATATTTGATATAATCTTATGACCAAATTCAAATACTTGTGTACTCTCCTCACCGGACTTCCTCCGTGCATTGGACTTCTCATATGCTTTTACAAGCTCTTTCCATTCTTTCACACTTACATCAACTAGCCTTTTTATGAGCCTTAGCTCAAGAGGGAGTTTTTTTATCTTCTTTGTTTGGTTGCACCAAAATCTCTTGTAGTTTTGAGACATTCGTAGATTTATCTTCTTTGCATACCAACCTGTGCCAAATTCAGTCTCCATTTCATGGATAACTGCTTTTTGCAGGTGCATGGGTATCTTTGAGAATGGAAAATGTAGATGGTCTTTGAACTATTGAAGGCATGATTCCTTCAACCTATTCACAAATATTTTTCTAGCATCTATCATTCAGACTTCCCCTGAAACCACATCGTCTTCTATCTTGGTATCATAGGTACCAATGCAAGATGCAAAACATGGCGTGGTGGTCGAAGAAGTCTGTGTCCTAGGAGTGGGTGGGACATTGGAAGCCTCTGTTCCCTGTTCCACATTCTTAGAGATTATTGTTATTGATTTCCTCCTGGATATTTTGCTCAATCAAGCACTGTTGGGGAATCAATTGATTCCGTTTGACACTATTGATTTGGTTGTAATTTTTTAGGGGCTTTACTAGATCATTTTTCTATGTATCTGGCAAGCATTGTCAAGTCCACACCATCCAATTTGTTCACTGCCTTTACCCCCAATATGGAAGCCAATGCCTCTTCATCTTTGTCAATCTCATGTTCCTATATATATATATAATTTCTTCTTTTAAATTTATAAATAAAAAACTAAAAACTAAAAATCAAAGAAACAATGGAAACATTTACAAATCTATAAATTGACAATGAATTACCTCATTATGGCCAGAGTCTGCTCCCTTTGCTCTCTTCCCTCTATTGCTTGACATTTTGAGGCGACCTAGGGAAAATTATTTTTGCTCAGTCTATGGAGGAAAACAAAGTACACACTGCCAGGTATGAAATTTTTCATCCAGTTTTTCTGTATTCCTCAAGGTTTTTGACCTTTACTTTGTAGAGCAAATCATGAAGCTATTTTCCTATGAATCAATTGGAGCCTTGGGAGGGAATCTATAGTTCTGGGCCTAATTTTAGTTTTCTCACCCTCGTCTCAAAAGCCCTATTTCCTTGTATTGTCTCGACCAACCTCTGTTTTAGTTTGCTCACCCTCGTCTCAAAAGCCCTAATTTTAGTTTGCTCACAATCGACTTGTCTTAAAGCACTCGACTACTTTTTTAGGAAGGAAGCGAGAAAGTTGTCTTTAGAGAAAGGTATTGATGAGAATAATAAGCAAACCCGGGCATTGGGGTTTGAAAAATGCATTCACTACTCTCAGATCCAAAGGAAATAATGCAATGTCTACAATTTTACCCTCCTTTGCAACCACATGAGACTTGAACAATTCGCCTGTAAACAAAACAATATTCACAATCCTCTCCATTTAATCAAAACAAAAATATTTTGGGAACGAAAATTTTTTATTGTAATTGTAACCTTACCTATGGTGTCACAAACTAAATCAAATTTCTCATCTACTTGCTTGTTTTTCCCTTTTTTCTCCTCTCTTCACGCGGCGTTTTTCTACTTTTTTCTCCTCTAATTCACGTGGCATTTCTCTCCTGTAATTATCAAATTTATCATATAATTTAGGCAGGAAATTTTTATTTTTTGTTTTTGATTTACAAGTCCCGCCATTGCTAAAATAAAGGCGAACACAAAAAACCCAAACGCTCGATCTCTGCACGCCAAACGCTCAATCTCCAAACAAAAAATGAACACCAAAAATCAATAAAGTTTTGTTTTGTTTTTTTTTTGTTTTGGGGTATGTGCAGGTAGGAATTTTTTAAATTTTTTTAATCCAGTAGTTGGCGCTATAGTTAGAGTAGTTACCGCTGACTTTAACACCGACTTTTAGGCCTAAATGTAATCTTTTTGGGGTGCCAAAGGCGGTGCAAAGTATGCCTAATTTAGCGCCAATCAGTGCAAAATGATGTATTTTGCTTGGAAGTTGATAAAAAAGTAACCTCACCAAATTTGGATTGTCCTTATAATAAGTAACTATATCTTGTTTCCATGATAGCATTTTGACTTCATGTTTCTCTTGTGATTAGCTCAATAATGACTCACTCTTCATGACCTTACACAGATGATTGGTGACAATCCTTATGCAAGTGATATGGCTTTGGAAAAACCAAAAAACTCTTCTCTTACTATCATGATGACATGATATTGGGACTATATTGGCAACTTATGGAGTGTGCTTATGGTATTGTGATTTTCATTTCTATGTTCTCATTAACCTATTTTAGGTTGAAGCATGGTAACTAACCCACTAGCTATTATGACATTCATACAATGACTAGACAATCCTCTCCACTTTGACTATGACAGTCCTATGCATGGTGTTTTATTCATGATAGTCCCGGATAATGTGAATTATTGATAGTAGCTAGTTCAAATGGAGTTTTGGATGGTGTAGTAAGTTGTCCCTATGTCTCATGATAGTGCATGCCTTGGTTATGTCCTTGTGACATTACTCTCTAGATATCTCCTCTTTATAGTGACAAGGTTTCAAGAACATGACAACTTAGGTAAGGTATCAACTTGTCTCTTTAACCTCTGGATTGTCATTTTTCAAGAATTGATCTCATTGAAATGTAAAGACAATATGTTGGTTGATGACTAACTACATTGTTACTATGATAGTGACTTAACTTGGTCACAAGATTAATGAGACAATTTTATAGTAATAATTCTATGGATGCATACCTAGCTATCCTAGGTGTACTATGACAATAATTTAATGTTGCTAGTGTTGCTTTTAAACCTCCTATGGTTGTTACCTATGCCTCATGGTATGACAACCTTTACAATGTTAATTATGATATTCATATGATGGTGAATATTGGAGCTATGGTTTGGATGACCTAATAACATTTGTGATAGTCCTTTGGGGTTGTGATAGACCTTTTGGGTTGTAACAATACTTAGGACAATTGTCCATCAACTATAACAAGGCATAATGATGGTCCTTGATATCATCCCCCTATAATGATAGTAATCCACCATATACCAACAATTATAATGTTAGCAATGCCTTTGCTTATTTTTGTTAGTCACAGTCCTATATCATATGGTGGTTGCCCTTTATTCCCATATCAATCCATTGACTTGCTAATAAATATTCTAAATCATTGTTAGTACAACATTAGGTGGTATTTGGATGATAGCAATGATACGACAACCTTTGAATCCCCATGATCCCACTACAATAGTAGATCAACACTATGATGGTCCCCTGACTTATTATTTTGACACCAATTATTTTAGTTGGAGCCATGACCTTCCATCTAACATTTGAGAGTTGGATTTGGGATTAAGGACAACCTTAAGATATGTGATAGGAGATTGACATCATTTTAGCTAAGTCATGACAATCTTTGTTTATATTATGTGACTTCACTATAATCTTGAGGCCCGGTTTAAGAGGCCATGAAATATCTCCTTCACTATATGACAACCTTCCACTTCCTCACATACCTGTGATAGTCCTATTTATACATCTAGTTATTCCTTAGATCTTGTCAATCCTTAAGGCATGATGACAACATCCCTAAATACCCCAACTACATCTCAATCATATCAAAATTTCATTGTAATTTCACTTTCCTACCATGACTGCATACTCCTCCTTCATCCTTTGTGACATAGATCATAGGCTTGTCACATCACTATCAAGGGCTTAGAATTTCATCACCTAGGAAAGCATGTTACCAAGATTTGCCGGATTTCCCATTAGGCAATCAAATCTTGGTACTCAAAGGATCTTTGCCTCTCTCTTACACCATGCCCTTTATCTTCTTAATTGTTACAAACCCTACAAGAAAAAGAAATGATCATTAAGTCTTTCAATATATCTATACATAAATTATAACATCAAACCCTCTACTAAAACTCCAAAATATCAAACCCTAGGTGACAAAACTCTCACATTTGAGGGAAAAAAACTAGAATAATGTTGGATTTCATGGTAACTCAAAACTTCCCTCTCTCAAACTAATGACTTATTGCATATATGGTTTGAAAGAATAGAAACCAGTCATAGATTAGATGAAAAGATCAAGGAGATGCATGTTATAGAGTATAAAACATAAAAATCAAAGGACTTTTTGGGCTTTTTTCCAACAATATGAGCAAAATTCAAACTTTAAACATGTAGCATAGGTACCATATGACTCATTCACATACATCACACATGTGGGACCACTAAGAAGGAAGGTAGGTGCTTAATATGAGCAATGACAATTGCACATAATGTTTAAGTTCACTTCAACAGATGGTTGGGGTTATGATAGCTAATGGAGGGTTTTCTTTTCAAAGGAAACCATTGGAGTAAAAGGTAATGGTGAAATATAACATAAAGTCCCTATAATTAAAGAATATCCAATGGCTAGGATTAACCTAACAAAGATCTAACGACGTGATTTCAAAATTAACATCCAAATTATCCTTCCCTCCATCAAGAATTTAAAATTTTGGTGCCAAAGATTCTTTGAGACTGTTTTGAGGGTTCTATGATAGTTTTGAGGGTTTTATGGCCACTTGGAGAGATATAGATTGCCTTAAAATGACCCATAAAAGAAAAAGGAGAGTCAAATATGAAATAAATATCTTTTTTATGTGAATTTGGAGTCATCTTGTAATCATAAGATTTGAGCTCTAGTTGTCAAGATTCCACGTGTAAACTTTTTTTGAAGAGCAAAATGTTGCAATGTCCTATTTTGTTTTTCATAGTGTGTCTTAATGAAAAGCGAGTGTATTAACAAGATAAATTCAAGAATATTCTCTTGGTGCATAGTTGTTATGTGACTATTGTCATTGTTGTGTATTACAGGATCCAAAGGAGGCCATGGAGAGAGGACGTGGATGGCGTAGAACTACTAAATTGTAGAGAGAAAAGTGGGTAGAAATAGATATGACAACAGAATATGCAGATACAATAGAGGTAAGAAGATAAATCAACCTCAACCAAAGGGGGAAGGTGTTTATGAATTCACAAATGCTACAACATAAAGGAGATAAAGTCATTTTTTTGTCCATGAGGCCTCTGAGGCCAAACTTATTGGTTGAAAATGCATAGGAATGGTGATTAAATGTGATTCTATGATCAAGGGAAAACTTTGAAAATTAGGATGGCCAAAACATGATATCAATATGTCAAATATATGACTAAAGTGAGGTTTTGTGTTGGATAGCATATTCATTGAAATGATATAATTGGTGTACTAAACATTATTTACTATGTTGTGTATTATAGGGGCCAGACGAGGCCATGGCAACAGATCGTGTCATATCAAATGAGAACACAATGAATGAAGCAGGAATCAGATACTCAAATCCAATTTCCTTAGGAAAAAATGGTCTGATGGCATTTTGAGATACGTCCATCTTTTTTCATAGTATTATTAAAATTTATAATGTATTATCCAATCTTGACATAAATTAATGCATGTTGTTGATTATTTTAGATGGAGATTGGAGCAAATGCAGAGCCTGAGCGTTCAACTAGAAAATGAAAAAGATATGTACATGGACGTGGACCTAAAATTGTTAAATCATGTAGATGATAGTGGGTGGAAGAGGATATGACAATGGATCCTGCAGACACAACAAATGATTGCACTGAACAAGAGGTTGGTCAGGACTATAGTACATGGGATGAATACTTTGAGAAAATTGTTGTTTGTGGATGTTCTGTATGTCGTGGAAAGAAACAATTCAAATGAGTGATTGTACAAAGACATTACATAAATGATGAGCTTCCAGTCGGTAGTATGCCTGCTACAATCAATTCAAATCCAATAGGAATTGTGGTAAAGAATTTTCCAAATTAATATAAATAACATGTATACTTCGTTTGAACATTGTTTTATATTATTTAAATAACTAATTTTTTTCCTAATGGATACTTACAGGATAAAGTTATTTGTTTAAAGTTTTCTAGATCACCAACTTCTAGCCTAGAGGGTAATGATCATTTATCAGATGATACATCTAACAAAAATATGTGCCAATATACCAGCTCGGAAGATGAGGAATTGTTGAAAACAAGCAACAAAACAAGAACCGGTTTAAAGATGAATAATTTGCTTAAAGACAAGGGGAAGGTGGACTACATATCCTATGAGAATGAATGTGATGGAGATGATGACTTGCCCCTGAGTTTGAGATCAATTTACAAAGAGACATTTGATCATCGACTATATTGCGCTTGGCGTAGTGATCAACAACTACCTAGAGTGTATGAGGTGTTTCAATTTTGGGGATATAGCTACATGATATGACCCTCCAATATTCATGGAATGAATCTAGGCCTCTTTATTGTCCAAAATGTACATGTGGGATCTAAACATAGAAACAATTCAGAACAAACCACTAGGAGATTAATGCCATATTATGGTCCATGATATTACAGTGGTGAATGGAGAAGGCTACCAGAATATAAGCCTAGCATGTTAGCATATGGTCTAAATTCGAATATGTATACACATCATCTCCAATTGGAAAGTGGAAAAGAAATGAATAGAGGTCATCTTATGTATATAGATGGACGTGCATACACACACAAAAATATTGCAGGATTTATAAATAGTAGTAAGGGAAGGGACCCTATTGTAAGACCGAATTGTCAATTTGTTGAGGTTATAAATGATAAAGATGGAGATATGGAAAGAGAGGTTGATAGATTGATAATGGTTAAGGCTATTATGGACCTTACCATTGGGGATGAGTTATTGATTGATTACCCCTTCTTAAAATACACTCCTACACAAAAGAAGAGGGAAGAACAAGGTCTCCCTAAGGATGTTCTTAAGGGTAGAAAACCAAAGAATAATAAATGAGTGTGGACTGATGTTTTATAAACTATGTTGTCAAAATTGTGTTTTATTTAAATTATTGTATAAAAAAGGTAGTCTATAAAATAATGTTCCATTATTCAATTGATGTATATATGTTCATACAATTTATATTTTTATTTCTTAAGCCATATTTGATTATATTTCTTTGAAATTGATACATTTATGATTTATCCAATTGTTGCCAAACATTAAATAATGCTTGCGTTTGTTGATAGGTAGAAGATGTTGATGAAACACATACTAATACCCAAGATCTAACTGGGTTATTAAGATTTGGACGGGATGATCCAAACCATCCTTTAAACAATACTAGGGTGAAAGATCATTATTGAAGAGAATACTACCAACTGAGAAATTTGAAGAGCTGATGAGATCCGCATACACTGATGACATGTCACCTAGCCTTAATGATGATGATCATGATAGTGAAAATGCAGTGCATGAAGAAGGATTGAATGAAATGCTTACAGATTTCTTTGGGGATGAAAATAATGATGACAATAATGATCATATGGTTGACAGTAACGATGATAGCAGGGGTAATTACCACCAATGTAATGTTGATGATAACAACCTGAAAGACTCCATCAAGCAAGCAGCGAAGACACCTGTGTTCAAATCAGGTGCAAGTAGAACCTCAAAACTAGCATGCACATTAATATTATTAGAAATCAAGTCACTATTTGGTTGGTCAAACAAAGGATTCACTACCCTACTGAAGTGAGTTGAAATCTATTTCTTACTTTGCAATTGTCAATTGGTGTACATAATTCGTAAACATTCATCAACTTCATTTATATTTCTTTAAGGGGATTTTAAAACCATATATTGTATATAAACAGTCCTAGTATAGATTGACATATCAAACATGTTCATCATAAGTCAAACAATCAATTGATTTAATCTCTGGCAATCTTACAGGGCACTAAAAACTAAAATATTCCTTGAAGAGAATGTGTTTCCATCAACTTGTAGAGAGGCGCGTCTATTGTTGGTTGAGTTGGGGATTGAATATAAGCAAATTCATTCATGTAAAAATGATTGCATTTTATACAGAGATGAATATCAAAACAAGGTAGAATGCCCTATATGCAAAGAGAAGAGATATCATATAGATGTACAAGGTCCTACAGTTCCAAAGAAGGTTTTACATCACATGCCAATTATACCTAGACTTCAATGAATGTTTCGTTGCAAGTCACTTGCACAATTAATGGATTGGCATGCAAAGAATATGAGTAAAGATGGATTCATGTGAATTTTGGCTGACTCCAAAGCAATGAAACACATAAAGGAAAAATGACCAAGAAAATTCAAAGATGAACCCCGTAGTATCAGGTTTGGTCTTGCAATTGATGGAGTGTGCCCATTCTCTTTCTTGAGCTCAAATTATAGTGTTTGGCCAGTCAGATTAATAGTGTACAATATTCCCCCATGGATGAGTGTTAGAAAGGAGTACCTTATGCTGACTCTCATTGTTCCAAGAAAACATCAAGTTAAAAACATGGATGTTTATCTTGGGCCTTTTATTGATGAGATGCAACTACTATGGAAAGGCATAAGAATGTATTACATATCATGTCCCCCATCAAATAGGTCCTTCATGTTGTATGGTGTGCTATGTTGGACTATTCATGATTTCCCAAGACTTGGTGTTTGTTCTGGTAAGATAAAATATTTACGTATTTACACTCGTAATTTATTTTCATCCCAACTTTCATACTTAGTTTTATACTATTTTTTTTATGTTATTAACATTACTTATTGAATTGCAGGGCTTCAAACAAAGGGGATATTTGCATGTCCAATATGTGCAGAACAATTTCAAGGGCGGTATTCTAAAGATCTACATAAATTTATTTACGCAAACAATAGGGTTTCTCTACCACTAGTTCATAAGTTTAGAAATCGCCTCAAGAATCAATTTGATAGAAAAGTTGAAAATAGAGGCCCTCCCATGATTAAGGGTCCAGGTGATTGGCTTAATAAGTATGAAGACGCCAAATTGAAAGCTTGGGAGGATTTTTTTAATCGGGGTGATTCAATTGAAGAACCAGAACAAGTTGTAGTTAATATGCCAAAAGGAATGGAAAGGAAATCCATATTTTATGAGCTCCCTTACTGGAAGGATCTATTAATATCTCACCTATTAGATCCTATGCACATCTTCAAAAATGTCCCAGATTCTATATTTCGACATATATTAGGCAAAGAGAAGGACACCTTGTCTTCGAGGAGAGGTATTGCTCTTTCACGTACCAAAATTGATAGAAAAAAAATTGTGGCCAAATAGGGAAAATGAAACATATGCAGAAGCTCCATGGATTTTGAAAAAAAAAAAGCTAGACCAACTAAAAAATGGCATTTGTTCAATAAGGATACCTAGTGGCTATGGGTCATCATTGGCTAAAGCTTTTACAGTTGATGGACATAGCACAGGATTTAAAACACATGATTTTCATAATTTTATGAAGGTATTATATATCATCATTTAACATTTACTGGTAACATTGATTAAGTACTAAATATATTTTGATATTTTGTTGTGTGAGAAAAAATTACTAATGACCTTTTCATAAATGTGTTTGATAGTATATCATGTCATTGGCAATTAGGGGGGATTCTTGTCTTACAGTTGACTTAAGGAATGCCATAAATCGATTGTCAGCATTTACAAGGTATGTGGTTATATGAAATGTTCATGTGTGAGAGACATAGATATATTATATCGCATTTTAATTTTTGACTAAAGGTTCATACTAATTTACTATTCTTATATTAGGTGGGTGACCTCCAAGGAGATCCACAAATGTGAAGTGCCAAAATGGGAGAAGGAAATTGCAGAAATTGTATGCATATTTGAGAAGGAGCTCCCTACAAGTTTCATGGACCTACAAGTCCATTTACTTATACACCTAGTCGATGACATTGAATTGGCGAGTGTTGTATCAATGAGGTGGATGTTTTTCTTTGAGAGGTATATGAAAACTCTAAAAAGATATGTCTGACAAAAGGCACATCCAGAGGGTTGCATGGCTGAAGGGTATGTATTGAATAAAGCATTTTTCTTCCTGTGTGAATTCCTTGGTAAGGATTTTGAAGATGGGCCATGCTTCTGGGATGAAGAATGAGTATCAGATATTATTGATGGAGAAAAACCACAATCTAATGGTGTTCAAGTAGAAATTAGTAAGTAAATTCATGATCAGTGTGGTTGTTTTTCTTGCAATCATTAATTTACTCTGTAATTTATTTGTCAAATTAACAGCATGACATTTGGAGTTTGAAATAAACATGTTGACATGTAATAGGTGTAGATGAAAGTGCTATACTCGACAAGTTCATTCTGTACCACATGGACTTTATGAATAAATGGATTGATCTGTATGATAAAAAGAGAGAAGAAGTGTCGGAAGCAAGGAGACAATTTAAGAGATCAAACCCAAGGAATACTCCACTTCCCACTGATCTACTTGGGGAATAGAGCAAAGATTGTACACTAGAATGGGTTACTGAACAAATTCAAAATCAAATAGAAGATGTAGGTATAGATTTAAACATAACAGAAGATGAAATCAACATGTTTAGACGATGTGAAAGAAAGGTACAATTGGAATTTTACAAAATGTTGTTTCCTTACAATTTTGACACTATGAACTATTTTAATATTCGTCATTATATTTGTTTTCACTAAAATAAATGGTTTTTCATAGGCGAGGAAATATCCAGCAATGTGGGCATATGGTTGACATTATCGTGTAGAAAAGGTAGATGTAAAGAGACAATCCTTCGATTGTGGCAACATGGTTGACTTCAAGCAATCCAGTCGATCAAGCTCAAAAGATAAGAATATAATTGAAGGGAATCTACAATATGTTGGGAAAATACAAGAAATTATTGAGTTGGATTACTGCTCTTTTAAATGTTGTATTTTTAAGTGCAGATGGTATGAAGCATTTAAGAGGACACGAAGACATGATACCCATAGTGGATTGTTTTCTATAGATTCCTCATGTTTCCTACCAGAGGATAAGGAGCCTTATGTTCTACCAATTCATTGTGAGCAGGTATTTCTTTAACTCAAACAAGAAGCGGTAGTGATCATTAATCTACTATTTCATAGTTTATTGCAAATATATACATGTGTTTATTAATCAATAAAATTGTTATACCATACGTCTAATATATGTATGTCATTCATGTGTGGGTATTTTTCTATGAAGATATTTTGGACCCGAAATGGATATTTGTTATACATTATGATCCAAGATTAAGGCATGTATTTGACGATGCATTAGTGGATACTAAGAAAAACAATGATGGCCAACAAAATGAGAGAGAGGGATTAGAGAACATCGAAGAAATTGATATCCATGATGATATTGAAGATGGTTATGTTTAGGCACAAGAAGACAACCATCCAGAGTTGGATGATGTTATGGAAGACAACAATATGGATGGTATAGAAAATGATGATCCAAATACATCTGGTAACAATATAGATGGTCTACAGTCAATTTTCAATGATGATGAAGATGATGCAGGTCAAGATGAGGATGATGATAATATTAAATACTTGAAAGAACATATGAACATTGACAATGATACACTAGATGACATTGTAGCAGACAATAATGTTAATGACCAAGACTTCTAAATTTTTAGAATTTGCAATCCATGTTTAAAAATGGATGATTCTTATGGCCTAAACTTTGAAATGCTTCAGTAATATTATTTGTGTCGATACAAATTACCTATTGCGATATCCTTAAATTGTTCAATCTTTGGTATGAATTGTTGGCAAAAACAATTAGGATTACTTGGATGCAATTTCCTTTTCATTGCTTTATATTTTGCTTGAATGTCAAGGTCTCAACCTAATCCTCATTTTGCACTAAGAAGAACCTTAGGCTTAACTCTACAATGGCCTTGATTCATTGCGAGGAAGTTATGATTGAGGATTTGACGACTGCTACATATTTTAATGGGGAAGATGTTTTTCATCATGATGCACATGTTGCGCATATAGATAGGCAAGACATGAATCTTACTACACAAATATGTATATCAGACTTAAGGTTGTGACTTAAAGGATCAACAACCAGCAACAAATAGTCAACACAAGAACATAACAATGGATTAATGTTTTCTATAAATCTTTAAACCCTACTCCTAAAACAGAAAAACAAAATTGGATATTGAAAATATATACAAGGGAATGATTTTCAAAAGAGAATGACCGGTGCCTACCACATGATGTGAGGCCGATTATTTTTCCTTCCTTATTTTGATCGTTTTACATTACAGTTGGTGACATTATCAATTTTTTAGAGACTGTTATTCCTTTATGCAGATTGATTACATCTCCTGATTTTGGTTTGGCATTGTTTAGATAGGTGGTGATTTAGTTTGATCTTATTTGGATGTTATGATGATGTTAGATATATGATATATATTAGATGAGGATTATTGATGTGGAATCTAGTTCATTATATGGATTCATTAATCGATGATGATTTTGTGACATTAGATAGAAAATGCAGTTTAATATGGAATTATGTTGTGAATGATTAATATTGTATGCAATGACATGAATTTAATTTCAGTTGCTTCAACTATGATTATACATGATGTGATTGGCACTTGATCTAGTTGTGCAGGATTATATTCCTAGGCCACGGGAAATCGGAGGTAGTGTGCACACATATGTTATTCTCTGTGAAACTGATCCATTCGCAAGAGGGATGAGGATCACGTTTGATCGGATGTTGTTTGAGTACTTGTTTGATTTATTATTTTGGCCTAGTACCCTTTTGTTTAATTAATTTATATCATGTGTTGTATATTTTTATTGTTTTACACCACTTGGTATTATTTTCATTTATGGGCCATTTAAAGTGAATTTATGACTCCCTAGGTGTACCTTAGTGTCCCAAAACTTACCCTAGGTGGTTACCCTTGGGTCTAGGGTCAATTTTGACTAACTAAACCTTGGGGTAACTCACTTCTGGTCACTCTAAATTGAAGTTTAGTCAAAGTGACGAATTTTGAAATGGCTAAGGGTGGGAGATGAGTCATGCTTTGGGAAAGACTCATCTCCCTTCACAAAGTTTTGGTATCCCTTCACCAAGAAGACTTGGGAGGTCTCTAAGACTCCCAAGTGTGTGGGATCTCCTTCCAAGACTCTCACACAAGTGTGAGAGCATCTTGGAGGGAGATGGCTCTCTTGGAGAATAAGAGGATGTCATATGGCATCCCTTATCCTCGTGGAGGCTTGAAGGGAATTGCCACCTCACCATTTGGTCTCTCACACATGTGTGAGAGCACAAGTGGATAAGGTGAGGATTTGGAATGGAATTGGAGGATGACATTTGTCACCCTCACACTTCTTGTCCCTTGCAAGTGGCATGGGATGAGGAAGGAGGTGACAAGTGTTACCTTCTCATTCCTCAAGGCCAAATTGGAAGGCCTATATTATCTCCTCTTGAAGAGGAGTGGGGGGTTCTTGCATTTTATATATTTTTCTTTCTATGCTTGGAGTTCCTTTTTTGGGAGTTAGAGAAATTTGGAGATTGGGAGACTTGGGGAATCTTGGATCTCTTCACCAAACGTGCTTCCATTCTTAGGGCTTTTGAAGGTAAGCTCCATGGCTATGGCCATTTTCCCTTATTTATTTCATTTATGTTTTGTTTGTGGTTTTATGTTGTTGGTTGTTTTCTTTGTGTGTGGGTTGGGAGTTTGGTGAGAGCACCTCCATTTGGAGGTAAGGCTCAACTTGTATGGGGTAGGGGAGAGTGAACCTCCTCGAGGTCATCTCCTTATTTTTGTGCTATTTATAGCCTTGAGGGATTTTTCTATGGTGTGAGAGCATTTTTGATGGCAAGAGTACCATGATAGTTTTTTTTTTGAGTTATTTAGAGATATGCATTTTGTGGTTTTGGCTTGAGGCCTTGAGACTTGGTGATTTTGAGATCATGGAGTGACCTCTTGAGTTGAGGGATCCACTCCCCTACCCCCATCAAACTCATTTTCATGAGTTTAGTTTTGTGCAAACCCTTAGGAAATTTTATGTGTGTTTGGAAAATTGCATTGTTGTGGAGTGTGTGTCAAACCGTGTGAATCCTACCTCCCTATCTCGAGGGTGACCCACTTGCAGGTCTATGGTCGGGAGGAGGGATTTCCTTCGTGGCTTGGTTTCCCCATTTTGGGTGTTGCACTATTGCAGGTTTATTTGAAGAAAATGGAGCTTGGAGAAGCCCATTTTTAGTGCCTTGACATTATATGTTGGCTGGTTTTGTGATGCCATGGCCTTGAAGGCATCATGGTGTTTGGTTGTAAAAAACTAATTATTTTTCCCCTTTATAATGTTGTTGAAAGAAATGTAATGGGAGTTTTGCTTATAGTGATTTGTTAAATATGTATTTTATGTTGTAGTGTTAATGTGTTATGGGAGACTTGCCATGGAGGAAAATAGATAGTTGTTTTTTTAATTTAAGGAAGAAAAAATCAGTTATGCTGTAGTTAGCTTTCTGTGAAGTGTTCAAAGAGAATAGAAAATAAATAGTTTCTGTTGAATTACTATTTTTTTTAAACAGAAGAAAATGCTTGGTTATCTCATGTGGAAGATTAGCTCCAGGAAATGAATATTTGGAATATTGTTTAAGTTATTTTGGTTGTTGGAAAGTAGAATTCTATTTGATTTATATTACTGTTAGAGGAAGGAAGAAATAACATTTATGTGTTAATTGTTGCTCAAAAAAAAAAAATGGTTACTACTGGTATATAGTATGATTCAATCTGGTTCTAATTTTCCCTTGTTAATTAAAAGCATTGTTAGGGAGAAAATTGGTATAATATATATTTATTTATTTATTTATACATATATTATTTTTTTTGTAATCTAAACTTGCTGTTATATCTATGTATATTTAGAAATTGAAAAGACCAGGTATTTATGTATTCCTGAATCTATATATATATATATATATATATATAAACATATTAATACCTGACATTCAGAAAATACAAATTAGATAATACTTATGTATATTCTTTACTGATCAAGAGAGAAAAAAAAAACACAGAGATAAACTTTGGGGGGGCCGAACCTTGTTTCTTTAGGGTTTATGCTTTTTTAAACAATTTTTTTTTAGGGACTATGATGGGCGACGGCGCTCACCACAATCCCCCCCATTTCCACCACTGCGGCCTTATTATCTTAACACTGTGGGGTGTGGGGGTGTGGGTGGAGGCATAGCCTCCTCCCCGCATCCCTTCCCCTCTGCCATTTCTGCGAGCCGCTTAAGATTTGGAGCAGCTTCGCTGCCACCCCCAAACTCCTCCATCCTTGCTATTTTACGGCGGTAGCACTTCCCAGCCATTCGGCCCTTTACCATATCCGTCGGTCTTTATTTAAACCTGTATATCAAAGGAAACATATATGCAATGTGAATATATATATATAACATGTTGTATATTTAACTGTGTAGAATTTAACACTCAGATTTTTATTTAATATATATATGTGCTTATATATATATACACATAGACGCATGTGTGTATATATATACAAATAAATATATATGTATATCAACAAAAATATATATACCTCTGTCCTTTTCTCCATGGCAGCCATGAGAGAACAAAACTTTCAACTTGCACAACAAAATCAAATAGAAACAATGGAAGAAAAACAATAGAGAAGAAAGAGATGAAATGAGGAAACAAAAGAGAAGTTAGGGTTTCCATAAGGTAACAATATAATAATATTAGGGCATCTCTTTTAGAAAAATATTATAATATTGAGGTTAGGGTTAGATGGAGTGAGTAGGAAATTAGAGTTTTATTTTATTTAAATTCTATTTTTCCCATGTGCACGGAATTAAAACTTCCCCCTTCAATTGCATTTTGACCCCTTTGAATTTTATTTGACTTCCCTTGTGTTTGAATTTATGTTGATTTTAAATATATACTTGGGGTTGGATTAATTATTTTCCTTGTGGGTTTAGTTATATGGGATTGGGATTTTTGATTTATTGATACTCTTAGCCCTTTGTTTATTAATTATTGGTCTTCCTTATTAATTTATCTAGTGGTCTTTAAATTAACTTTATTGGGAAAACCTTGTGATTGTATTTATTTTAATCCCATCGACTTTTATATTGAAGAGGGATGTTTAGTTTTCTTCCCCAAATTTTTAACTTTTGTATTTGGGCGATTTAATAAATATAAATATCACAATGATATTTATTAAATGGCTTAAATAGTGATTTTAATTTGGTCTTTTATTCATTTATTTAAATTCGATTTAAATTTCATCAAGTGGTAATTTTTAATTTGACCTTGGATTTAGTTAATTTATTCTTCCACTTTATTTATTTAAATTTTTGCATTAATTATTTTCATGGGAATTCCTTTTAAAATATTTATTTCAATTGTTGAAAACGCGTTATGCTGTCAAAATTTTTCCAGATTTTAGGGTTTTATTTTTATTATTTTTTGTGATATTAATTTTACCATCCCATTTCACCATGCAACCACCATATCATAGATGCGTTATTATATTCAATTTTATTTTTGTATTAGAATTAGGGTTTGATTTCAATTCCATCGAAATCATTTCACTCACCTAGGAAACTTAGCGTTTTGAATTAAATTGATTCTAACCCTAGTAGCGGCACTCATTGCGTCGCATAACCCCCTAGTCGATTATCATCATGCAGGGGATTGCATCGATAAACATTCTTCTCCGAATCTGATTGACATGTTTATGCCTTTGTGTATTGCCACCGAGCACGCTGATGTGTGCGAGGGGGTTTCTAGGGACACAAGGAAAAGATTTTTTTTATTTTTCGTGTCATGATCACATGACAAATGTGGACATGACACGTGTGTTGCGTGTCATGACCGCATGGGAAATGTGGGCATGACATTTGGTATCAGAGCCCAAGTTTAAACACTGGGCTTGTTTAGGGCAAATTATTATTCCACAACTTTGATTGATTTGTGGTTACCTCATTTTTGTAGGATCTCTCCCCGACAAGTTCAACGAGCGCGTTCACTCCACACGGAGTCTGTAGAGGTTCATAGTGATTCTTCAGCTGAGGGACAGGCACCATCGGCCCCATAGGTACCGCAGGCACCACTGGCCCTACCTATACCAGATATTGGGCCATAGATATTGCAGGCTCTTCAGGTAGTGTTAGATAGGCTACCACCGGCTGTAGTTGAGCCATGCATAGAGCCATGTGTTGAGCCCTGCATTGATCCGCGAGAGGAGCCACGCGTGGAACCACGAGCAGAGTCATGTGCCGAGCCACGTGTGGAGCCCCACATCGAGTCGTGAGAGGCACCACATGTGGAGCCATATGTTGAGGTACCAAATACGACGGCGGAGAAGGTTGGATCGGTTGACAGGGCCCGTAGCAGGAGCCCTCCATGTCATGCTAGGTGTGAGGAGGTAGTACGAGTGGAGCAGATTGTTCACAGGCCTTATGATTATTATGCGGATGAGCCTATCAGAGGGCACAAAGACTGAGGAGATCCCATTAGGGATTTGTTGAGGCTAAATCCTCCTACATTTGTCAGGACTATAGAGGGAGCTGAGGAGAGGCCTGGCTCATCAGCTTAGACAGATGCTTCACGTTGCATCCTTACGAGGGCAACACGAAGGCACGTGTGGAAGTCCACCTGTTGCAAGATGCAACAGCTACTTGATGGCGCACTGAGGAATGCAAGCACCATTTATCATTAGACACACTCACATGGGAGACTTTCATTGAGCGCTTCAATGTGCAATATTTATTAGATCACTGCAGGTAGCGTCGCATAGATGATTTTCATGAAATTCAGCAGAGAGGGCTTACCATTGCTCAATATGAGGGTAAATTCACCGAGTTGTCTCAATATGCGGAGTACCTCCATGACGAGAAACTCCTAGTTCATAAGTTTATCAAAGGATTGAACCATAGCATAGCAGGGCCTGTACGCATGGCAGACCCCCAGACATTGAGTGATGCTGCCAAGAAGGCATACATAGTTGAGGAGATATAGGGATGGGGGCAGAGTTCATGCCCTCAGTTTCAGGATCGTGGGCAGCATCAGCATCAGCAGAGTTACCGTGTTATGTGTGTGGTGGAATGAGACATCTAGCCAGAGAGTGTCCATAGGGCTTTACAGCAGGGGGCAGCCTCGTTCAGGAGGATCAGAGCAGACGGTTGGAGATGTGGGTAGGTTCCACCATATGTTCGCAGCGATTGATAATCGCCAGGCTAATTTTTAGGCATCAGTGATTGAGACATCAGGTATGATAGCGGGTGTCCCCATTTCTATTATCTTTGACTCTAGTGCTACTGACTCTTTCATAACTCCATCATTAGTGGAGCGTTGCAGGCTGGTGGCCTCTAGGCAGGGTGATAGGTAGGTGGTTGAGTTGGCCTTAGGGGCCAAGATGACTGTAGATGCCTTAGTCCATGACTGTGAGATTTCTTTGGGACCCTTTGCCATAGTATGTGACCTTAGAGTTATGACATTAGGATCCTACGATGTGGTTTTAGGTATGGACTGGCTTATGGCTCATCGAGCTAAGCTAGATTGTCGTTGAAAGGTGATTAGCTGCTTAGACGATCTTGGTACATCAGTTGAGATAGTGGGCATTCAGAAGCCCACAGCAATGCGTATGATATCCGCTTAGCAGCTGAAGTGCTGCATGCAGAAGGGATGCCAGATGTTCGCTATTACAGTGTGTGACAGATCAAATGACAAGCCTGAGGCATCCTTGGATGATCATCCCATCCTAAGAGAGTTTGTCGATGTGTTTCCAGTAGAGTTATCGGGGATGCCACCCCGTCATGAGGTAGACTTTCATATTGGCTTAGTGCTGGGTGCCGAGCCAGTGTCTCGTGCACCCTACAGGATGACCACTCATGAGTTCACAGAGCTCAAGTTACTGCTTGAGGACTTGCTCGAGAAGGGGCACATCCGACCGAGTGTTTCACCTTGGGGTGCTCCTGTCATCTTCATGAAGAAGAAGGATGGGTCTCTTCGATTATGCATGGATTATAGGCAGTTGAATAAGGTGACGATAAAAAACTGTTATCCTCTACCCAAGATTGACGATCTCTTTGATCAGATGCAGGGAGCCAGGGTGTTCTCTAAGATTAACCTAAAGTTTGGTTACCATCAGTTGCATATCACAGAGGTAGACATCCATAAGACCACCTTCCAGACTCAATATGGCCACTATGAGTTCATTATGGTCCCCTTCAGTTTGATGAATGCCCCTGCAGTGTTCATGAGTCTCATGAATGGGGTGTTTTGTACCTACTTGGATTAGTTCATGATTATTTTCCTTGATGACATATTGATCTATTCGCAAACCGAGGAGGAGCATGAGAAGCACCTACATCAAGTTCTATAGTATTTGAGGGAGCATAATATTTATGGGAAATTGGCGAAGTGTGCATTTTTTTAGGATAGAGGTGTAATACTTGGGGCACATCCTATCTGGTGATGGTATCTTAGTAGATCCATCAAAGATCAGGGCTATCAGAGATTAGCCATCACCCACCAGTGTGACAGAGGTCAGGAGTTTTATGGGGTTAGCTGGTTATTGCCATAGATTTGTTGAGGATTTTTCTCAGATAGCGCACCCCATCAATTCCCTTCAGTGGAAAGGGAAGAGTTTTCTATAGACTGAATAGTGTGAGAGGGCCTTTGGGGCCCTCAAGGAGCATCTTACTAGCGCTCCCATTTTAGCAGTTCCTGATCCAGCAGCAGATTTTATGGTTTGCACGGATGCATCACTGGAGGGTTTGGGAGTCGTACTTATGCAGGGTGGTAGAGCGATCGTGTATGAGTCACGAAAGCTCAAGACCCAGGAGTTGAACTACCCCACTCATGATTTGGAGCTTGCAACAGTGGTTCATGCTCTAGTCCGTTGGAGACATTTCTTATTGAGTTATCACTTTGAGCTTCAGTTAGATCACCACAGCCTTCAGCATATATTTACACAGCTGAATCTGAATGCCCGTCAGTGGCATTGGATGGAGTTTCTTTGCAAGTATGACTTTGATGTCCACTACATCAAAAGGAAGGAGAATGTGGTAGCTAACACATTGAGTCAAAGGCACCACGAGATCTTGACCTTGACTCTGAGTGTGGACTTGAGAGGGTACATTATTCAGCATCTACCTGAGGATGAGTGGTTTTTTGAGGTGCAGTAGGAGATCCGTTCATAGAGGGCCCTTGTGGGCAAGTTTGTAGAGTACTCACTTGAGGCAGATGGGTTACTTCATCATCGACAGCGCATCTATGTACCCCGCGCAGGTGACCTATGTACTGTAGTGTTATCAGAGGCTCACAGAGCACCATATGTGGCACATCCGGGGGTGAAGAAGATGCATGCCGACCTACGACAACTGTACCATTAGGTGGGTATGAGATAGGATATTGCAGAGTTTGTTGCTCGATGCCTTAAGTGCCAGAGGGTCAAGGCTGAGAATCAGTATCCAGCGGGTCTTTTATACCCTCACGAGATACCTAAGTGGAAATGGGACACCATTTCCATGGATTTCATTGTTGGTCTTCCTATGTCTTCGCATTGCCATGATGCCATCATGGTGACAATTGACAAGTTGACCAAGGTGGCACATTTCTCACCTATACACACGACATACAATGCACTAGTAGTGGCAAGAGTATTCTTGGATGATATTGTGAGATTGCATGGGGTACCTCACCACATCATTTCTAATAGGGATTCAGTGTTCACTTTAGGCTTTTGGAGATCTTTGTAGCATGCGTTGGGCACACAGCTCAACTTTGGTTCTGCATATCACCCTAAGACAGATGAACAAACAAAGTGGGTGAATTAGGTGTTGGAGGACATGCTTCGTATGTATGTTATGGACCATCAGTCTAGATGGGAGGAGTATCTGTATCTGGTTGAGTTTGCCTACAATAATGGGCATCACAGCTCGTTGGGTATGCCTCCTTTTCAGGCTTTATACAACAGACCATGCAGGACACCATTGAGTTGGGATTGGATAGAGGACAGGGTTGCCATTGGTCCGGAGTTGGTTCAGGATATGGAGCAGTAGGTCACACTAATTAGGTAGAGATTTCAGGAGGCACAGGATAGACAAAAGAAGTATGCCAATGCTAAGAGACTTGATTGAAGCTTCTCAGTTGGGGACAGAGTATTCCTTAGAGTGCGGCCACACAAGAGTCCAATCAGTTATGGAAAGGGCTCTAAGCTCGTACCACAGTTTGTAGGACCTTTTGAGATCTTGGAGTGGATAGGACCTGTTGCCTACTGTCTAGCATTACCACCTAGCCTGTCGCATATCCACGATGTCTTTCATATTTCTGTATTGAGGTGATATATATCTGATTTATCTCATATATTGGACTGGAGTGCTCTATGGGTAGAGGCAAAAGGGCAGTTGGCTTTGGAGCCAATTCACATATTGGCTCGTCAGACGCTGGGCCTTCGAGGTCGAGAGCTAGACCAGGTTAGGGTCTAGTGGGAGCGTTATGTTGAGGTCACAGCAACTTGGGACGATGCAGCTAGTTTGAGGTCACTCTATCCTCACCTTTTTGACAACTTCCAGGAGGAAGTTTAGTCTTAGGGGGGAGAATGTGAGGCCGATTATTTTTCCTTCCTTATTTCGATCGTTTTACATTACAGTTGGTGACATTATCAGATTTTTAGAGACTATTATTCCTTTATGCAGATTGATTACATCTCCTGATTTTGGTTTGGCATTGTTTAGACAGGTGGTGATTTAGTTTGATCTTATTTGGATGTTATGATGATGTTAGATATATGATATATATTAGATGAGGATTATTGATGTGGAATCTAGTTCATTATGTGGATTCATTAATTAATGATGATTTTGTGACATTAGATAGAAAATGCAGTTTAATCTGGAATTATGTTGTGAATGGTTAATGTTGTATGCAATGACATGAATTTAATTTTAGTTGCTTCAGCTATGATTATACATGATGTGATTGACACTTGATCTAGTTGTGCAAGATTATATTCCCAGGCCACAGGAAATCAGAGGTAGTGTTCACACATATGTTATTCCCTGTGAAACCGATCCATTCCCAAGAGGGATGAGGATCACGTTTGATCAGATGTTGTTTGATTACTTGTTTGATTTATTATTTTGGCCTAGTACCCTTTTGTTAAATTAATTTATATCATGTGTTGTATATTTTTATTGTTTTACACCACTTGGTATTAATTTCATTTATGGGCCATTTAAAGTGAATTTATGACTCCCTAGGTGTACCTTAGTGTCCCAAAACTTACCCTAAGTGGTTACCCTTGCGTCTAGGGTCAATTTTGACTAACTAAATCTTGGGGTAACTCACTTTTGGTCACTCTAAACTGAATTTTAGTCAAAATGACGAATTTTGAAATGGCTAAGGGTGGGAGATGAGTCATGATTTGGGAAAGACTTATATTATCTCCCTTCCCAAAGTTTTGGGATCCCTTCACCAAGAAGACTTGGGAGGTCTCCAAGACTCCCAAGTGTGTGGGATCTCCTTCCAAGACTCTCACACACGTGTGAGAGCATCTTGGAGGGAGATGGCTCTCTTGGAGAATAAGAGGATGCCATATGGCATCCCTTATCCTCATGGAGGCTTGAAAGGAATTGCCACCTCACCACTTGGTCTCTCACACATGTGTGAGAGCACAAGTGGATAAGGTGAGAATTTGGAATGGAATTGGAGGGTGACACTTGTCACCCTCACACTTCCTGTCCCTTGCAAGTGGCATGGGATGAGAAAGGAGAAGGTGACAAGTGTCACCTTCTCATTCCTCAAGGCCAAATTGGAAGGCCTATATTATCTTTTCTTGAAGAGGAGTGGGGGGTTCTTGCATTTTATATATTTTTCTTTCTATGCTTGGAGTTCCTTTTTGGGGAGTTAGAGAAATTTGGAGATTGGGAGACTTGGGGAAGCTTGGAGCTCTTCACCAAACGTGCTTCCATTCTTAGGGCTTTTGAAGGTAAGCTCCATGGCTATGGCCATTCTCCCTTATGTGTTTGTGGTTTTATGTTGTTGGTTGTTTTCTTTGTGTGTGGGTTGGGAGTTTGGTGAGAGCACCTCCATTTGGAGGTAAGGCTTAACTTGTATGGGGTAGGGGAGAGTGAACCTCCTCGAGGTCACCTCCTTATTTTTGTGCTATTTATAGCCTTGAGGGCTTTTTCTATGGTGTGAGAGTATTTTTGATGGCAAGAGTGCCATGAGAGTTTTTTTGAGTTATTTGGAGATATGTATTTTATGGTTTTGGCTTGAGGCCTTGAGACTTGGTGATTTTGAGATCATGGAGTGACCTCTTGAGTTGAGGGGTCCACTCCCCTACCCCCATCAAACTCATTTTCATGAGTTTAGTTTTGTGCAAACCCTTGAGAAATTTTATGTGTTTGGAAAATTGCATTGTTGTGGAGTGTGTGTCAAACCGTGTGAATCCTACCTTCCTAGCTAGGGGGTGACCCACTTGCGGGTCTATGGTAGGGAGGAGGGCTTTCCTTCGTGGCTTGGTTTCCCCATTTTGGGTGTTGCACTATTGCAGGTTTATTTGAAGAAAATGGAGCTTGGAGAAGCCCATTTTTAGTGCCTTGACATTATCTGTTAGCTGGTTGTGTGATGCCATGGCCTTGAAGGCCTCATGGTGTTTGGTTGTAAAAAAACAATTATTTTCCCCCTTTGTAATGTTGTTGAAAGAAATGTAATGGGAGTTTTTCTTATAGTGATTTGTTAAATATGTATTTTATGTTGTAGTGTTAATGTGTTATGGGAGACTTGCCATGGAGGAAAATAGATAGTTGCTGTTCTTTTAATTTAAGAAAAAAAAAATCAGTTATGTTGTAGTTAGCTTTCTGTGAAATGTTCAAAGAGAACAGAAAATAAATAGTTTCTGTTGAATTACTATTTTTTTTTAAACAGAAGAAAATGCTTGGTTATCTCATGTGGAAGATTAGCTCCAGGAAATGAATATTTGGAATATTGTTTAAGTTATTTTGGTTGTTGGAAAGTAGAATTCTATTTGATTTATATTACTGTTAGAGGAAGGAAGAAATAACATTTATGTGTTAATTGTTGCTCAAAAAAAAAATGGTTACTACTGGTCTATAGTATGATTCAATCTAGTTCTAATTTTCCCTTGTTAATTAAAAGCATTGTTAGGGAGAAAATCGGTATAACATATGAATATATATATATTATTTTTTTTGTAATCTAAACTTGTTATATCTCTGTATATTTAGAAATTGAAAAGACTAGGTATTTATGTATTCTTGAATCTATATATATATATAGAATGTGTAAATAATGTTGCCAAGAGTATTTTTTTAAAACCTATTGTCATTGACTGTCAGCATGATGTATATACAGCTCTGTGTGTGTGTCTATATATATATATAAGTATTATCCAATTTGTCTTTTCTGAATGTCAGGTATTAATATGTCTAAATATATATATATATATATATATATATATATATATATATATATATATATATATACATAAGTATTATCCAATTTGTATTTTCTGAATGTCAGGTATTAATATGTTTAAATATATATATATACATAAGTATTATCCAATTTGTATTTTCTGAATGTCAGGTATTAATATGTTTATATATATATATATATATAAACATATTAATACCTGACATTCAGAAAATACAAATTGGATAATACTTATGTATATTCTTTACTGATCAAGAGAGAAAAAAAACACAGAGATAAACTTTGGGGGGGGGCGAACCCTATTTCTTTAGGGTTTATGCTTTTTTAAACAAAAAAAAATTGAGGGACTGTGATGGGCGACGGCACCCACCACAATCCCTCCCCATTTCCACCACTGCAGCCTTGTTATCTTAACACTGTGGGGTGTGGGGAGGAGGCTGTGCCTCCTCCCCACATCCCTTCCCCTCTGCCATTTCCGTGAGCCGCTTAAGATTTGGGGCAGCTTCACTACCCCCCCAAACCCCCCCTCCTTGCCATTTTACGGCGGTAGCACTTCCTAGCCGTTCGGCCCTTTACCATATCCGCCGGTCTTTATTTAAACATGTATATCAAACAAAACATATATGCAATGTGAATATATATATATATATATAACTGTGTAGAATCTAACACTCTCAGATTTTTATTCAATATATATATATATAGAGAGAGAGAGAGAGAGAAATAAATATATATGTATATCAACAAAAAAAAATACCTCTGTCCTTTTCTCCATGGCAGCCATGAGATAACAAAACTTTCAACCTGCACAACAAAATTAAATAGAAACAATGGAGGCAAAACAATAAAGAAAGAGATGAAATGAAGAAACAAAAGAGAAGTTAGGGTTTCCATAAGGAAACAATATAATAATATTAGGGCATCTCTTTTAGAAAAATATTATAATATTGAGGTTAGGGTTAGATGGAGTGAGTAGGAAATTAGTGTCTTATTTTATTTAAATTCTATTTTTCCCATGTGCACAGAATTAAAACTTCCGCCTTCAATTGCATTTTGACCCCTTTGAATTTTATTTGACTTCCCTTGTGTTTGAATTTATGTTGATTTTAAATATATACTTGGGGTTGGATTAGGTATTTTCCTTGTGGGTTTAGTTTTATGGGATTGGGATTTTTGATTTATTGATACTCTTATCCCTTTGTTTATTAATTATCGGTCTTCCTTATTAATTTATCTAGTGGTCTTTAAATTAACTTTATTGGGAAAACCTTATGATTTTATTTATTTTAATCCCATTGACTTTTATATTGAAGAGGGATGTTTAATTTTCTTCCCCGATTTTTTAACCTTTGTATTTGGGCAATTTAATAAATATAAATATCGCAATGATATTTATTAAATGGCTTAAATAGTGATTTTAATTTGGTCTTTTATTCATTTATTTAAATTCAAATTTTTATATTTCATCAAGTGGTAATTTTTAATTTGACCTTGGATTTAGTTAATTTATTCTTCCACTTTATTTATTTAAATTTTTGCATTAATTATTTTCATGGGAATTCCTTTTAAAACATTTATTTCAATTGTTGAAAACGTGTTATGCTGTCAAATTTTAGGGTTTTATTTTTATGGCTTTTTGTGATATTAATTTTACCATGCCATTTCACCATGCGACCATCATATCATGGATGCGTTATTATATTCAATTTTATTTTTGTATTAGAATTAGGGTTTGATTTCGATTCTGTTGAAATCATTTCGCTCACCTAGGAAACTTAGGGTTTTGAATTAAATTGATTCTAACCCTAGTAGCAGCGCTCACCGCGTCGCATAACCCCCTAGTCAGTTATCATCACGCAGGGGATTGCATCAGTAAATGTTCTTCCCTGAATCCGATTAACATGTTTACGGCTTTGCGTATTGCCACCAAGCACACTGACGCATGCGGGGGGTTTCTAGGGACACGGGGAAAAGATTTTTTGATTTTTCGTGTCATGACCACATGACAAATGTCGACATGACATGTGTGTTGTGTGTCGTGACCGCATGGGAAATGTGGGCATGACACATGAGGAGTTTTTTTTATCTTTAATTATTTTTCATATATATCCTTAATTGTATCTATGTCATGTTATCTTGTGATAAGTACTTGAGTAAGACCATCAATGAAAAATGAAGTGGACATATTATCATCTATATTAGCTAATTGATTGCACAAATATTTTAATTTATCAACAATCTCATGTTTCCATTCATTTTCAACACTTTTAATAAAGACATCATGATCATAATATTCTTCTTCATCAGTAGAATGCAACATGTGATCGTCATAGGAAGTAGGAGAAAGAGGTAGTCATGTTTGCAAGTTGAGGGTTTGACCTAGTACTTTGTTGAAAGGGACATAAGGATCCTAGATGTTTCTTAGGAATGCAAAATTAAAGGCATTGGGTTGTTTCCAACAAATGCAAACCACAAAAATCTCAAAATAAAAAATCAATCTTTTTTTATCCTAAACATAGGCATGGAAATTGCAAGTTCAAAAAAATGTAGGGAAGAAGATTTAAGTCCAATCCTAGATTTAATTAAACTTTAAAGTACAAGGAGTTGAGAGTAGAAAAAAATATTGAGATATTAAGTAATTAAGATAGAGAAATGAAATAGTTGATTAGAAATACAAAACTTATTTGATCTTTTTAGCATGATGTCAAATGTGAAGTGTGTGATTAACTAATGCATTATGAAAAAAAGAATGAAAAATAGGATTTTCTACTAGAATAATGATCATGAGATTATGGTAGTGATTAACTGATTTTTTGCATTCCTTCTTCACTTGTCCTCTTTTTCCATATTTCCAAAACTTACTCTTATCTTCCTAGGGATTATAGATTTTACTCTTGACTTGGATTGATATTTATACCATTCCCCTTTAGATCCACTTTTGTCCTTGGGCCTTTGTGGAACATGCAAGGCATCCTTAGAACCTTCATCATTGAACTTTCTCCTCATATCTCCATTGAGCATTGTAACAATAAAGGATTCCATAGTCACCTTTGCAACACTACCATTTATAACAAGCATTATGTTCTAATTTTTGGGCAAAGAAAAAAGGGAGTAGATACATTTGTCTTCCTCATCAATTTTAACATTTATTGAACCTATTTGACTCAAAATCATATTAAAGGTGTCAGAATGTTCTACAGTAGAATCACCTTCCTTCATTTTTAAATAATATAAACATATTTTGAGATATAACCTCTCTCTCTCTCTCTCTCTCTCTCTCTCTCTCTCTCTCTCTCTCTCTCTCTCTCTCTCTCTCTCTCTCTCTCTCTCTCTCTCTGACCTATCTACCTCCTAGTTAAATCCTTTTCCAGCTAGTTTTCCTATTCCTTTCCAATTTCCCTATAGATCCCACCAATTTTTCCCTATTTTACTATTTTCCACCTCTCCACTCATCATTCTTCCCATCCAATGAACTTTAGTTTTATCTTGTTTCCATTTCATCTTGCCAATTTATATCGTCATCCCTCTTTTCATGTCCTAGTTTTCTTGTTTCCATTTGCTTTGTTGATAAGGGAGATGGATAGAGGCAAAGAGGAAGAGACTAGAGAGAGAGAGAGTCCTAGTTTTCTTGTTCATTTCCTTCATCAATAAGGGAGAGGGAGAATTAATAGAAGGGAGAAATATGAAGATATAGGTTGAATGATAGGGGAGAGAGCCAAGTGATAGAGAGATAGGCAGAGATAGCTAGGTAGAGAGAGATAGAGAGGAGACATATAGGGAGAGATATAAGAGGAGACAGAGGGGAGAGATAGGGAGATAGAGAGTGACTAGAGAGATGTCTAGAGAGATAGGGAGATAGAGGAATGATAGGGGAGAGAGAGGCAAGAGATAGGGAGAGATAGATTGGTAGAGAGAGAGAGGAGATAGATTGGGAGAGATAGAGGAGACAGAGGGAGAGATAGGGAGATAGAGAGTAAGTGAGATGTCTAGAGAGATTATAGGGAGAGAGATTGAGAGGTAGAGGGATGATAGAGAGTTGAGGGAGATAAGGGAGAGATAGGGAGATAGAGGTTTAGGGTTGCTTAGGTTTAGGGTTTAGGGGTTAGGGGTTAGGGATTAGGGGCATTATTTAAGGTTGAGGGATTTAGAGAGAGAGAGAGACTTCTTTTGACATGCAACTGTAAACCCTAAATAATGCCCCTAAACCATAAACCTGAGCAACCCTTAACCTCTAAACCTTAAATAATGCCCCTAAACCCTAAACCCTAACCCCTAAAACATATATAAACCCTAAATAATGCCCCTAAACCCTAAACCTGAGAAACCCGAAACCCCTAAATCCTAAACCCCGGTAAACCCCTAAACCTTAAACACTAAACCCAAGCAACCCTAAACCTCTATCTCCCTATCTCTATCATTCCTCTACCTCTCAATCTCTCTCCCTATGTCTCTGGCCATGTCCCTCACTCTCCATATCCCTATCTCTTCCAGCTATGTCTCTGGCCATGTACCTCACTCTCTATATCTCCCTATTGGTCCTCTCTCTCTAAACACTAAACCCTAAACCTCTAAACACTAATTAACCGTAAACCCTAAATAATGCTCCTAACCCTTAACCCCTAAACCCTAAACCTAAGAAACCCTAAGCCCCTATCTCCCTATCTCTATCATCCCTTTACCTCTCAATCCTTCTCTGGCCTATCTCTTTGGATATCTCTCGCTCACTCTCTATCTCCCTATCTCTCCCCTCTATGTCTCCTCTATCTCTACCTATTTGTCTCCTCTCTCTCTCTTTATCTAACTATCTTGGATCTCTACACACACCACATAGATTTTATAACTTGCATTTATGTGTATGACTGTGAGTGTGAAATATAATTGCAATTAATTATATTATAGAAAAGATTAGACTAAAATATTTAGCCGCAAGAATATTTAATGTGAATTTATTTGCATTATCCTTATCAAGTATTTATGATATTTTAAATATCTTCCAAAAGATTCTTTTTGCATTCTCATTATTGGATTTTATCTATTTTGTCCATACAAGAAAAGTGGCAGTTACTCATCCTATTGAGGGAATCTTGGAAATCTTTATTTCATAGGTTAAAATTATATTATGGAGGGTGAGTGAAGTTATTGGATATTAATTCCTTTTTCTATTTTATTTGGCAACAGTGGATTCCCTGAAATAATAGAGGATATAAACTAGAAAGATGGTGAAAGAAAAGGGGGGAATACACATTGCATTTGGAGGCAGTAATTACAGAACTAAGCTGGCTATGATCCTGGACCGTGAGGAGACGATATGTTTAAGGAAAAGAGAGATTTTAATTTCAATGCAAACTTAGGATGGTCTGGTAAGTCTTTTTAGCATTGAGTATGTCTGTGACTTTACTTCTGGCATAACTTTTGGTTGAATGAAATTGCTTGTAAGTTTCTTAATCTTTTTCTTCAATGTTTTATCTGTAAGGACCCTGCATTCATTTCATTCAATGATATTTCTTATGCATGTTGGTGGGGTCATGAAATCCTGATTAGTGCCTTCCAAAATGCATTTGCTTAAAGATTTAAATCTATATCAATAAACCCCTTTCGGTGCTTATATTTCCATCTTACATTCTGTGACGGCTAAGGCACCTGAAACCTTGTGAGATTCATAACTACCTCTATATTTATTGGCTTCATAATATTTAAGTTTTGGGTGTCCTCTAGCAGCCAACACTATTGTGAAGGTCAAACAATTTATTGCAGTCGCAATGCTATGAGGGTTACTCATGTGGTTGATGAATGTTCAACTCTATTCAATTTTGTGCATATCCTGCAAACATTGCATTCCAAGAGATGACATCTCTTTGGGTGATTTACCAAACATATAGAATGCCTTATTGTCTTTCACATTTTGTATACATGTCTACCAGAGCGTATCCAACCTTATTATCTAGCATAAATAGTTTTTAAATGCTTCGATTGTTATCCTTACCCTAAGCCAAAGCTTCCACTCTAGTGCATCCGAGGGGATGATGGCAAAGGTCAATAGAATGTGGCTTTACACCTATCGATGACATTGACTAAAGGTTTCTAAATCTTGTTTGACAAATCTGTATTATGCATATAGAAGATGATTAAAACAAATTGTTCCATGTCTTTTTCTAAGCCTTCATCTATTCCTTGAGTCGACTAGTTCTTGTAGGAAGACGTTTTGGAAATGATTATTTTCATTTGCATTTGGGTGACCATTTTAAAATAAAGCATAACAAGAAATTTACTTTGTAGTCATTTAACCTTTCGGAAGGATTCAAAGTGATAAACTATTGAGGGGGATGCTACGGCCTAGTTCGGCCTTAAGACGAGCTATAGTTTTTTGTTTAGAAGTTTCTAAAGTCATTCAAACTGATCCATTTTAGATCTTGCAATCATGCTTTCCTCAACTAGTTTTATTCTTTGAGTCTCTTGTCAAGTGGTCCTTGTGCCTTATCTAGGCCCCTCTTTTTTTTAATGTTTGATAGTTTCTTGTACCTATTTTAATAGTTGGCTCTAAACTACATCCGCGACCTTCATTATGCAATCAAACTAGAGTTTTATTTTTGCACTGTTTGAGTTGGGAAATTAAACTTCATGCTTGTCAAATTCACTCTAAGTCTTGATTTGGTGCAGGGGCACCTAACAAATCTTTTGTTTTTGTTTGGATAAGGTCAAACTGACCAGTTGTTCATGTTTAGTTTTTGTTTTGTTTAGTTGTAATAAAAGCAATTTGGGGATATGAAGCGGTTGGCCTTCCCCAACTATCATGAATTGTTTAATCTCCCAATGTGTAGGGATAAATGGGCAGAAAAATGAATATTTGGGTTTGGTTCTAAATTCGGTTGTGTAAGTTCAATTCTGTGCTGAAGAAGAATAAGACTTTGTTCCGTCAGTTAGTGTTTCCTATTTTTTTTGTTCAAACTTTTCATAATTTGTTCGTTGTAGATTTTACCTTCCTACAGTTTGTCACGAAATGGCTTGTTGAGGCATTCCACTGGTTTGACTCTCGTTGAGATCGGTGGAATGGCTTCAGTGTATATATAATTATTTTTGTTCTTTTGTTTTGTGTTGAGGTTGGCAGTAGAGGGAATTGAAATGGAACAATCCGTACAGTAGGAGACCTAGCATCTCCATGTGCTAGGGTCTGGGTTGGAAGTTAGATGATTTGAGGACTTGCAGTTTTGTGAAGGCATCATCGGCGAGACAGTGGTTGTCGGCAAGAGATTTGAACCTCAGAGCGATAGTTTTAGTTTACCCGAAGAGTGATCAAGGTGACCAAGTGTATCGGCACACAAAGGAAAAGTTCCACCGACAAAGGGTGGTCTTACCGATAAAGGAAGACTAAGTGGAGAACTTGTATCGGCATATTATTAGCCTATCAGTCGATAGAAAAACTCACCTCCTGATAAGTTAAGTCTTACCGATATTGAGCCGGGCATCGAATGCTCTTTTGGATCATCAGAGTGATCGGGTTGTTAGTGAAATAGGTTTGGGGTTGGCCGACGGTATAAGTCCTATCGATAGTGTGCTCGAAGGTTCATAAGTTTTAATTTGGTTCGAGAGTTCATAAACGTTCTCTCGCCAATAGTTGAACGGTTCATGTGGTTCAACAGGTTCAACAGGTCAACAGTTCGAAGGTTCAAAAATGGTACAAAGGGTCGACAAGTTCAACGATTCAAGACCGTTTGAAGATTCAAACTAGTTCAACCAGTAGAGAAGTTCAATGGTTCAAAGGTTCGGTGATTCAATGAATTCAAGGGTTTAATTTTTTTTGAATAGTTTTGCCGCTTCGCAGTACGCTCTGCGTCATTTTGGTATCAGAGCTTTAGGCGGTCTGTGTGGTGACATGTTTTCAACAAGTCTATGTATGTCAGTAGATGAGAGCGAAGGAGAGGCTAGCAATATGCCTCCGAAGGGAATGACCACTGAGGTGGCCAAGAAATTCTGGGAGATGGAAGAGAAAATAAAGGTTGGGGTCAGGGAAGCACTACAGGCTGAATTGAAGACATTGAGGAAAGGACCGAGATCAAACAAGGAGTCTAATGGAGAAGATGAAGAAGGGGATGAGGAAACACCCCTAGATTAGGCAGAGATAACTATAGACCAGAAACAATTTTTGGAGGCCATAAAATCACTTGGTAAGGAGTCATTCGATGCAAAAATTGAGATTCTAATGTTTAGTGGAAAGATGGACACGGAAGAAGTCATCGAATGGATCGAGGCTCTGAATAATTATTTTAAGTACAAGGAGGTACCGGAGAATAGAAGAGTCAAGTTTGCAAAGATGAAATTGAAGGGCGCTGCACTCACATGGTGGAACTACACCCAGGGAGAAAGGGTGAAGAGTGGCAAGAGCATGATCTCATCCTGGAGTCAGATGGTAGAGAGGATCAAGGCTCAGTTCCTACCCACAGATTACGAAGTGCAAATATATAGGAAAATGTAGAATCTTAGATAGAAGGATATGGATGTATCCACCTATACAGAGGAATTTCACAAATTGTCTATAAGGTGTGGACTTGCTAAGGATGAAAAGGGAAGAGTTACCAAGTATATTAATGGCCTGAAATATAGTATTCAAGATGAAATTACCATTCTGACACCTGAAACAATGGACAAGAGCTTCCAGGTGGCACTAAGAGTAGAAGAGAAATTGAAAAGAAAAGGAGAACAGTAGAATAGAGGTAGAGGTGGTAGAAATTTCAGAGGCAAAAATAATTTCGGTGGTAGAAACTAGTTCCAGAAAAATCAAGGGGAGTCCAGTCAACAAGAACATAGTGGAGAATCTGGTTCTAGAGGAAGAAGACCCAATGGGAGAGGCAGATTTGGTGGACCAGCCAGAGGTCCTAACATCTTAATGGGAAGATGTTATAATTGTAACCAAATTGGGCACATAGCAGGCAAGTGTTTGGAGAAAGCCTCAAGCTCTCATGCAGGAGAGAGAAGGAGCCAGTTGATTCAGGAAGAAGATTGCCTGAGTGTGACTTCACCTATGGGAAGCACAGCTCTAGCACAAGATGAGAGAATCTCATGATGAGAAGGACAATGCTGAAGGTACCACAGAACAAAGAACCACCGCAGAGGAAGACACTGTTCAGAACTCTGTGTAAAGTCTCCGGTAAAAGGTGTAAGGTAATTGTTGACTCTGGCTCCACTAAAAATTTAGTTTCTATAGAAATGGTAGATAAACTAAATTTAAGAAGATTACCACATGTGAGTCCATACAAAGTGCCATGGCTGAACAAAGGGCAGCAAGTCTTGGTCGATAAACAAGCTTGGGTAGAATTTTAGATAGGGGAATATGGGGATAAACTTTTGTGTGATATAATTCCCGTGGATGCATGCCATTTACTGTTAGGTAGACCTTGGTAGTATGATGTACAAGCCCAACATGATGGTAAGTCAAATTCCTTTGTGATCACTAAGAACGGTAGACAGTATAAGATGGATCCTTTACCAAAAGAGGGTGTAGACAAGAATGTAGGATCAAGTGTCATGTTAGTGAGTGGGAAAGAGTTTCTCCATACTCTGAAAGAGGAAGGTACCCAAGGGTATGCTCTGGTTTTGAAGCCAAAAGATAGTTCTGAACTGTCTAAATCTAGTAAGGATAAAATCCCCCGGGAAGTGCAGGAATTATTAGACAAATATAAGGGTATCATGGTGGAGGATATGCCCAATGTACTACCCCCTTGTCAAAGACATAAGTCATCAGATTGACTTCATCCCAGGATCCACATTGCCAAATAAACCAGCTTATAAAATGACACCTAATCAGAATGAGGAGATTGCTAAACAAGTACAAGAACTGTTGGATAAAGGCCTGGTGAGGAAAAGTCTTAGTCCATGTGTTGTACCCACAGTTTTAGCTCCCAAGAAGGATGACAAATGGAGGTTGTACACTAATTCGAGGGCCATCAATAAGATCACCATCAGATATAAGTTTCCTATGCCCAGAATAGAGGACCTCATAGATTGTTTGGGAGGAGATCAGTACTTTTCTAAAATTGATCTCAAGAGTGGATACCATCAGATCAGGATTAGAGAAGGGGATGAATGGAAGAAAGCCTTTAAGACTAATGAAGGTCTTTATGAGTGGTTGGTGATGCCATTTGGTCTGTCCAATGCTCCCAGTACTTTCATGCATCTAATGACTGAGGTATTGAAGGATTTTATTGGTAAATTTGTTGTTGTCTATCTTGACAATATTCTGGTTTTCAGCAAAACAAAAGAAGAACATTTGCAACATTTGGAACAGGTGTTGAAGAAGTTGCATGAGGAGAAACTGATGATTAATATGGAGAAGAATGTCTTCATGAAGGAGGAACTCACATACCTAGGATTTGTGATATCCCAAGGTAGTTTGAAAATGGATCTAGAGAAGGTAAATGCTATTATGTCTTGGCCAGCACCTAAGACAGTAAGTGATGTAAGACGTTTTCATGGGTTGGCAACTTTTTATAGGAAATTCATAAGAGGATTCAGTCATATTTGTGTACCCATTCTAGATACCATAAAAGGAGGACAGAAATGTAAGTTTGTTTGGAATAGAGTAGCTGATGAGTCTCTTGAGATTCTCAAACAGAAAATAGCAGAGAAACCCATTTTGGTTTTGCCTAATTTTAATAAGTTGTTTACTGTGGAATGTGATGTCCGTAACCTTGCCATTGGTGCTATCTTGAGTCAGGAAGGCAGACCTATTGCTTTCTTTAGTGAAAATTTGAATGATGCTAAAAGAAAGTATTCCACGTATGATTTAGAATTGTATGCAATGGTTCAAGCATTGAAAAAATGGAGACACTATCTCTTGCCGAAAGAATTCATTGTTTATACTGACAACCATGCTCTGATTTGTCTGAATTCGTAGGAGAAGTTAAACCACTGAGAAATGAAGTGGGTTGAGCAACTCCAAGCATACACTTTTCCATCAAACATAAGAAGGGACAAGCTAATAAGGTGGCAGATGCTCTAAGCAGAAGGGTGTGCACTATACAGGAAATCCAGTTGCAAAGTGTGGGAGTGGATTCTCTCAAAAATATGTACCAAGATGATGAGGACTTCAAAGAGATATATGCAATTTGTTCACAATTTTTAGATTCCTATCATTCTATTTTTTTTGAATATTTGTTACAGCAAGGGCTACTGTTCAAAGGTAGCCAACTGTGTGTACCTAGGTGTTCCATGAGGGAGAACATCATAAAAGAAAAGGATTGCGGTAGTCTTGGAGGTCATTTTGGACTAGACAAGATGTTGGAACAAGTGAGAAGGCTTTACTTCTGGCCTAAGATGCAAACAGATGTCAGGAAATTTGTAGAAACTTGTAGCATTTGTCAAAGCGCAAAAGGAACTTCATCCAATGTCGGTCTCTATCAACCACTTCCAATTCCGCAAAGGCCGTGGGAGTGTATCAGTATGGATTTTGTTTTGGGTCTTCCCCAGACTCAAAGAGGTTTCGACAGTGTATTTGTTGTAGTCGATAGATTCAGTAAAATGGCTCATTTTGTACCATGCAAAGGTACTAATGATGCTTCACACATTGCCGGTCTGTTCTTTAAAGAAATAGTTCAAATTCATGGTTTACCATTGACTATTGTCACTGATAGAGATCCCAAGTTTGTGGGACATTTTTGGCGCACATTGTGGAAGAAATTGGGCACTCAATTATCTTTCATGTCAGCCTATCACCCTCAGACAGATGGACAAACTAAGGTGGTGAATAGATCACTAGGTTATCTTTTGAGGTGTTTGACTAAACAGCATGGAGAAGCATGGGATATGATCATTCCACAAGCAGAGTTTGCATATAATGATTTTGTTAATAGGAGCACAGGAAAGAGCCCTTTTGAAGTTGTCTATGGGATTCATCCCAGGGGAATTTTGGAGCTTAGCGATCTCCAAAACATGGAGAAAAGGAGTACACAAGGAGAAGATTTTGTAGTTAGCATGAAGGATATCCATGATGTTGTAAGGGAAACTGTCCAGAAGAACACAGGGAAATACAAAGAGAGAGTTGATCAGAAGAAAAGGGATGTCCAATACAAAGTTGGGGATTTAGTAATGGCATATCTGAAGAAGGAAAGACTTTCGAAGGAGCAGCCCATGAAGCTTCTTATGAAGAAGATAGGTCCATGCAAGATTGTACACAAATTTGGGCCTAATGCATACGAAATTGAACTTCCTCCAGGTTTAGCAATATCACCCATTTTCAATGTGTCAGAACTGTTTCCATTCAGGGGAGACAATGTTACAGATTCAGATGTGACAGGAGCAGGGGATGCATAATAGATTTTTGATCTTCCACCGAGTTAGCCAGTACAACTGGAATGTATTTTGGACACCAAAGTTCAGAAGAAGACCAGACATAAAACCTACAAGCAGTATCTGGTCAAATGGCGTGGTTTGCCTGATGAGGATGCTACCTAGATGAGCGAGGAAGACATCATCAAGCATGGGGTTAATATTTCAGACTTGGTTCCTCAAGGGACTTGAGTTCTTTTAAGCCCCAGGAGTATGGTGCAGGGGCACCTAACAAATCTTTTGTTTTTATTTGGATAAGGTCAAACTGACCAGTTGTTCATTTTCAGTTTTTGTTTTGTTCAGTTGTAATAAAAGCAGTTTGGGGATATGAAGCGGTTGGCCTTCCCCAACTGTCATGAACTATTTAATCTCCCAATGTGTTGGGATAAATGGGCAGCAGAATGAATATTTGGGTTCGGTTCTGAATTCGGTTGTGTAAGTTCAATTCTGTGCTGAAGAAGAATAAGACTTTGTTTCGTCAGTTAGTGTTTCCTATTTTTTTTGTTCAAAGTTTTCATAATTTGTTCGTTGTAGATTTTACCTTCCTGTGGTTTGTCATGAAATGGCTCGTTGAGGCATTCCACTAGTTTGACTCTCAGTGAGATTGGTGGAATGGCTTCAGTGTATATATATCTGTTTTTGTTCTTTTGTTTTGTGTTGAGGTTGGCGGTACAGGGAATTGAAATGGAACAATCCTTACAGTAGGAGACCTAGCATCTCCATGTGCTAGGGTCTGGGTTGGAAGGTAGATGATTTGAGGACTTGCAGTTTTGTGAAGGCATCATCGGCGAGACAGTGGTCGTCAGTAGGAAATTTGAACCTCAGAGTGATAGTTTTAGTCTACCTAAAGAGTGATCGGTGTGACCAAGTGTATCGGCACACAAAGGAAAAGTTTCGCTAACAAAGGGTGGTCTTACCAATAAAGGATGACTAAGTGGAGAACTTGTATCGGCGTATTATCGGCCTATCGGCCCATAGAAAAACTCACCTCCTGATAAGCTAAGTCTTACTGATATTGAGTCAGGCATCAAATGCTCTTTTGGATCATCGAAGTGACCGGGTTGTCGGTGAAACAGGTTTGGGGTTGGCCGACGGTATAAGTCTTGCCGATAGTGTGCTCAAAGGTTCATAAGGTTCAATTTGGTTCGAGAATTCATAAGCGTTCTCTCGCTAATAGTTAAACGGTCTGTGTGGTTCAACAGGTTCAACAGTTCGAAGGTTCAAAATGGTACAAAGGGTCAACGAGTTCAACGGTTCAAGACCATTTGAAGATTCAAACTAGTTCAACCGGTAGAGAAGTTCAATGGTTCAAAGGTTCGATGGTTTAGTGAATTCAAGGGTTCAATTTTTTTTGAATAGTTTTGCCGCTTCGCAGTGCGCTCTACGTCATGATTATATCTTACTTTTACTACGATTTGAGTGCCTTGACTTGTGTCTCTATTTCTTTATATATATATATTGGAGAGTTTCTAAGTTTAATAAAGCAAATCTTTTTAGCTGCGAATTCTTGAGATCTTAATCTACGACTTGACAAGCAGACTTATTTTGTTATTTTTCTAAGAATCATCTTAGCAGATCAATCTTGTTCTTAGACTGTGTTTAACTTGTCTTCAAGTAGAATTTCTTTGGTAGTTTTCTTTTAAAGGGTTTAAGAAGATTATCGTCTTAATTGGATTTTTTTTTAGTGTTTGACTAATTCTGATTCAGAGCATCATTTTTATTATTGAAATAATTGGCTATTGTATTTCTCTAGAAGTAAAGACTTAGGTTGGTGATTATAAGTGTTAGTAAAATAAAAATGTTAGTTTAGAACTTTACGTTTAAGTTGAGTTCTTGGTAATTGATAAGGTAAAGGATACCCTTAATGGGCCAATTTGAGATGTTCCTTAATTTTGTTAAGGCTTAATATCTTTAAATATTTTAATCCTAGGGAGACATAGGTATTCAATTACTAGGTTAAAACTCAGAGTTGTGTGTAGTAATCTATGTTACTCCTGAATTGGTTATTTAGACCCTTGTGACACTTTTAAAATCATATTGTTAAATCATAGTGATCTTAATTCATAATGTCTAATTTAGGTAGATTGTAAGTTTAAGATATGAATTTCTCCTTCCACTAATTTATGTATAGATAATGAATGTGGGTATTCAATGTTGAACTTGTTGAATGTTAAATTATTAAGTTAGATCCAACATTTTAGATGGGAATTAATCCTTACTCGAGATTAGATTTAAACAAGGGGTATGGATTATAATGGTTGTTATGTCTTCCCTTGAGTAAGGAAATGGTAAAACATAGAATTATGCTCAATCTGATTATTAGAAAAGATATTATCTCATCATTGATATTGAAAGTGTGTTTTCACTTCTTGGATAATAGTTTTGAAAAGAGGAAATGTGTTATAGCTATTATCTAATTCAAGGTTAAAATGATTAGATAAGTTGATAGTGAATCTTTTAAAGGTTAATTGCTATTGAACTATATGATAATATTTCACATGATCTCTGATATTGGTATAATGAATTTATATGTTGACCTACATGGTATTGGTATGAAATAGAATTTCATAGTAGCTATATACTTGCATCATTTGGCAGTTCATTGATTTTAATGTGGTTTGTGTATGCATGATGAAAGGCTTATGTTAGCCAATTCTTCTCTTGATTATGCCTTGTGAGTTCTTGATATTTGATATGAGGTAGTTAGACCTTACTTCTTGGGATGAAATTATGAATTTGAAACCTAGAGAGTGCTATATCTTAGATTGAATTTATGAATCTAATTCAAGGATTAAGTTGATTAATGACTATCATATTGTTTATTTAAGATTTCTCTTCCGAAATTATGTATTTACTGTGAATGATGATTGTTGATGGCATCATGAATGATGTATAGATTAAATACAATTATGAATTCTATTCTTATGTTATTTTTCTTAAGTTGAGTTAGAGAAAGAGCATGGACGGGTGCTAAATATGGAACAAACAGAGAAGGGTAGGTTTCTTTTTATAACCTACATTCCCATCAGTGGATCAAAAGATGCTTTGGCCAAAGCTTGTCAGTCAAATTAGTATTAATTACTATTGATGTTTTATTTTACTCTCTATCATATCATTATATTAGATCAGTATATGCATTTGACACATGCTATAGAGATGATAGATATATCATGTTGCACCATATTCCTTCATGCAGGCCAGCTTTAGTTTGTTAGACCCCTCAGGAAGGGTCAGGCTTCTCCATTCAAGAGTAAGACCAGGGAGGCGTGAACCTCATGGCTAGGCGGTAAATCGCCTTGATGATGCTCTCTCTTCGCGAGATTCAATGTCGAAGATATGGTATGGTATAAAAGACATTGTATGGGTGATGTTCTTTTGTTGAGCCTATATGGCTAGAATTTGTAAAGGCATGGTCTTTTTTATTAAGCTATTTTGTTAGCTGATGTATTGGATCATATTTGGTTATTGATGAAAAAAAATTTTCACAAGTTGTGATTATATATATATATGGAAATATTTAATTCTCCCCTTTTTCCGCACTATTTTATGAAAATATTATTTTATTCATGTTAATTAGAATGGTTCTTACATCTGCAATGTAGACAAAAATGACCTCAACTAAACTTCTCTTACAAACAGATTGACATAAAATTCTTTGTGTTTCTCAAGTAGCAACTTCAAAAAAAATTGTTGTGCAAGGGAGGATGTCTTAAAGGCTTCCATAAATTCTTTGTCATCTGGATCATGTGGAAGATTACAAGAAATCCTCAACAGTTTCCATCTTAAAACTCATTCATTCAAAAACATACAATATAGTCTTGAGGGCTTCCTACATGCTAACAACAATTCCCCAATTTTACAAGCTTCTATTTTGGCCTCATATAATCTATCATATTCCATGTGTAGCATGACAAGATTTGCTTTTAATCTATTATTTTCAATCCCTACTTTCCTAAGGAAATAATAGTGTTCCATCCATTTCTACAGTAGAGGAGGAATATGGATATGAAACCACTCCATTCTAATTGGTTCTATCTGAACCTCCTTGCTTTCAATGGGTGGCTTGTGTGATGCCCCGCCATGAAACCCTAGAGTGCTAGACTAACAAGTGACAAAATTACAGAAATATTTTTTTTCTTTCAAACAAGGAAATGCATTATACATTAAATATAATTGTACTAATAATAACATTAAATGAAATGAACAGCTAACACTTCTAGGGAACATAACTGCATCAGATAAAATTAAAACCATACAAGTGATCTACATCTCAATGCAACAGAAGAATAATACATTATACATTAACAGAGATGAATGATTACAAATTTCAAAACAAGGTTACAAGACCGATTACATCGGTTTACAATATTACAATTATGAATGTATACTACAACTTAAAGATGAAGAGCAAACTAGAACTGGAGCCCTTCTGCTCTGGTCTCGAACTGAACATCTAAGAAGACCAATGGATAGCTCTACCTCCCAACCATGTGGAACCCTAAGGTCCGCCACACTGAGCTAGGAGATAACAATGAGGTTCCACTAGGTCAAGGTTATAACCATGAACACAATAACAAGATCCAGACTCCATGTAGACAAGACAGGATAACAAGACTACACAGACACGACAGTACTCACCAAAACAAGACAAATCAAAACATCAACCTAAGTTCAACCATGAAGACAAGTCTGCACTCTAGAGGTAACAACAAAGATAAAGAGGAAGTAACTGGATTGCGGTAAGAAGAGTGTCATCGCATGGTCCTAGCATGGGTTACCCAGGCTATCTCTCACTAGAAGTCAACCCCCATCTATGGTTACCCTAGCAGCCTCTCTCTAGGCACCGGACCCATAGGGTGATACATGTGGAGCCGACATGTCCTCTCATGGAGACAAGGAGGTCGGCCTTGCCGACCAGGCCTTCTCATCCCATCCTTAGCCTGCGAGAGCACTCAAGGCATGGGTGAGGTATCTTACTTATCTTGTTATGTGTTTTACTACCCTAACCCTCCTAAATAAGTTATTAAGTTATCACTTGCTTACAACTTCCATGGGGTTACCCAGGAAGCCTCTCTGGCACCGGCCCCACCACGAAAGCCACTCTCCTAGCAATCTCTGACCAAACATCCAAAACCACAATATGCAAGGACAAGGGTTATAATAGATTCTAATCTGATACATATGCCATTCACTTGACCACAACAATATAAGTCCCCTTGTCCCTCTCAAAACTCCAACAATACATCATGAAATAGTATGACACAAGTATCAAGTTGAATACCAAACAGTTAAGCCTCTGGAGTCGGTAATTGAATTCTTTACCAGGTTACAACAGTACCTTTCTTGATAATATGAGGTCAACAAGGGATAAAGAGAAAGAAAATAACTCAATACCATCCTTAATACAATTTGATAAAATAAACAATTTTGTCCCAAGGACGACTTCACACTAATTTCGGATAAGGTTTGTGAAATTAAATCATTTCAATAAAAAGGTAAATACAATATTACAACCTATAACCAAAATACTCTTACTTCCTTGCATAATGACATAAAGAACTCCAAACCTTACAAGGCATAAAACCTACTCAAGAAGAATACTAGTTACACATTATTAGATTCAAACGACGACAATATAAGAGACTACAATAACTTAATCTCAATCATTATGAAAAGAGGTGATTTAAATCTAGTCAACAACTTCTTCAAATAGGCAAAAATAAACCAACTACCGATTCCACGCGTAAGATCTTAAAGTTCTAATTCTATCCTACTCTACCATACTTAACAATTTGATCATTTAAAGTACCATACCCCTAGTTTGACTAAACAAGACAAAATTCAATAATATGTTTAATTCTTACTTTCTATATAAACAAGCTTAATGAGAAAATATCTATACTAACATTTATATAAAATAACTTTCATTTTCTAATAACTAATATCGATTTAACAACAAGCATTTCTATCAACATTACGTCACCTTCCGACTATTCTAACATGGATTATAATGAAAGATTTCAACAATTTTCTACTTAACTTCAAGGTCTAAAAACTATTATTCCAAACCCTATTTATTCTATTCCTAATCACAAACATCAAAATTAAGTGACTCTGTCCTAACAACTTGCACGAATAAACTGATTAATAACTATACAATCTTTAACAATACACTAGTAATCAAAAGAACAACACTTACTACACAAGGGTTATACATTAAGTGTTTACGGTCTCTAATTATCGAAATACACTTACATATAAGCATTCAAAACCTATTTAAATACCTATTGTTTAATATCAAAAGATCATTCTACAAGGTCTCAAGTAAGCATTATTTCATGCATAGGTAAAGTTACAATTTTTGTTCAAAATAAGAGAGAAAACAAGACTTTTAAGTTTATAACTATCTCAAACAATTTCCTAGAGTCCTAAGATCTCACGGAGTCAACAAGCATTAATGAAAGGGAACTTACGTTACTAACTCTATACTAGGCTTGACCTAAGTTGGATTCGCATAAAATACTTCTTCCAATATAACACTCCACTTTCACCAAAGAATGAGTTATAACTCTAAGTATTAATACTACCTTATTCTACAAAGTAAATAGGAGACTAAGCATATGATAAAGTTTTAATTCACTAGAATCTAATCTATCCCATAACATAGTAAAAGAGGATCAAGTTAGAATAAACCTTATGCCATGGTAAACTACTAACTTCATTTTCTAATAATTTTGGCTTAGAGACATGCGTAAGGAAAAGGAAGTACTATTTTATGAATGAAAAAGTAACGCATTTTCCTACTAATGACGAGTTCATCGTTATTGACTACACCATAGATCCTAAGATGATTCTACAACCTAAGTCAAAAGGCAAGATTCTAATAACAACCTTACGGCCTTCTAAACCTGACTCATATCGAAAATAGTATGAAATCATAATAAAACTGCTATATGTGTTCTATTCATAAGACAACTCCACTATAAGCATGCATAAATTATAACGATTTCTAAGTTTGAGGAAAGATATTATGCTCTAGTGGAATCAAGGAAATACATAATAAAATCTCAATCATGGCGCTAGTCTCCAAGGGCATCCATCTATGCAAAAATTAAGGAGAAGTCTTGACAGACGGTGCAGTTGTAACGGCCCTACTAGGCGTGGAAGCGGAGTGTAGAGCACAGTCGAGGAATGTAACTAGTGTGGTAGAATGTCTCCAAAGATGTAGTTAAAGGATGTAGTGATCGCGGGGTAAGCACAATTCAGATTGCTAAGGAACTTTTAGAAACTTCCAAGCAAGTGCATAACCAGATCAACATAATGGCGTCACTCAACAGTAACTATGCTGATAATACAATGGCAAAAACAAGAATGAAATCCTCCTGGCCTACGTGGGTGTGGAAAGAACACATGTGCAGACCAAAACAAATGCTAGCAATAAGAATGATTAATAGGAAAGATCAAGTCGCTCATTGGAGAACCGATCGAGTGCAGATACAACACAGGAATAAGGTTTAGATTTGAAGTGCAAGGGTCACACAGAAATATCACCAGGCCGCTCAAAAAAAAGGTCGAGGGTTTGGGACCGAAATAAAACTTGTCTCAAAAGAAAAGTTGACTATGGGCCAAGAAAGTTGATCCTCATGTGGAAAAAGAAGAAGTTACAGATAGATTAACAGAAAATCAACCATAATGATAAGATGTGAGGGTACAATTGATTTCAGAAGTAGCAGTATAAAAAGGTTTTAACAATGTTTGGAGAAAACAAAATTCATTAAGGAACAAGAGCCTATATAGCTGATTTAACAAATCAATAAGATGCAAAGTTCAATATACACAGAGATTTCATTTTACAAAGATCTTAACTACAAGCAAAACAACTCGTTTGGAAACATACCCGGTCTAAAATATCTAACTCTTGAATCCTCCTTCTAAACTTCTCTCCTCCTTCCTCCGAATCAATCCTCTGAAACATGCCTTCCAAAAATTCCCCCTCAGGACAAAATAACCTCCGTCATAAATACCCACTCACACCAAATCCTCTCCCGTGAATCCTATTCACCAGAATTTTTAAATTTTTACTATTTACGAAGATTCCCCACTCTAGAATCATAAATGGCAACTAGCCGCCTTAACATTAATCCCCAAGAATAAATTCAATATATAACTGTAAATAATAATGAGTTAAAAACTTTGACTCACATATAAAATTTACAAACATAAGAATAGTTAGTTGATTTTGCATTGCAATTTACTTAATTAGCTTCCTCCAAGAATATTCTAGTTTTACGACACAACAAAATACTATAATATTTGACAATAAAATGTTATAATATTATAGATCATTTACGCATACAAGAATACACACAGGCTGACCTAACAATGACCTGATAATAACTTTACAAACCACATGACGACCATCAAACAGAAGGTTGAACTGACCTAGGGGATAAACCTCATGTTATCTCCATCAACATTATCCATGGTGTAGGGCCCGCTCAGACCTGCTAAGTCAGGTGGAGTCGAGGCCCGGTACCTGTAACCTACATAAGAACAATACGTTGTATATGATCAAATACATAAATATCAAACACACACAGAGTCAGAGAATCATGGCATAGTAGGGTGCTCGAACCGAGTAGTACTGCACCGTCCCTGCTCTGAAACAAAACTATAACCATTTATATATAAAAACAACTATCAATAAGTCACATAAAACATGATAATATAAAACCATCACTAATCATGTCCATCTCATCATAACTGGAATAGCAATAATGTCATCATAACCCATAACACATGTCAGAACTATAACAGTCGAACATAGTTTATCATGATCATAATAAGCATAAAACATAGGTCTAATAACTCAAATGTCTCAAAACTATCTAAATGCAATGGAAGAACTAACAACTGTCTCAGAACTGCCGCAATGGTAATGTAAAACTAGCAACTATCACAAGCCAAAAATGAGGGGGAATTACATCCTCCCCCCTAGAGTCAGGCTTACTCCTGGAGGCCTGCAAATAAGTAAGGGTATAACTCTCTCATCCTGGAAGCATTCTCCCCAGTAACAAAAGTCTCGTCATTAGTATCCCACTGGACCCTGACCTGCTCCATGTCTCTATTGCAAGTATGAGGTGAACCAGTGTTGTCATTGATGTCAACATACTCATATTGCATTGACAAGAAGGATTGGATGAGCTGTGTGCTGAGGATATTGAGAAAATTAGCCTCAGTCAGGAACAGTAAAGAACAGTGATGAGAAGAAGGCAAATGTACTATATAGGATGAGAACCGGAGGATGCGGATTAAAGGGTTTGTAGATATGAGTCTTGAGATGCTTCGGTTAAGATTTCAAAGGTCCGCATGAAGATCTGAAGGAGTTGTGGCTGTCGGTGTAGAACCGGTTCCGGCAAGTATTCAGAGGTGACAGAGGATCACAAAAAGGTCCGGTGAGGTCCGGAACTGTATAATCCTAATCTGCGGATTGGAAGGAGTCTTTGAGATGTCCTTGTGATGTGCCATCTCGAGTTGTGTATAATTTGGAGGTCCGGAAGTACCTCCTGCATTATGACAGTGGCGACAGACAGTGTTCTTGAAGTTCCGGATAAGGAGGATAAGAGATTTCAGTAAGTAAAGGAAATGCGGAAGTACCTGGTCATTCAGGCAGGCTTGTGAAGGTTCTTGGATCATGTTGAGGTTGTGTTGTTGGTCCGCATTGATAGTAGAGCCTGGAATTGAAGATATTCTTTCGGATGAAGTTCTTGCTCTGTTTAGCCGACCGGATGAGTTGTTCATCCTGCGAATGTTCTTGTGGTGGCCGACCGGATGTGTTATTCATCTTGCGGATACTCTTATGGTTGTTTGCCGACTTAGATGTTTGTTCCTAAGTCGATGTCTTGTATAAATAACGGTTTGTGAGTTCATTTCGAAGTGTGGATTGTGTGGATGAGTGTGGCATAGCGAAGAGAAGTGCGAAAGGCAGAGCAGAGGTTTTTGGGCTTAAATGGAACTGATCCGGACATGGTAGAGATGTCATTCTCCAGTTCAAGATTGTGATTCTTATCACTTTGTAGACAGTGTGTCTCCTTGTAGGCAGTGGGCCTCTTTGTGAGCAGTGTGCTCGGGCAGTGAGCCCTAATTGGCAAGTGCCATTCTTTTTCTTATTCTTCTAACAGAGAATAATCCTTGGGTTAATCACCCCGTGGTTTTTCCCTTAACCGGGTTTTCCACATCAAAATCTTGGTGTTCAATGTGTTGATGTTTATCTGCTCTTGTGTTTATGTATTATGCTTTCATGGATGATTAATTGATATGCTGTTAACTAACAACGAAGAATCAAGTGTTTGAAAGAACAAGAAGTTTTATACAACTGATTCACCCCCCCTCTCAGTTGTATGCCTTAAATCCAACAATTGGTATCAGAGCCAAGTTCCTCTGAAAGGAGCTTAACCGCTTGAGGAGATCCAGGATGTCGTCATACAAGAAGGATAGTCCGAAGTTCGATGGAACCAACTTCACTCTCTGGAAAGGTCGCATGAAGTGTCACTTGGAATGTATGGGAAAAGCATACTTGGCTATGGTCTCAAAACCATATGTACCTCCACAAGGTGGTCCGACAACTCTGAATGAAATCACAGATGCTGAAAATAATCTGCGGACCAAGGAAGCCCTACTAAGCGCATTGAATGATTCAGATCTCTCAAATGTTATTGACCTACCAACTGCATATGAGATCCTGACTAAACTGGAACTTCTGTATGAAGGAGATGAGTTTGTCAAAAGTGCAAGGTTGCAAAGTCTGAAAGGAAAATTTGAAAGATTGAAGATGAGAGATGATGAAAACATCACTACCTTTATGCCAAGAGTGAATGAGCTGGTATGTGGAAATAGAAATGCTGGTGGAACTCTAGATGAAAATGAGATTGTCTGCAAAATCCTAAGATCCCTTCCTGTTGCCTACAAAATCAAGGTTGCTGCCATTGATGAATTCAGAGCCCACACAACTGTCACAAGAGAACAACTGGCTGGCAAACTAGTTGCATTTGAAATGACCGAGTTTGGAGATGATCCTCCCAAGACTAAATCTGCTTTCAAAGCCAGTACCTATGTGAAAGGCAAACAGAGATTTGATCCGGGAGAAAACTCATCAAGGAAGATGTCATGGTATGATCAAGCAAGAAGAGACATGGAAGAAGAAGAAGCAGAAACAGCTCAACTTGAAGCCCTCATTGCAAAGAGACTGCCCAGAGGATCCGGTAAGTATGAAGGAAAACTACCCTTTAAGTGTTTCAACTGCAATAAGATTGGTCATTTTGCTTCAAGATGTCCGGAAAGATCTGCAAGGTCTAATACTAACAGACAAAGGTTTCAAAAGAACTGCTATTATGTTCATGAAGAAGATGACAATGAAGGAGTAACAGATGATGAATCCGAACTAGGAAGCAAATCCGGAAATGAATGGGTGTTTATTGCCATCAAGGAAGAAGATTCAATATCCTCTGAATCTGTCAATCACAAGGTTGTGGAAAGAGCTTTGGCTGCTCAAGTGGAAGAAAAGGATGATTGGGTTATTGATAGTGGGTGTTCTCACCATATGACTGGTGACAAGAATAAGTTCTTAGATTTGGAAAGGTATGAAGGAGGAATGGTAAAGTTTGGTGACAATTCTGTTGGCAGAATCAGAGGTAGGGGAACTATTTCCTTTGATGGAAAGAGCAAAACAGGTAATGTACTATATGTTGAAGGATTGAAGCACAATCTTCTCAGTGTTGGTCAATTAGTGGACAAAGGCTATGATCTCCGGTTCAAGAATAGAAAATGCAGAATCTTTACAAGCTCCGGAACTGAAATTGCATCCGGTGCTCAAACAAAAGGTAATATCTTTCATCTGGTTGGTTCAAACAAAAGTTGTCTGTTTGCTCAAGTTGATCAGAGTTGGTTATGGCATAGAAGAATGTGTCATGTGAATTTTGATAACATCATCAAGATAAGCAATATTCAGGCTGTAAGAGACCTTCCAAAATTGGTGAAACCTACAAATAGTTTGTGCAAAGAATGTCAGCTAGGTAAACAGAGCAGAGTCTCTTTCAAAAGCAAAGATCAGTCCTCTACCGGATTGTTGGAATTAGTACATACTGATCTCTGTGGTCCGACAAGAATCAAGAGTCTGCAAGGTGATAGATATTTCATGTTGTTAATTGATGACCATTCCCGGATGATGTGGGTTACCTTCCTAAAAGAGAAATCAGAAGCCCTTGAAAAGTTCAAAATCTTCAAAGCTATGGTAGAGAATCAAACCGGATTGAAACTTAAATGTCTAAGGTCTGATAGAGGTGGTGAATTTACATCTGGTGAGTTCATTGACTTTTGTGAGAAGCATGGTATAAGGAGACAATTGTCTGCTCCTAGGACTCCACAGCAGAATGGAGTAGTTGAAAGAAAGAACCGGACCATCCAGGAAGCTGCCAGGACAATGATGTTGGAAGCAAATGTTCCTCAGATGTTCTGGAAAGAAGCTATCAGCACTGCAGTCTACACTCTAAATCGAGTTCAAATCAGAAACAATACCGGTAAGACCCCCTACGAACTCTGGTTTGGCATCACTCCTACTGTGAAATATTTCAGAGTATTTGGTAGCAAGTGTTATATCAAAAGAGATGAAGATCTAGGAAAGTTTGATGCTAGAAGTGATGAAGGAATTTTTCTTGGGTTACTCCACTCAAAGCAAAGCATACCGGTGTTACAATAAGAGACTGAGGAAGATGATAGAAAGCACTAGTGTGAAAGTTGATGAAGGAATTGAGAAGCCCTCAAGATTTTATGAATTTGATGAAGATGACCAAGACGGTGTTCAGATTCAAGGAACTCAATCCTCTCCGGTAAGACAGAGTCAGCCTGATCCGGTAAATCAGGAAGAAGAGATAGGTTTGAATGAGCCTGATCAAGAAGCAGCAGTGTAGGATACTCCCAAAATTCCTAGGTATGTAACACTAAACCACTCTCAAGATCAGATCATAGGTGACAGAAGCAAAGGTGTGCAAACTAGAAGGAATGTTGCTCAAAATCAGGATGAATGTTGTCTGATTTCAAAGATTGAACCTAAAACAGTAAATGAAGCCTGCAATGATGAAAACTGGACTAAAGCAATGAAAGATGAATTAATGCAAATTGAGAAAAATCATACTTGGGATCTTGTTCCCAGACCTAGAGACAGGAATGTGATTGGAACCAAATGGGTCTTCCGGAACAAACTGAATGAAGCTGGTGAAGTTATCAGAAACAAAGCTAGATTGGTCTGCAAAGGCTACTCTCAAATAGAAGGAATTGATTTTGAAGAGACCTTTGCTCTGGTGGCAAGAATTGAAGCAGTCAGATTATTTCTTGCATTTGCTGCCTTCAAAGACTTCAAGGTATATCAGATGGATGTCAAGTCTGCTTTCCTAAATGGTGATCTGGAAGAAGAAGTTTACATTGAACAACCGGATGGATTTCAATTGTCTGATAATAATGATATGGTCTGCAAGTTGAAGAAAGCATTGTATGGACTAAAGCAAGCCCCAAGAGCATGGTATGAAAGGTTGGATAAGCATCTTGTGCAGATTGGATTCAGCAAAGGTACTGCTGATAGTAACTTATATTTCAAAATTGATCATGAAAACATTTTGATTGTTGAAGTGTTTGTAGATGATATCATTTTTGGAGGAAGAGATAGTATGTGCAAAACTTTTGCAAATCAGATGAAATGTGAGTTTGAAATGTCTATGCTTGGTGAAATGAATTTCTTCTTGGGTCTGCAAATTACTCAAACAAAGAAAGGAATCTTCATTTCTCAGACTAAATATGTGAAAGAATTGTTAAGGAAATATGGTATGGAAGATTCAAAACCAATGAACACTCCCATGGCAACCGGATGTAAGTTGAGCAAAGATGATGACTCCCCAAAGGCAGATCAGACAAAGTATAGATCAATGATTGGTGGATTGTTGTATCTCACTCAGACTAGACCAGATATAATGCAGGCTGTTGGTCTTGTGGCAAGATTCCAGGCTGATCCTAGAGAATCTCATGTTATGGCAATCAAAAAGAATTTTTAGATACCTGAAAGGAACAGTTGAGTATGGTCTATGGTACCCTAGAGATCCGGATTTCTCTCTTCATGCTTACACAGATGCAGATTGGGCAGGAGATGTGGATGACCGGAAGAGCACTAGTGGTGGAGCATTCTTTTTGGGGAAGAGATTGGTTTCTTGGCTAAGCAAGAAACAAGATGCAATATCTCTGTCTACAACTGAAGCAGAATACATTGCAGCAGCAGGTAGTTGCACTCAAATCTTATGGATGAAGCAGATGCTAAGAGACATTAAAGTTGAATATGAGGAGCCTATCACAATTTTCTGTGATAATTCAAGTGCAATTAATATTTCTAAGAATCCGGTATTGCATTCTAAGACTAAGCACATATCTATCAAGTTTCACTTTTTGAGAGAACAAGTGAACAAGGAAGAAGTCAGATTGGAGTATGTTCCCTCAAAGGATCAGATTGCAGATATCTTTACTAAACCTCTTCCCAAGGGACTCTTTTGAATATCTCCGGGAGAAGTTAGGGGTCATGGTCCCTCCGGTGATGAACTAGGATGCACTGATGTGCATCAATCCGGTGGATATCACAGTCATATCTTGTGATCCAGATTGATGATGGGGAGCTGCTACTAAGGGGGAGCAGCTGGTATGATTCTGATGTATTAGAATTGCACGTATGAGCCCTTTGCCATTGATGTCAAAGGGGGGAGAGAAGACATGTGAAAAACAAGTGGTTTGATGATCAAAGGGGGAGCAGTAAAGGAAGAGAAGACATGTGAAAAGTTGTTGTTGATAGGGGGAGCTGTGACAGAAAGGAGAAGTTCTTGTCTTGATGGTTTTTCACATCATATGTTGCCATCAATGACAAAGGGGGAGATTGTTGCAAGTATGAGGTGAACCAGTGTTGTCATTGATGTCAACATACTCATATTGCATTGACAAGAAGGATTGGATGAGCTGTGTGCTGAGGATATTGAGAAAATTAGCCTCAGTCAGGAACAGTAAAGAACAGTGATGAGAAGAAGGCAAATGTACTGTATAGGATGAGAACCGGAGGATGCGGATTAAAGGGTTTGTAGATATGAGTCTTGAGATGCTTCAGTTAAGATTTTAGAGGTCCGCATGAAGATCTAAAGGAGTTGTGGCTGTCGGTGTAGAACCGGTTCCGGCAAGTATTCAGAGGTGACAGAGGATCACAAAAAGGTCCGGTGAGGTCCGGAACTGTATAATCCTAATCTGCGGATTGGAAGGAGTCTTTGAGATGTCCTTGTGATGTGCCATCTCGAGTTGTGTATAATTTGGAGGTCCGGAAGTACCTCCTGCATTATGACAGTGGCGACAGACAGTGTTCTTGAAGTTCCAGATAAGGAGGATAAGAGATTTCAGTAAGTAAAGGAAATGCGGACGTACCTGGTCATTCAGGCAGGCTTGTGAAGGTTCTTGGATCATGTTGAGGTTGTGTTGTTGGTCCGCATTGATAGTAGAGCCCGAAATTGAAGATATTCTTCCGGATGAAGTTCTTGCTCTGTTTAGCCGACCGGATGAGTTGTTCATCCTGCGAATGTTCTTGTGGTGGCCGACCGGATGTGTTATTCATCTTGCGGATACTCTTATGGTTGTTTTCCGACTTAGATGTTTGTTCCTAAGTCGATGTCTTGTATAAATAACGGTTTGTGAGTTCATTTCGAAGTGTGGATTGTGTGGATGAGTGTGGCATAGCGAAGAGAAGTGCGAAAGGCAGAGCAGAGGTTTTTGGGCTTAAATGGAACTGATCCGGACATGGTAGAGATGTCATTCTCCAGTTCAAGATTGTGATTCTTATCACTTTGTAGACAGTGTGTCTCCTTGTAGGCAGTGGGCCTCTTTGTGAGCAGTGTGCTCGGGCAGTGAGCCCTAATTGGCAAGTGCCATTCTTTTTCTTATTCTTCTAACAGAGAATAATCCTTGGGTTAATCACCCCGTGGTTTTTCCCTTAACCGGGTTTTCCACGTCAAAATCTTAGTGTTCAATGTGTTGATGTTTATCTGCTCTTGTGTTTATGTATTATGCTTTCATGGATGATTAATTGATATGCTGTTAACTAACAACGAAGAATCAAGTGTTTGAAAGAACAAGAAGTTTTATACAACTGATTCACCCCCCCCCTCTCAGTTGTATGCCTTAAATCCAACAGTCTCTACCCATGAGAGCAAGTCTCCTGTGCTGTAGAATGCCTACGGGCTCCAAAGCCAGCTGCCCATCCTCTACCTGTAGAGCAGTCCAATCAAGAACATGAGCAATATCTAGAAAGTAAGGTCTAAGTACAGAAACATGAAACACATCATGGATGCATGAAAGATTGGACGACAAAGTAAGACGATAAGCAATAGGACCGATCCTCTCCAACACCTCAAAAGGTCCAACAAAGTGTGGTGCTAGCTTAGAGCCCTTTCTGTAACAAGTTAGACTCTTTCGTAGTCGCACATGCAAGAACACCTGATCTCCAACTAAAAATTGTCGATCAATCCTATGAGCATCTGCATACTTCTTCTGTCTATCCTGAGCTGCCACCAAATGCTCTCTAATCCTCTCGACTTGTTGTTGCATATCTCTAAGCATATCTGGACCAAGAAGGACTCTATCCTCGAGACGATCCCAACTCAGAGGGGTCCTACAAGGGCGACCATACAAAGCCTAAAATGGAGACATGTCGATAGAACTGTGATATCCATTATTATAAGCAAACTCCACCAGATACAAGTAGTCCTCCCAACGGCTCTATCGATCCATCACATACATCCTAAGCATATCCTCGAGAATCTGATTAACTCTCTCAGTCTGCCCATCTGTCTCAGGATGGTAAGCTGAACTAAAGTTCAGCTGTGTTCCCAAGGCATGCTGCAGAGAAGTCCAAAGGGTGGAAGTGAACACTGGATCCTTATCAGAGATGATCCTACGAGGAATCCCATGAAGTCTGACGATGTCCTCCATGAACACTCTAGCTACCGTAGTAGCATTATAAGAAGAGCGAATAGGAGAGAAGTGAGCTACCTTCATCAACCTATCCATAGTGACCATGATAGCATCGTGTCGACGAGACGATACCGACAAACCAACAATGAAGTCTATCGAAATGATGTCCCACTTCCACTCTAGAATCAAATGAGGTTGCAAAATACCTGCAGGGTGGTGATGCTCCACCTTCACCCTCTGACACTCAAGACACCTTGACACAAAATCAGCAATATCTCGATTCATGCCACTCCAAAAGTACAGCTGACGTAGATCTGCATGCATCTTCTTGACACCTGGATGAGCAGAATAAGGTGCTCGATGCACCTCTGACAACACTAGGGTACGAAGACCCTCAGAACTAGGAACATAGATATGACCCAAATGTCCCAAAAGACCATCTAACTCAAGAGAGTAACCGGAGAATCTACCCTCTAAAGGTCTACCAGACTCAATCTCGGACCTCACCTCCTAGCACCAACTGTCGGTAGGAAGTGCTGCGAGAATATAACCTCTCAAGTCAACTGTGAGAGAGACCGCTGAGATTTCATGTCACCAACGACTAAGAGCATCTGCTACCACATTCTCTTTGCCCTAAATATATTTGACCTCAAAGTCATACTCGCACAAGAACTCCATCCAACGCCTCTGCCTTGCATTCAAGTTTGGCTGCGTGAAAATATACTGCAAACTATGATGATCACTATGTAGCTCAAACCGATGCCCTAAGAGAAAATGCCTCCACCTCACCAAGGCATACACAACTGTGGCTAACTCCAGATCATGAGTGGGATAGTTCACTTCATGATCCTTGAGTTTACGAGACTCATAGGCAATCACGCGACCATCCTACATCAGAACTGCTCGTAAGCCCCTCCAAAGAAGCACCTATACAAACAACAAAGTCTCTGGTAGGATCAGGAACTACTAAAATAGGTGCACTGGTCAACTGCTCCTTAAGGGTCTAAAAAGATGCCTGACACTGATTTGACCAAACAAACTTCTTCCCTTTCCTCTGAAGAGAAGTAATAGGATGAGCAATCCTCGAAAACCCCATAACAAAACGGCGATAGTAGCCTACCAAACCCATAAAACTGTAGACCTCAGAAACATTAGTAGGTGCAGGCCAATCCATAATAGCTTGGATCTTCAAAGGATCCACCGCAATACCCTCTCTAGAGATGACATGACCCAAATATTTCACCTTTGTCTAAAAGAATTCACATTTCGACACATTAGCATAAAGCTGATTTTCTCTCAGACACTGCAACACCTGACACAAATGCTCCTCATGCTCCTCCATAGTCCTCAATAGATCAATATATCATCTAGAAACACAAGGACAAACCTATCAAGATAAGTGTAAAAAACACCATTCATCAAGCTCATGAAAACTGAAGGTGCATTCGTCAACCCGAATGGTACTACTGTGAACTCATAATGCCCATAATAGGTACGAAATGTAGTTTTGTGAATATCTACCTCAAATATCTGCAACTAATGATATCCTGGCTTAAGGTCAATTTTAGAGAACACCTTGGCCCCCTTAATCTGATCAAACAAATCATCGATCCGAGGAAAGGGGTATCTATTTCTCACTGTCACCTTATTGAGCTGATGATAATTGATACACAGCCGTAGAGATCCATCCTTCTTTTTCACAAAGATCACAGGTGCTCCCCAAGGAGAGACACTAGGTCAAATGAATCCCTTGGCTAACAACTCCTCCAACTGCAGTCAGAGCTCCTTAAGCTCTTGAGTGGTCATCCTATATGGAACTCGTGAGATGGGCTTTGCACCAGGAACAAGATCAATCCTGAAGTCGATGCCACGCTTAGGTGGCATCCCCAGAATCTCAAAAGGAAAAACATCAGTATACTCCCTCAACAGAGGATGAGTGTTAAGAGATGCCTCTTGACTCTCCTCCATCTCCAAGTCACTAACAGAAACTACAAAAAGCTGACATCCCTGACGCATGCATCTCTTAAGTTGCATAGCGGAAATCATACGTAGGGAAATAGGTCTCTGAACTCCTACAACCTCCACCTCTACACCAGAATCATCCACACATCTAACAGACTTATGTCGACAATCGATCACAGCCTGATGGGTCTCTAGCCAATCCATCCCCAAAACTATATCATATGAACCAAGGGGTAGGATGCGAAGGTCTAAAGTAGTAGATAGAGAGCCAATCCCCAACTCACACCCAAGAAATAGAGACTCAACTGCAATCTTAGCCCCGGAAGCTAACTCAACCTGCCACCTATCATCCTGCTTTGTTGCCACTAAGCCACAACACTCCACAAGAGAAGGAGGTATGAATGAATCAAATGCACCGGAATCAAAAAGAACAGAAAAACCAATACCTCGCATGAAACTAGAAGTCTCCACCACGGTGCCCTAATGCTCTACCTGGTGGTTATCCACCACTGCAAAGACTCTGTGCGATCTGCCTACATCACCAACCATTGGCTCTGAAGCCGCCAGTCGATGTCCAAACCTTGAAGTACTCCTCTGAGGACACTATATAGAAATATGGCCCTGTTGGCCACAAGAGAAGGACCCTGTGCCTCTACCAAAACCACCGCCACCCTAGAAGGCACTAGACTGCTGGAAACTACCTCTGCTCACTGTGGACTACATACTCTGAGCTGGCTAATCAAAGTGATTGTGTTTATTACGCTGCCAAGACCGGTGTTTCTTAGACTGGAATCTATTACCTTAGTGAGGCTAAAAATTCTTTGGTTTGGCCTGAGAGTGCTGTTGCCGTCCACCCTTTGAGGGTGCATGCAATCCTGATACCTGAGTATGTCCACCATGTGAACCAAAACCTGGAGAAGGTGCACTGCCAATATGCACACCTGTATGCCCACCGAGTGCCATAGCCAAATTATCCTCCACTAACCAGGCTTTCTCCACTGCTACCTCCATAGACTTAGGCTTGAATACACAAACCCCTCCGCTGATCCAGACATTCAAGCCCCTGATAAAATGATGCACCAACATAGACTCGTCATCCCTGATACCTGCATACTGCTTGAGCTCGTACAATCTGTACTCATATTGCTCAATTGACATGGCCATCTGCCTCAGCTCATGGAACTCATCTGCGTGACGCTACCTCCAATGATCAGATAGAAAATGGGCTCTGAATCTCTCTAAGAACAACTCCCAAGACACAGTGCTAATGTCCAAGTGTAGCTTCTACTCCTTTAATTGCCACCAAGTCGAAGCAAACCCTCAGAGATGCAAAATAGCACATCTGGTTTAGTGTTGCTGCCATAAGGATACATGGCAAAACACCTACCTAAATCCAATAACCAAGTCTCTGCCTCTAGACCTTTACCAGCTCCATAAAAGATGGGAGGGCGTGCCCTCAATAGATCTCTCATATGGCTGGCTAGTGTGGCTTCCTGCTCAGCTGTCAACTCTCTCTGCCTGGTTGATCTCTCTCTTTCCCGAGGCTCTGGCTGGTCTACCTCCTGACTCCCTCTAGGTTGCTCACCCTCCTGTCTAGGACCTAACCGGGCAAGAGCCTCCTCAAGTAACTTCCATAACTGGGCTCCCTCAGGCTGGTTCTGACCTTCCATATTCTAACAACTGCCTTTGTGGGCACTCTCATGAGGAGAACTGGGAGGAGGTGTACTGCCACCAACTCTCCCATGACCCCTACCTCTGCCACGACCTCGACCCATACCTCTAGGCATCTACCTACAACACCAAAAGATGATTTATTACACACAGAAAGGAAATCAGCAGGGATGAAATTAATCTACAGAGTTTAAGCACTAGGTCACATAATGGGCTCAGTTATAACCAGAGTACCCAGTGTTTAAACCTGGCTCTAATACTAAATGTGATGCCCCGCCATGCAACCCTAGAGTGCTAGACTAATAGGTGACAAAACTACAGAAATATTTTTTTCTTTGAAACAAGGAAATGCATTATACATTAAATATAATTGCACTAATAAAAACATTAAATGAAATGAATAGCTAACACTTCTAGGGAACATAATTGCATCAGATAAAATGAAAACCATACAAGTGATCTACATCTCAATGCAATAGAAGAATAATACATTATACATTAACAGAGATGAATGATTACAAATCAAAACAAGGTTACAAGACCGATTACATCGATTTACAATACTACAATTATGAATGTATAGTACAACTTGAATATGAAGAGCAAACTGGAACTGGAGCACTTCTGCTCTAGTCTCGAACCGAACATCTGAGAAGACCAATGGATAGCTCTGCCTCCCAACCATGTGGAACCCTAAGGTCCACCCCACCGAGCTAGGAGATAACAATGAGGTTCCACTAGGTCAAGGTTATAACCATGAACACAATAACAAGATCCAGACTCCATGCAGACAAGACAGGATAACAAGACTGCACAGACACGACACTATTCACCAAAACAAGACAAATCAAAACATCAAGCTAAGTTCAACCATGAAGACAAGTCTGCACTCCAAAGGTAACAACAAAGATAAAGAGAAAGTAACTGGACTGCGGTAAGTAGAGTGTCATCGCGTGGTCCTAGCATGGGTTACCCAGGCTATCTCTCACTAGAAGCTGGCCCTCATCTATGGTTACCTTGGCAGGCTCTCTCTAGGTACCGGTCCTATAGGGTGACACATGTGGAGCCAACATGTCCTCTCGTGGAGACAAGGAGGTCGACCTTGCCCACCAGGCCTTCTCATCCCATCCTTAGCCTACGAGAGCACTCAAGGCATGGGTGAGGTATCTTACTTATCTTGTTATGTGTTTTACTACCCCAACCATCCTAAATAAGTTATTAAGTTATCACTTGCTTACAAGTTCCATGGGGTTACCCTGGCGGCCTCTCTGGCACTGGCCCCACCATGAAACCCACCCTCCTAGCAATCTCTGACCAAACATCCAAAACCACAATATGCAAGGACAAGGGTTACAATAGATTCTGATACGATACATATGACATTCACTTGACCACAACAATATAAGTCCCCTTGTTCCCCTCAAAACTCCAACAATACATCATGAAATAGTATGACACAAGTATCAAGTTGAATACCAAACGGTTAAACCTTTGGAGTCGGTAATTGAATTCTTTACCAAGTTACAAGAGTACCTTTCCCGATAGGGAAACTAGGTTTCAACGACCATGACAATAATATGAGGTTAACAAGGGATAAAGAGAAAGAAAATAACTCAATACCATCCTTAATATAAGTTGATAAAATAAACAATTTTGTCCCAAGGACGACTTCACACTAATTCCGGATAAGGTTTGCAAAATTAAATTATTTCAATAAAAAGGTAAATACAATATTACAACCTATAACCAAAATATTCTTACTTCCTTGCATAACGACAGAAAGAACTCCAAACCTTACAAGCCACAAAACCTAGTCAAGAAGAATACTAGTTACACATTATTAGATTGAAACGACGACACTATAATAGACTACAATAACTTAATCTCAATCATTATGAAAAGAGGTGACTTAAATCTACTCAACAACTTCTTCAAACAGGCAAAAATAAACCAACTACTGATTCCACACGTAAGATCTTAAAGTTCTAATTCTATCCTACTCTACAATACTTAACAATTTGATCATTTAAAGTACAATACCCCTAGTTTGACTAAACAAGACAAAATTCAATAATATGTTTAATTCTTACTTTCTATATAAACAAGCTTAATGAGAGAATATCTATACTAACATTTACATAAAATAACTTTCATTTTCTAATAACTATTATCGATTTAACAAGCATTTCTATCAACATTACGTCACCTTCTGACTATTCTAACATGGATTATAATGAAAGATTTCAACAATTTTCTACTCAACTTCAAGGTCTAAAAACTATTATTCCAAACCCTATTTATTCTACTCCTAATCGCAAACATCAAAATTAAGTGACTCTGTCCTAACAACTTGCACGAATAAACTGATTATTAACTATACAATCACTAACAATACACTAGTAATCACAAGAACAACACTTACTACACAAGGGTTATACATTAAGTGCTTACAGTCTCCAATTATTGAAATACAATTACATACAAGCATTCAAAACCTATTTAAATACCTATTGTTTAACATCAAAAGATCATTCTACGAGGTCTCAAGTAGGCATTATTCCATGCATAGGTAAAGTTACAATTTTTGTTTGAAATAAAAGAGAAAACAAGACTTTTAAGTTTATAACTATCTCAAACAATTTCCTAGAGTCCTAAGATCTCACGGAGTCAACAAGAATTAATGAAAGGGAACTTACGTTACTAACTCTATACTAGGCTTGACCTAAGTTGGATTCGCATAAAAAACTTCTTCCAATATAACACTACACTTTCACCAAAGAATGAGTTATAACTCTAAGTATTAATACTACCTTATTCTACAAAGTAAATAGGAGACTAAGCATACGATAAAGTTTTAATTCACTAGAATATAAGCTATCCCATAACATAGTAAAAGAGGATCAAGTTAGAATAAACCTTATGCCACGATAAACTACTAACTTCATTTTCTAATAATTTTAGCTTAGAGACATGGGTAAGGAAAAGGAAGTACTATTTTATGAATGAAAAAGTAACGCATTTTCCTACTAATGACGAGTTCATCATTATTGACTACACCATAGATCCTACGATGATTCTACAACCTAAGTCGAAAGGCAAGATTCTAATAACAACCTTACGGCCTTCTAAACCTGACTCACGTTGAAAATAGTATGAAATCATAATAAAACTGCTATATGTGTTCTATTCATAAGACGACTCCACTATAAGCACGCATAAACTATAATGATTTCTAAGTTTGAGGAAAGATATTATGCTCTAGTGGAATCAAGGAATTACATAATGAAATCTCAAGCACAGCGCTAGTCTCCAAGGGCATCCATCTACGCAGAAATTAAGGAGAAGTTTTGACAGACGGTGCAGTTGTAACAACCCTGCTAGGCGTGGAAGCGGAGTGTAGAGCATAGTTGAGGAATGTAACCAATGTAGTAGAATGTCTCCAAAGATGCAGTTAAAGGATGCAGTGATCGTGGGGTAAGCACAACTCGGATTAATGAGGAACTTTTAGAAACTTCCAAGCAAGTGCATAACCAGATCAATAGATTGGCGTCACTCAATAGTAACTATGCTGATAATACAATGGTAAAAACAAGAATGAAATCCTCCTGGCCTACGTGGGTGTGGAAAGAACACATGTACAGACCAAAATAGATGCTAGCAACAAGAATAATTAACAGGAAAGATCAAGTCGCTCCTTGGAGAACCGATCGAGTGCAGATACAACACAGGAATAAGGTTTAGTTTTGAAGTGCAAGGGTCGCACAGAAATATCACCAGGCCGCTCAAAAAAAGGTCGAGGGTTTGGGACCAAAATAAAGATTGTCTCAAAAGAAAAGTCGACTAGGGGCCAAGAAAGTTGATCCTCATGTGGAAAAAGAAGTTACAGACAAATTAACAGAAAATCAACCATAACGATAAGATGTGAGGGTACAATTGATTTCAGAAGTAGCAGTATAAAAAGGTTTTAACAATGCTTGGAGAAAACAAAAATTCATTGAGGAACAAGACCCTATCTAGCTGATTTAACAAATCAATAAGATGCAAAGTTCAATATACACACAGAGATTTTAACTACAAGCAAAACAACTCGTTTGGAAACATACCCAGTCTGAAATATCCAACTCCTGAATCCTCCTTCTAAACTTCTCTCCTCCTTTCTCTGAAACAATCCTCTGAAACATGCCTTCCAAAAATTCCCCCTTAGGACAAAATAACCTTCGTCATAAATACCCACTCACACCAAATCCTCTCCCATGAATCCTCTTCACCAGAATGTTTAAATTTTTACTATTCACAGAGATTCCCCACTCTGGAATCATAAATGGCAACTAACCGCCTTAACATTAATCCCCAAGAAGAAATTCAATACATAACTATAAATAATAATGAGTTAAAAACTTTGACTCACATATAAAATTTACAAACATAAGAATAGTTACTTGATTTTGCATTACAATTTACTTAATTAGCTTCCTCCAAGAATATTCCAATTTTATGACACAACAAAATATTATAATATTTGACAATAAAACATTATAATATTATAGATCATTTACGCATACAAGAATACACACAGGCTGACCTAACAATGACCTGACAATAATTTTACAAACCACATGACGACCATCAAATAGAAGGTTGAACTGACCTAGGGGATAAACCTCATGTTATCTCCATCAACATTATCCATGGTGTAGGGCCCGCTCAGACCTGCTAAGTCAGGTGGAGTCGAGGCCTAGTACCTGCAACCTACATAAGAACAATAGGTTGTATACAATCAACTGCATAAATATCAAACACATATAGAGTCAGAGAATCATGGAGTAGTAGGGTGCTCGAACCCAGTAGTACTACACCGTCCTTGCTCTGAAACAAAACTATAACCATTTATATATAAAAATAGATATCAATAAGTCACATAAAACATGATAATATAAAACCATCACTAATCATGTCCATCTCATCATAACTGGAATAGCAATAATGTCATCATAACCCATAACACATGTCAAAACTATAACAGTCGAACATAGTTTATCATGATCATAATAAGCATAAACCATAGGTCTAATAAAGTTCCCTGAGTCTGTTCATTTTGATTTTTTTAATTTCAGTATCAATTGGAAGCCTCTACTCGATCAATACAGGAGCTTCCATTGTAGTTGATGTAAATATGGTTTCTTCTATAACAGTTTGTACCATCCCCAAAGAAATTTCTCCAGTTTCCCCATTTCTCTTAAAGCAGAAGTTTATGTCTCTGGAATTTCCTTGTTATATTTTCATCAATTATTGGAGTCTCAAAATTTTTATTATGTTTACTCCTATTCGAAGTTGGCATTTACTCAAAAATAGTAATCATTATCTGTGGGCAACCATTTGCTTCTCCGCAGGGGATGAGGTTTTTACATTTTTCATGTTGACCTCTACTTTTTAGCAATTGGTGGCTCTGTTTCTTGCTCTTCATCAAATACTACGATTTCAACATTTTTTTGGCTTTGATGGAGACTTGTGAGTTTCTAGTGGCACTTCAGTAATTTATGTAGGGGCTGACTCTGGAGCCTCTTGTGTTCTAGGAGAGCCTTGGGTTTATGTAGGTTTTTGAGCTAATATGGGTTCCAAATTCTTCAGAACCTCTTGTGTCTGTTGAAGTTTCGAAGCAACTCCTTCTGAAGTTGTGTCTCTGACCCCTAAGGATTCTCCTATTTCTAAGTTTCTATCAAGTTTTTGGTTTTCAAAATTTAGAAGAAACTTATGCCATCTCTTTTCTGTCTTGTGTCGTTTTAGAATTTGATACTTGCAAATCAAGGTGATCAGACCATGGTGTTTTAGTGGCCCATTCCCAATTTTATATTTCTCAATCATATTTTCTAAAGAGTGGAATAGATATGCAAGAACATTGATTTTTAATCCAAGATTAACTACACGTGGCACAGGTGGATCAACATACAAAATGTTGGGCCCACTACTATAGCATATTGGCCTTCACAAGTAAAATACTTCATCACCCAAGCCACTACTATTTTCCAAGATTCAATGAGGGTTTTCCTATTCATTCCTTTATTTTCACCCTTTTTCCCTATTACCATATGGGGTTGAGGTTCCCCTTCTTGAATAAAATTATCAATCATTTTTGAATATGTAGTGTATTTTTCTTAAGACAAATATAATCCTTCTTCAAGAATTCCAAAAATTTCAAAGAGAATTGAGATACTAACCTTAATTTTTTTTCCTTTGATGATTGCATGGTCGTTCTCAAAATTCTCCATGAATTCCTTCACTAATTTTGTATGATAGCCTTCGAATTTCATCAAAAATTCCAACCACCCTACTACCTAAAAAAGCTTTGTCACACTTTGTATTGTTAATAATTTACCCACTAAAGTTGGCTCTACTTTCTGCTTGACACCCATGATTACAGATGGAGGAGAAATGACTAGTAAATTAATGGGGTGAATTGGCTTGACAGCTTGACTAAGTTGCGTTTGAAAAACTCTTGAATTGCTCAGCAAGAATGAAATAAATTTAAAATCAGTGAATAACAAAACTATACCCTTCAGATGCATTGCATTAATTATTATGTACTTTCTCTTCATAATTTTCTTGCATGCTTAGTCATGTTGCCGCCATTTTCATCAGTTCAAGTGAGGGTCATTACAGGTTTCTAACTTAGGAAAAAGGGAATACTCATGCCAATTTATTAATCTTTATGATATAATTATTACTTATTAAAAAAATGATGTACATACCTTCTTTCCTCATCTGATGTCAATCAAAACTTGTGCCGCTTAATGGAAGATGTGGTGTACACATGCTTGCATGACTTTTATCTACAGACAAGACACTTTATTAATGATGATGGTGACATTTATTAATGGTGAAGGCATGGGTTCCAAAAGATGACATCATCCTTGTCCTTTCAAGAAACCTGCATTTATTATGATTGATGGTTTCAAAAAAGCATATGAGTACCAGAGCATTGATGAAGAGATGCTTCTGGAACAAAGAAAATAACATAGGTTCCAGAGCATAAAAAATTGGATACTATCAGAATTATGAACAAATAGGTTCTGGAGCATCGTTGAAAGGATGCTATCAGAATGTGAACTAGAACAAGAGGGTTTCAAAGCATCGTTGAAAGGATGCTTTCGAAACGTGAACTAGAACAAAAGGGTTCCGAAGCATCATTGAAAGGATGTTTTCTAAACTTGAACAACAAAATGGTTCTAGAGCATCATTGAAAGGATGATTTCAGAACTTGAACAACAACAAAATGGTTTCAAAGCATCATTGAAAGAATGCTTACGGAACTGGAACAAAAGGGGTTCCAGGGCATCATTGAAAAGATGCATGCGGAACTAGAACAAAAGGGGTCCTGGAGCATCATTTAAAGGATGCCTTCAGAATACGAACTTGAACAAAAGGGTTTTGGAACATCGTCAAAAGGATGCTTTCAGAACTCAAACAACAACAAAATGGTTCCGAAGCATTGTTGAAAGGATGTCTTTTTCAAACTCAAACTTGAACCAGAGGCTTTCAAAGCATCGTTGAAAGGATGCTTTCAGAACACGAACTGGAACAAAAGGGTTCCGAAGCATCGTTAAAAGGATGCTTTTGAAACTCGAACTAGAACAAAAGAGTTCCAGAGCATCGTTGAAAGGATGCTTTCAGAACTCAAACTGGAACAAAATAGTTTCATAGCATCGTTGAAAGGATGCTTAGAAACATGAACTAGAACAGAAGGGTTCTGGAGCATCATTGAAAGGATGCTTTTGGAACTCGAACAAAAACAAAACATGATATCTTCAGAACATTGCTAGACAAATGGTTCCAGAGAAAATATGAGAAAATATAGAACACTTTCATAGCACTATTAGATAGGTACTTCTAGAGATAATTTACAACAATACACAAAACAATACATTTCTAGAGCATTTTGTTAAAAGATATTCCTGAGAAAATTTACAACACTAAAAAATAATTTTTTATTTTATTTTTTTCTTCCTTTTTTATGGGTTCTTGCCTTCTCTTGCAGTAGGAGTAAATTCCTTCACATAGCAAATGTATTCTTGCATTTCAACGATTTTCGTAAATTCCTCTTTATCTATTGGTTTATGGTACAGACGAAGTCTATGACCATTTACCAAAAGTGTATGTGTGTCTCCATCAATTGGTTTGAATTACATAGCTCCATTATTAAATATCTCATTTACTTCATATGGCCCTAACCAGTGTCTAGAGCTTTCCTTTTAAATCCTTATATCTAGAGTCAAACAACAACGCCCAATCTCCATTTATAAATTTCTTCTCTTTGATATGTCTATTGTGCCAAGCTTTCCTCTGTTGTTGCACTAGATCAGTCTGTTGTATGACTTCCAAATGAAGTTCGTCCAGCTGCTTAAGTTGGACTCGTTCCACCTAGGCTCTATCTAGATTTAAACCTATTCCCATAGTTGTCCTTAATGTTTGGAGTTCCAACTCAATAGGGAGAATGGGTTTCTTACCAAAAATTAGTTCATACAGAGTGGAGCATGTGGTTGATTTCCATGTAGTGTTATAAGCCCACTACTTCATGCATCTTTCTGACCTAGTCTTTCCTCTCTGATGAAACCATCTCGGTGAGTATATTTTCTAGTTCCCTATTGGTTACTTCAACCTGACCATTTTCTTGTAGATGATATGGAAATGACTTTTTGTGACTCACCTGGAAGTGGTTGGTGAAGGTTAAGAGGACTTTGGACATAAATTGGGGTCCTTGATCTCTGACTATGGAAATGGGTGCTCCAAATTTAAGGAATATTCTATTATAAAGGAAGTCAGCAACTTGTTCTTCTTTAGCTACCTTCAGCGCCTGAACCTTTGCCTAATTAGTAAGATACTCAGTGCATACAAGGATGTATTATTTCCCTTGTGAGGAGGGGTTTATGGGTCCTATGAAGTCTAGACCCCAGCACTAAAAACATGCACAGCCTCAACAAGAACCCCATGATGATGTGTAATCCTTGTCACATACATGTAAGTGTAAAAATAATGTCCTCTTTGCTTCTTCCTTGGTTTCCCCTTTGTTGTACTAACTTTTCCCTCACTTTTGACATTTGTCAATTTTCATTTTCTATGCTTGTGACTTCGTCCCTAAGCCTCTTGTTTGTATATTTGTCATAAATTTTCATCTCACCCCACCCATAGGAGCCCTCTAAGGGGCCTCCCAAGCCATCTCCAACTTTTAGTTTTCAGCTGTGATTTACCAAGACAAATCTCCCCCTATTATTTTAGGATCTCCCCCTGGAGCTTTAACATTTGTAAGTGGAGATTTGGTTTCTGATCACTTTTTGACCTGGTTCCAAAGACAGGTTTGTTCTTCACACCTAACTAACAGCTTCCACCCATGTTGACAAACCCAAACCCTCTCCTCTATGGGTCGCCCCTGGGCAATTTAGACTAGTAAAAGGGGCAACCCATGGGTGACCCTGTCGTCTTTCCAGTCACGGATTAACTTGAAGTTTGGACACAAAAAAGCTTCATTTTGCTTCACTTTTGTTTCTGTTTGCATGTAATTTTGATCCAAATGTGGAGTAAACTATTCTTAGCACATTCAAATCTTCCACATTGGCTTAATTATCTCTTGTTGATCTATACTTGTCACCTCTTTGACTCTTGATTACTCCATTGTTACTTATGTGATAAGCTATCTTTGCTTCATCACTCCCTAATTAGCCCAGTTCACTGTCCAATCTAATGAGTTAACTCTTTGATCAAGGGAGTTAACTCAATCCTTCCCACCCTTCATGTACCATTCAAACCTATAAATACCCCCTCCCTCAAGCACAAGAGGAGGCAATTTCATTTGTGCAACCAAGCTTTGCTTAGTTTTTTCTCTCTGCAAGCATTCTTATTCTCACATGGGACTAATGAGTCTTTTATTTTAGTGTTTTTATGCCAAAGCTTTGCTAAAAGCTTCTTATTGCATTGTTACACTACTCATTTTGCAAGCCATAGTGCTCTCTTATCTCACATTGAGCTCATATTTCAAAGCTTTCTAAAGCCATTTTTGCATCCCTTCCATGTTGTTGTCAAGAGGAGATCCCCGCAGCTGCGAGAGGACGAAGAAGTTGTCGATACAAGGATTCCTAAGGGTAGTGGAGGCTCATGCGTCGACACATTCCGAGTTCTTTCATGCGTTTTGGTAGTAATTAGATAATCTCAAATTTGCTCTTGGAGATAGTAGTTTCATATTTTAATTTCCTTAATAGGCTAGATAGAATTGTATTGTTAAATTAATTAATTTCAAGCAATTTGCATTAATAGATTAGTTTATTTCCAAGTACTTTCATTTCCTAGAGTAATTGAAATCAAAACACAAGAAAATACCAAAAACATAAATTAGATTGCATTAGGTAAAATCATTTTAGAATTGCATTCATATTTGAATTCTAGATTAATTAAAGAACTTTCCTTTCAAAAATTCATAAAAAGAACAAAAATATTATCTTGCATACATATAGAGTGCATACATACAAAATAGAAAACAACAAAAACAAAGCATTACATGAAGTTCACAAACCCTTGATTTCATCTCGTGGTCAACACAAGTCAACCAAAATCAAAACAGAGTGAAAACTCAAGTAAACCCTAGATTCACATGCTTGGTCAACATAAATCAATCAACTCAAAAAAAGCAAATAAAACCTTAGGTCATCACCCTAAGTCAAACGTAAGTCAACTCGTGATTAAACTCTAACCAACTCTTTCAATTCAAGCTCACAAATGTGTCATGGGCTTAGAGGTGAGTGGCTGAGGGTGATCCTAGAGGAGATTGAAGAGTTACACCCTGGGCCTCAACACACTTAGTTGACCATCCAAGAACATAAACTTAGGCTTAGGTTGATCGAACAAAGAAATCAAATTCAACAACTACTAGGAGAGGAAAGGTTCCTACATAGAAGACTCATCAACGACTATAACAGTTAGCCTAATAGGCATTGGAATCTAGCTAACCCAAATAGGAGAACAGTAATTAGTGACCCTTCGAGTCATATAATTATCTCAACTACAATGGTCACTAAACACCACATAAGAAATAATACCCAGGAAAGGCCCCAAGACCAGTTGACCGCTCTTCGCGAAGTCCATCTCTCAAGCAAGCAGGACCGCCCTCATATCTCGCCTTCTTTCGATTGGCTTCTACCATGAGAGCAAGAGTGGTGTGGAGGTTCACCTGTGGCAAGGAGAGGGTCTCGTGTGCTCTGTTAAAACCAACTCGACCACATGCAACCGAGTCATGTTTTTGAGTGTACAACTCCAAGACAACTTGTGGCTAAAGAGACATTTCATTTGATGGCGTTGGTTTTCCTATTCTCTGGCATTCATCACAACATCAGACATATCTTTTGACATAATTATGCATGGAAGGCCAATAATATCCAACACCTAAAATTTTATGAGATGTTCGCTTTGCTAAATAGTGACCTCTTGAAGGATCATCAAGACATGCCCGGAGAATACTGTAGGTTTCATCCAGTCTTATGCATTTGTGCAATATCAAATCAGGTCCACATTTGAACAATAGACCATTTACCCATTTGAAGTGTGCTTTCTCAGACAAGTCATTTTCTTTGTTTTGCGGACCACGTTAAATTTCCTAGGTTTGTCAATGATAATCACATTGAATTCATGGATCAATAACCATCTAATTATCCTTCCACTCACAGCAGGTTTATCCATGAAGTATTTAATTGTTGAGTGATTTGTATAAACAGTCACTTTATAACTTGTGATAAAGTGGTGGAATTTATTGATCGCATGCACAATAGCCAGAAATTCTCTCAATGGTGGTGTAATTCCTTTCAGTTGGGGTTAATCTTTTACTCACAAAATAGATAGTGTACTTCCCACCAGTTTTGTCTTCTTGTCCTAGAACTGCTCCTATTGCATCATTTGAAGCATCTAGATAAATGTAAAATGGCAAGCTCCAATTAGGTCCGCACAATACTGGTGCAGACATGAGTTTTTCTTTAATGTTTTCAAATGAAGCTTGGCATTTTGGGGTCTAGGAGAACTCCACATCCTTTTGAAGCAATGAGAACATATGGGCTGCAATTCTGCTAAAACTTTCAATAAATCTTCGATAATAGCCTGCATGTCCTAAAAAGCTTCAAACATCTGTTTGGTTTTGTGATGGTTCAAGTCTTTGTATCACTTCAGTCTTCTTGGGGTCAACTTTAATGCCTTTTGCAAAAATGTGATGGACCAACACAATCCCTTGCTCCACCATTATCAGGCATTTTGCATGGCTTAGGGATAGCTAATGTTCTTCACATCGTTGGAGAACTTTGTCTAGATTTTCAAGTGCTTCCTCCTAGGTGGTTCCATAGACTATGAAGTCATCCATATAGACTTCTACACAATCATTTACAATTTCTACGAAGTTAGCCAAAACTACTCTCTGAAAAGTAACATGAGCATTACACAGGCCAAAGGGAAGGACCCTATATGCAAAGGTTCCCCATGGACAAGTGAACATGGTTTTATCTTGATCTTTAGCAGCAACTTGTATCTGATTGTAGCTGCTAAACCCATCTAAGAAGGAAACTTACTTTTTACCAGCCAAATTGTCAAGGAGTTGATCTATAAATGGTAAGGGGAAATAATCCCTGCAGGTTTCCTTGTTAAGTTCCCTATAATCCACACACACACTCCATTTCCCCCCTTTCTTAGGGACCACCACCAAAGGTGAAACCCACTTGCTGTCAGAGATAGGATAAATGAATCCTACTTGTAAGAGTTTCTCGATTTTAGTATTAACTATATCTCTGAGTGCAAGATTGAGTTGATGTTGTGGTTGGCAGACTGGTCTAACATCCTCAGTATAGATGTGATGAGTAAAAAATTTCAAATAAATCCCCCTCATATCCTTGTAATCCCAATCAAAAGCCTTAGATCAGTTCACCAAAACATCAAATAATTTGAGTTCTTGTTGTTCTGAGAGCCAGTTATTAATATTAATGGTTTTTCTAGGTAATACCATTATTGATTTAGTCCCTCGATAAGTGAAGGAGATCATATAACTTTCACTTATCAAAGTATTAAGAGGGAAGTTGTAAGGTTGCAACATGTGGAAAGTAGTTATATCTTTGAGAAAACTCTCAGTTCTAGGAATTAGATTAGCCAAAGGATAGTGAAATGTTGTAACAAAGTCTTTCTTTTCATCATGAGCAAATTCTACTATACTTGTTTCAATAAGACTTTCTAAGATTTCATCTCTTTCTAGGGGTTCTTCACTATCTATGTTTGTTTCACTATTTTCTTTGTTGTTTGTATCCAGATTGATGTCATGATCCCCACTCATTTCCATATCTTCGCCATGTTGTTTAATTACTACCATCGCCAAAGAAACTAGGTTTTCAAGTTGATTATATTGATTTGGTTCATACACCTAAACTCTACTAGTTTGTTTGCAGAGGGATGACTAGGAGGGTATAGTGATAATTGTTTACTATTGATGCCATTTGAAATGGTCATCCCCTTCAAATCTACAGTCCATTTGGGCTACAGCTGTAGCTAGCCAAGGTCTTCCCAAAATTAATGGGTAATTATCCTTAGGGGTTTGCGATTGGATTACTTGAAAGTCAACTGGATATTCCCCATTATCAACTTTAACTGGGATATTTTCCAAGACTCCCTTGGGAACAACAATAGACTGATTTTCCATTTGTAAAATGGTGGTCATTGATTGTAAATTTATTAATGCCAACGTCTTCATGACTTCCACAGTCATTACATTGATTGTGGTCCCTAAATCAACAAGTGCATTGGAAATTTTTACCCTATTAATTGATATAGTTATAACCAAACTACCAGGATCGCCATATTTTGGTAGAAGAAAATCTCCAGAGAGAAGATTGGCTAGATAGCAATGAATTTGCACAATATTAATTTGTTTCTTCTTTCTTCTTGGTGTCTTGATATATAATTGTTTAATGAGTAACTAGTTTAATTTTGGAATTTCTCTGATGGCCTAAAGTAATGGAATTTCAATGTTTAGACGTTTTATTTCCTAGATGAGGTCAGTTTCAGTTGATTTCAATGGTTCCGAAGAGCTTTTGGGAATCACTCCTTTGAGTCACTTTGAAAAAGGATCTTGACGCTTTTCTTTAACCGTGAGGTCAATTTCCAAAGAAGACTTGGAGTGTAATCGAACAATGTCCTCAACGTAGAACTCTGGAAGCGTGTTAGAAGGTGGTTCTCAAGAAATTTTGGAGGCCAACTACGGAACCTACCTGGAAGTTTGTATGTTTATTAATACCTCATGGGGTTCGCTATGGATTTCTCATTGGTTTCTCCAATCTAGATATCCCCCTTGTTTGAAAATGTTTCTTCCTCATCCGTGATTTCAACTATAGTGGGTTGGTGAAGTGCTTTACCTGACCTCAATTGCACATTTCTACAATGTATAACATTGATTCCTGTCATATTCTCTTGTTTAGTAGGACATACAAGAGCAGCTTGGCAATTATTCTTTGGATTCACCACTGGTTGAGCAAGGAATTGTGGTTGATTAACTTGGTCATTTTGTTATGGATTCTGCGGAGGTGGCAGGAGGTTTTGTTGTTGAGTTTGCATTCATCAAGGTCCCTAGTAAAACTGATTTAATAGTTGATTCCATTGAGGAACAAGGTTATGGTTATACCATGGTTATTGCACCTGATTAAACCATTGAGGGTTTGTCCATTGATGATTTGTCCATTCTAGAGGTCCCTAGGAATAAGGTCCCCAGTTGGGTGGCCCTTGAGGCCAACGTGTTTCCCATCGGTTATTATTCTAGTTATTTTGAGGGCGTCAGGATGAGTTTGAATTTTGTCCATAGGAAAAATTTCCTCCAGGTCTTCATCCCATATAATTGACTTCCTCTTCTACTTGGGACACCTTCAAGTTTTTAATCACACTCAACAAGTCATTGGTCTGTGGAATGGTTTCTATCACAAATTTGGCAAACAGCAGTCTTATCTAGAGGACACTCTCGTAACAGATGTTTATTCCTACATTTGGTACAATAGATGGAGAGTGTTTCAGTGTTACGCATTTTAGCTTGTATGTCATCTAGTATGGTGTTCAACTAGATGAGGATATCAATTTTTAGATTTGCAATTTCTTCCCAAAGTTCAACAATTTCATTCAATCCTCTGGTCAAGCTGGACTTCCTAATACCTCCTCGAGTTCTTGAATAATTTCTACATAAAGCAAAAATTTCTGTGAGGTCCAGTTTAGCTACATCACCCTTCCCCATCAAGTCCAAGGCTCTACGAGCATCCTCATCAAGACCTTTGAGGAATATAGTTTTGACATGCTCAGGGTTCATCGTTTCTTCACCGCATCATTTTACTATGAAGATGAATATGTCTAGAAAATCTTCCAGACTTTCATCTTCTTTTTGTTTGAGCCTAAACAGTTCTTCCTTCCTATCACTGACCCTGCAGTAATCTTGATAGTTGTCTAGGAAGAGAGTTTCCATTTCATCCAAACAGTTTATTGATCCTGTAGCCAATTCCATGAACCATCGCATAGTTGAGTCCCATATAGTTGAAGGAAATAGTTTTAGTTTTTGGTTATCTACTTTGTAGTCATATGTCTGATAGAGGACTTTAAACTCAAAAAGGAATTGGCCTGGATCTTCCAAAGCCAATCTTCTGAAGGTGGGTAGGATGGAAGGCGAAATGTTTTTCATTAGTGAATCTTCATCTAGGTTGAGACTAATAGGATAAGTGAATGTCCGTTCCACTCTCCTCCCATTCTGATTATTATGGTTGTTATGATTGTTGTCATTTTCTACCATCGTTACTAAGAGAATGTATTCCTTTATAGGGTCATGTTTTGATGGTTTTTCGTCAAAGGTACTTTGAGAAGTCTCGGGTTGATCCTGATTGACTAGTTTGTATTGAAATAGTTCTTCAACTAAGGCTTCTACTTCCCCAAATTTAATAGTTGGTACTTCTAATTAGGGGTTTTTTCTACAAATCTTCCGTGTGAGCCCATCTTTTTGAACAATTACCTAACTGCTTTCCTAATAACACAATGTGCATGTCCCCGTCAACTGCGCAAAAAAGTGACAAGATATCGTTGAACCTTGTACTTTAACTTGATTTATCAGTTTGTCAACAAGGACAATGTCCAAGGCTATTTGCAATACATCAATGTTTGGCCTTTTAAATGAAAATACAAACAAATTTATAAACTAGAAAGCATTAAAAATTAATCTAGGAAAGCTTTTGAAAACTAAACTAATAAGCATCACAAATCTAACTATAAAAGCAAAAGCAATTTTAAACTAGAAAGCATGTGAATTTTGTCTATGAAAGCATATAAAAGTCTAACTATGATAATGAACAGTAAACTGAAAACTTAATCTCTTAACACAAATTCATAGAACTTTAGAACTTCAAAACCTTCTTAAACATAAAATGGAAATTACAGGACTTTCTTGCTTAACAAACCACAATACTACATAACCTGCAGGCTAACACATTGTACTTAACACATCTTAAGATAGAGAATTTAATACTGACAGAATTTATTACTAACACACACAAAAACAAAGAAACAAATACTTATCTACATTAATTCTTCGAGTGACAAGCTCTCTGGAATGTGTATTAAAAACTTATAAAGCTTCAAAACATTCTTCAGAACACCAACAACTTCATCACATAGTACTCAAATTTTTTGCAAAACTATTTCAAAATTAAAAACACTCTATTAGCTTTGTATATATCTTAAATCATGGAACAATGCTATATATATGCTACTCTAAATTTATGCCTAAGATCTAGAAGCCGACAATTTTATACATTTGTCGCCTGTAAAGTTTTAACTGAAACCATTAAATTTTTGAGAAGTCTTCTTTGATCAAATAGCTTAAAAAAAGTAAAGGCTCCAAGTGAAAGCTCTCAAATACATATGTCTTTCATAAAACAGTAGAACTGAGCATGCTATATGCAAGGAACAATAAATAAAACTGAAACTTTTACTAGTGTTGCCTAGCACTCATTTCTCCATAAAGTCTTCTTTCTCCTTGTTGTGAACCCTGTTTAACAAAAATAAATCCTTTGCAGCCACACTTTATTAGTTTAAGAGTTTGATTTAGTCAAGATGAAAAGTAATAAATAACAATCTATCATGTAGATCAAATAATATTGGCATGGTAAGCTTAGTCAGACTATTGAAAAAGGATCATTTGGGCTAAATATGATGAAGGTAATTTTTACCTCATCAGTTGCAAAAATCAAAGAATTTACAACTTCTTAATTTGATCTTTTTATACAAAGGCAAATAGTTTATAAGCACCTCTCTAATATAAATATTTTTCAAAACTAATACAATAACTAGTGTTTTTGTTCTCCAATAATCTACAACATAGTTTTGGTGAGTCTCTAGCCTTCCCTATGTTTCCTTTCTCCAATAATCTACAACATGGTTTTGATAAGTCTCTAGCCTTCCCTATGTTTTCGATCATGGAGATTTTCTTCTCATTCTCTTCTAATTTTGCAAGTATGAGTGACTATTAGGAGGATCTCTCTCCCTCCCCAAATCTCTTCTTTAAAAAAATTATTGTAGGTTCAACCACAGATTTTAGACAAGGAAGTGACTGTGGTAATGGGAATGATGGACAAAAGAAATCGGATCTCCCTAAAAGGCCCAGAACTAGTACTTGCATGATAAGCTTGAAGGAGAATCCGATCATTAATTTAGATGTTCTAGAAATCAAGAGGAATGTGACTACTTTCCTAGATCTATACCTTATCCGTAGACTCTTGAGTGCTCAACTTTAGGAAGATCTACATGTTTGGGTTTGCATAAATTCAAAAACAAATGGTGAGTTTGGGATATGAATGTATGCCCGACGACACTTCATTGTTGTTTTATCCATGAAGGTTTAGGAGAAAATATTTGGAGGATCGTACTTCTTCAGGAACGTGGGAATTTTCATGAAACATTGACATTTGGATTTCAAAGCCTCAGAGGTGTTGCCTACCATGGCCCTGATATGGATATGACGGTAAGCTCTCCCATATGAGTCCTAGTCCCCATATGTTTTTGATACCATCGCAAAATTCTTAGGAAACCCAATAGATGCTTCTAGTCCTTGACATGGAAAAGGTCTATGTGGAGTTGGATAGGTCCAACTTGTTGCCAAAAAGTGTTGCTGTGAAAGCTAGGGAAATAGACTGGATCCAATTATTGAACTATAAAATCATCCCATTTTTATGCAAAGGTTGTCACAAGTAGGCTCACCTAATACACAAATGCCCCTCTTTACAGAAAATAAATGATTTGCTAAGAGCTCAGGAAGACATTAAAAAACACGGTGATGGTTTCTCTTTACCTAAAAGAAAGAATATAGTTCAAAAGAAAGGCAACCAAAAATTTAGGATAGAAAACAATAAGGAAAACAAAACAGTAGATGCGTTGGAATTAGCTCAATCGAAGAAGTGATGCTAGAAACCTAGCTTCCATCAGGGAAGACGATTGGTTGACTTGAGAATGAAACTATCGTCTTGGATTATAGTTTCAAGTGAGATCTGCAAGGTCTTATTAAGGATCCTAAAAAGAACAAGAAATTGGGTCAAAGACGATTATGGAGAAATATGAACACAATCTCGCCTCCTTTGAAGGGGAAAGGGTTGATAAACCCCCAAGATAAGCCCTAGCTGTCAAGAGGATTATAGATCCAACCAAGGAGGAAATGAGAAGAAAGGGGAACAAGAAGAAAGAAAAGAAAGGGGGACTTTGGTAGCAACAAGACTGGAAGGCCAATAAAAAACATCTTTCTCCAAAATGCGATGATGGCTATTGTGATGACAAAAAACCAATCTTAACTAAAAGACGTTTTGACAAGCACCAAGAGATCCAAACCTTCCACATGAAGATCTTGTCTTGGAACATTTGAGGCCTTAACACCTCTATAGAGGGGTGACTCCTTCAGAGGTTCTAGAAGAACCAAATCTAGATATTATTTTAGTGCACAAAACTAAGATGGGGTCCAACCAATTAGCCTTCCTCTTTTGAGGGAAAATGGATTTAAGAGGAAGAGAAGCAAAAGGTTCCTCAAGGGTTTGTCAATCTTCTAGAACCCTCAAGTGGTAGAAGCTACCAATGACTACTAGATGTTCAATCAATTGTAGGCAATCAAATATAGATTTTCTTCTCGTTAATGTGTATGGACCTCAAAGTGACCCTAATAAAGAAATGTGTTCGAATCATATGCTTCTTTTAATGTAATCTTATAAGTGTTTTAGGCAGATTGTGACCAAAGATTTCAATACTCATCTTGGTTCCTTCAAGAAAAAAGGTGGGATTTGCCTTCCTAAGGAAAAGGTAAGTTTCTCCACCTTCATTGAAAAGGTTGATTTTTAGGATATCAAACTGACCCATAACTGGTTCACTTGATCCAACTAAAGGAAAGTCAATCTCACATAACCACTCACTTAGACAAACTCCTTGCTTTTACAAATTGAGTGAACCATAATCTATCTTTCTTCTAAGGTTTTCATGGAGGTCAAGTGTGATCATTGGCCCATTTCCTTGGTGGTGGAAAAGAATCAGTTTCCTAGAAGTTTTTCATTCAAATTGAGAAGATTTGGATGGAATAACTAATTTGGAGAGGATTGTGACAGTCTTAGCGAGCTCCTACTAAGAGGTGTGGTATTAAAATGTTTTTATTCACTTAACTTTGGGATTTAAAAAGTACCCTCAAGAAATGGAATGTAACATGTTTAAGAATCAGTTTCCTAGAAGTTTTTCATTCAAATTGAGAAGATTTGGATGGAATAACTAATTTGGAGAGGATTGTGACAAAGACTTAGCTCACTCCTACTAAGAGGTATGGTATTAAAATGTTTTTATTCGCTCAAAACTTTGGGATTTAAAAGTACCCTCAAGAAATGGAATGTTAACATGTTTAAGAATCTCTTTCACCTAAAAGAGTTGGGAACAAGGATGGAATAAATTTAACATCTTGTACTCTCTCAAATAAACCATGAATCCTCCATAGCTGAAGAAAAGGATTTGGCGTCAAAACTACATAATATTTATCAAAGAGAAATCTTTTACAGACAAACTGAAGATCAAATGATTTTAAGGAAGAAGATTACAATACCAGATTCTTTCGTTTATCTTGCAAAATCAAGAGATTAAGAAATAATATAACTAGATTGGGTCTTCTGAATGGCATGGTTTCAAAAGAGCCATTACAAATAAAATCGTCATGTCTTGTCTTGGCATTTCTCACTAAGGATGATGTTTCTAGAGGAGAAACAAAATCTCTTCCAAGCCAACGTTGTCCATTTGGTTAGTCAAGCTCATAATGCAACCTTAATGGTGGATATTTCCAAACAAGAAGTCAAAACTACCCTTTTTACCTAAGGGAACAAGGCCCCAAGCACTAATGGTTTTCCAACATTGTTTTTTCACCGATTCTAGCATTTGTTAGGAGATGATCTTTGGAAGGTGGTGTAAGAATCCAATAATTCTTATTATCTTCTAAATCCCTCAATACCACCTTTCTGACTCTTATTTCTAAAATTAGGAACTCTAGAAATCTTGACAAATTTTAGCCTATTTCTCTATGCAACAAAATGTATAAAAATTTTCAAGGTAATTACTAATAGTCTCAAACAACTTCTATGCTCAATCATTTTTTAAGAGAAGGGAGGTTTTCTTCAAACAAGCAAGCAAAAAGGTATGTTGATCAAGCTTGATATTGCAAAGGCTTATGATAAGGTGAGCTAGAACTTCCCAAACAAGGTTTTGGAGAAATTTAGCTTTGGAGGGAATGGGTCATGTTGGCTCTCAAACTTGTGGGATTCCAACTCGCTAAAGATAAACTATACTTGAGTGCTAGGAGTGTCAACTAAAAGTAGATAGCTTGTTACTTATAATTGGGTAGGGACAACAATGGGCCAAGTAATAAAGATTGGCAACTCCTGCTTTAGGTTCTGTTAAGCCTAGGGGGTATTCCCTAAGGTGTATTTTTGAGATAATTAAAGACAAATGATTAGACAATAAACCTTGAGACAACACACACCCAATACATAAGAATACTCCAATTTTGACTATCACTAGGCACCTATATGTCACTTGCCTAAACCAACACTTTACACCTCCATAAAGCAAACATGCAATCATGTAAAAGGCATAACATGTATCCTTCTTAAACCCCAATGCTATTCATCTTTAAAACTCAACTCCATACATGAATACAAAAGGAACAATGCATATCTCACCTTGGATGATGCTTGGGAAATCCTATGAAATATTTCATTGCTAAAGCAATGAGATCATGCAATGCTAAAAGGACTACTAATACTAAAATTATGAAAGATTTATACTCAAATTAGTGAGTGAGATGGTATGATGGTGGATGAACATGTAGCAAATGGGTGCCTTTATCTTGTGTGGGTAGCAAAGTCTAGATTCCAAGACCAAAGAATAAAATGACTATAATCCAATAGAAGGCACCTTAATGAAGATGACCAAAAGGACTATACCTTATAATCCCACACATAAGCTAGGCCTTATCCTTGCAAACTATAACGCAAATGAAATCAACAAGTGTGATTAGGAGGACAAACGAGAATCTCAACAGCTCATACAATGTGGAGACGTTCAAGTAGTTGAAACACTATGCATTATACATATTCCTTCAAGGATTACATAGACAACAATGCACCAAGGGTATGGGATCCAAATCAATACACTCAAAACCAGTTCTAGACAAGTTATAAGACACAAAGACACAAATCTACCAGTTATTTCTCCTCTTTTCTACAACCTTACCACCAACCAACCCCGTAGCCTAATTTCTTTGCATAAGCCTTCTATTCTCTTCAAATAAGTAACCATGGCACACAAATATTACCTCAATATGTCATCTCAGTATGGACCCCTACTCACCCAACACATCATTGTTGGCTGCTTGAAAAACTTGCATCATGTAAGGTGAAAATCAACATTTAATCAACTAACTATATTAGAAGACGAGGGAGGCTATGCAACATGGAATGTTATCTAGCATTGTGCAAATTTCAACACAACCCATGCCTATACCACATGGTTGAAATAAATGCCAAGAAGGAGAAAATGGTGAAAAAACTACCATGATCCATCAATATAACTTGAATCATGTAGCATACAACCCCATGGGAGTTGGAACATCTCTTCATTGGCTTGCAACGTCCCTACAAATCAACAAGAAGCTTGACCATGCAACTAGGGATTAAATAAATGCACCCACAACCTCAAAACGCCATCACTACCAACAAAGAGAAAAATGAGCTTAACCTACACCAAGCATGGCTATTGCATAAGCCAAAATGGCTCTAATAGAATTCCAACCACTAGCAATAAGGCCTTCAATAGTGTAGGGCCCATATGGCACAAGCTTCAAATTATCATATTTGAGCTCTTAGTAGAAATCCATGACCATGGTGATGCTAGAGGAAAACATTAGAGATGAATGGTCTACATGCATCTACGCAAGCAAGAGACGCATGTTAAGATTTGCATCAAAGGCGTTGACCAATAGAAACCCAAAAGATACACATGGCACCAAGATGAACTACCATAGGCACATAAATACACCACCCGCAAACATGAAACAAACACAATCACTTGCACAATGAAGAAACCTTGTTAATGCAAATATACCTATAGATTCACAACCATTGGTATAAATACAACACCAAGTTATGTTTAAAATGGGGCTAGACAGAGATGGACTCTTATGACACAAATGGAACAATTCTTCACAATTGGAATGTGGGAGCAAACATACCCTAGAGCGACAACACAAACCCTAATAGAACATGGTGATATAGAGGGAAAGGCCCAAAGGTAAAGCACAAACAAAGTCATACACTCAGCACATAGACACAATTGCATCCAAAAGGGAAAAATTGAAAGATAGACAAACATGTCAAAAGTTGTTATTCCTCTTCTAACTTCTATAGTCTAGTTAATGGCTCTGCAAAAGGTCTATTTATCTCTTCATGGGGATTCAAACAAGGAGATTCCTTGTCTCTATTTATTTATCATTACGATAGAATCATTAGGAACATACACTAAGCATCTTAAAAGTTATGGGAGAATCAAAGCAATTATGGCATTCTTAAATGCAAGACCAATTACACATCAATAGATTGTGAAGATACTACTTTTTTATTTCTCATCCTTTCAAGAAGCTCAAGAGAAAACATTACCTTGAAAATTTAAAATCTTTGAAGCAAAAGATCAATAAAAGTCTAATGTTTTTTTTGTGAGCACTAAACAAGTGGGAACTATTTCTTATGCAAGAAAATGTCCTTTAAGAGAGCAATTGGGCTTCCCTCTTTTCTTAGGAGGCAATAACAAAAACATATTGACTTTGATTCTAAAATCCCTCAAATGCAAACTTAAAAGATGGAAAGCCAAATGGTTGTCTTCAATAGGTAGACTCACCCCCTCAGTACTTTTTCAAGATACTCAAATTTATTGGTACTTTATTTTGGTTGCTCATAGAAGTATTATCACTAGGAACAAAACAATTATGAGACCTTTCTTTTGGGGAAAAGTTTGAATTCTCATTGATTTCTTGGAATGTGGGGGTGGTTCAAACCTCAAGGATATCTATAGCTTTAACTTAGTCCTGGTGGCTAAGTTGGTGTGGAGATTCTTCATAGGATCCTCCCAAACCTGAATGTGTGTCATTAGAGGGCAATATTTGAACAATGGTGATATGGAGGTTCTACCTTCTCCCAAAGAAATAAGCTATATGCAAAAGTATAAAGCTGGGAAGAGACCTCATTTCTGAATACTTCTTCTAGAACATTGAAAATAGCAAGAGAGTTTATGGAGAGATGTATGGCTTCTGGACAAACCTCTCACCAAGATTCATGATTTGAAGGATTCTCATAACCAGTTAAATACTAATAGATTGAGGAGGTTGTCTTTTATTCCAAGAAATGCAAAACCTTCCCACAATCACCAAAGTTAAATAAAGAAGTCATGAAATACTTCAATCTCCTCCTTAGAGGCTTCAAACCCATATGGTGCATGAAGGAGGACTACTTGGGATGGAATAAAGGAGATGGTAGGTACATAGTGAAAGTATGTTGCAAAGCTCATCGTTAACATGGATGGACCTATGCCTTCTAAATGGAAGATAATATGGCATCCAAATATGTCTTTATTTGGATGGCCTACCATGGTAAATTCTCACATGAGAGCATCTTAAACAAAAAGGTTTCAACAGTCCTAGTAGGTGCTTGTTTTGTCTATTAGATGAGGAAGAGATCAATCACCTTCTACTTCATTGTCCCAAAGCAAAAGAGATGTAGCTTCACTTTGTTTCTAGATTTAATCTTCAAAGGACTTTTAATCAAAGCCTCAAAAACCATTTATAGTCTTGGCACTATCATTTTACCCAAGAAATTCTCAAATATTTTTGGAATCTTGCCACAAGGAATCACTTGGAAATTTTGGCTTAAAAGAAATAATAATATTTTTAATGAAAAGTATAACAGCCAAGACCAATTTTTGGATAAAATTTTGAAGAACATAACAACATCCACATTATTATGATGATTGAAAGACTCTTTAATGGTAAAAATCCTAAAATCAAGAAATGGGAGGAGGATGAGACCTAAAAATGGTTGGATCAATTTAAACTTTGATTGGGCTTCCAAAGGCAACTTGGGGATCTTTAGGGATAGAGAAATCATCAGGGACGATAAAAGAAAAATGCTAGCTTTAGTGACACTATATATAGGCAAGAACACTGGTAACTATTTGAAGCTAAAGGTCTTATTTAGGGTCTAAGGTTGGATATCTCTTATACATTTAGAAATTATTGGTTGAACGAATTTCCCTAATTATTATCAGTGCGATAAGAATGGGCCATACTTTGAATTGCCAACTTCAAAATCTTGTGACAAAGGTGAAGAGTGTGGCTACACTTTTTGAAGAAATTCAAGTGCATCATATTAGAAGTGGCAACAAGGCAACCTACTAGTTAGCTAATTTTAGTCTAAAAACCCTTTTCTTCAAGTTTGTTGGGAACCATAATCAAATTTTGATCAGGAGTTTGTTGGGAATCATAATCAAACTTTTGTCAAGGAGTTTGTTGAACTCCTTAGCATTTTAGATGAAGATTTTTGTAACTCCTATCTATGATTTTTTTTTTGTTTTCATCCTAGCCTACTATTTCCTTCTTCCAAAGTAGCCTTTCAACTCTTTCCTTTTTTCTTGCCTCATTTGGCCTTTTTCCAAGCTTATGAGCAAGTTTTGATGTGTCACTATTATAAAAATTTATCAAAATCATACTACTTATCTCAAATTTCTTTGATACCAACTCATATTTGTCTCATGCTTTGTGGGAAAAGTAACATGGATACCAACTCGCATACCTACTAGATAGATACATAAGGTTGCATCTCTTGGTAATAGCTTTTAAGAATTTAATTCTTTGGGCCTATTGCATTTAATAACTTATAAAGATTCTTTGTGACTGACTTGCTTCACTTCTTGCATAGTCATCAAAATTGGCTTTCACTTCTTGTGTACAGTCATCAAAATTAGTTTTTTGAATTCTAGAGACAAGTTAGCTCTCATACTAATCATTTCATCTACTCATCTACACACAACTTCACATACAATTGCAAATATCAGAAAATGCAATTAAGGCATGTAGGAAGGTCCATATTCATTCAGCTCAATTAGAAATAAGAGTGAACATAACAACTCTTCTCAAAAGTTACTATCTTACTTGTGCCTTGATTAGAACAATACCTTAACTCTATTTTCATGTAGTGAAGTATTATATATCTTACATGAATAAAGTAGCTACTTCCTTTAAATATTGTTCTCAATGCATATCCATGGCTCATTTAAGAACAATATATAATTATTTGTCTTAAGACATAATAATAAATTGTCTGACTACAACACATCTAATGTATGGTCACACAAAACTAGGCCAAAGAGTTGAGACAAATAACCCTTTAAATGATCTTTATTTTCAATTCAAATACTCTCAAATGATAGAGAAAGAAACAAAGAGGGAACAAGAGTCACATTGTTGCTCAACTAAATCTCCCAAGAGGGAAAGGATCCATTATTAGGATCTCCAACCTTTTCAAGTACATATGAATTTTGATACCCCTTATTTTTAAGGCAAAATCAATGCATTTCAAATAGGCCAATTGCACTAGTTAAGTATATAATTGTAAACATATTTAATTACAAATGTAAAGGCAATATTTACTCTCTTAAAATTGCTTCCTTGTCAAAATTGTGGGAATCATAGTCTTCAAACCATCTAGGAGATAGATATAGAGAAAGTATAGAATAACCAAAAAATAAATAAAAATAAAAATTGGTATAGTTAAATTGTGTCTTAGAAACAATTCACAATCGAAACAACATAATAAAAAAATGAAAAAGAGAGAGAGAGAGAGAGAGAGAGAGAAGAGCACATGAAATACGTCAAATTGTGTCTTGGAAAAAATTCACAATCGAAACAACATTTAAAAAAAAAGAGAGAGAGAAGAGCACATGAAATACGTCATCAAATTTGGCGGTTCAAGTGTAAAAATACATCAAGGAATAACAAAGCACTACCTACAATATATGGTCTTTATTTCCCTACACCATTTCACTCTACGTTAAATAGCGAGTAAAAATAATTTTAGTGAGATATGTCTACAATCCCCTTACTGATGAAGAGGGTAAATCACAAAACACACAATATAAATGGAACACAGAAAATAGAATATTTCTTTATTAATTTGGACTACTCATTGCATTACAAAAGCTCAATTACAATCAAAGGAATCAATCCTCCACAGGTTGCAACACACTACAGCTACACACCACCAAGCTCTAGAATCTTCTGCCTTCTACAACCCTAAATCAACTAGGGTTTATGTTTTCCTACCTATTCTTGACTCTACACTTCCCCCTTAACACTACTACCGCCCAGGGTTCCCAAAAATGGATATTAATAGCCTTTTTGGCGGCCAACAACCTAATTTTGAAATTTGCATCTCCCTCCAAAAATAGGTCAACTTCCGAGAGCCATAACTTTTGATCCACGTATTCGATTGACGAACTATTTTATGCGTCGGAAAGCTCGCGAAGTGCTCTACACGCTAAGAACCTGCTCTGCTAGTTCCAGCCATTTTCGATCCCATACGGGGCCTTTTAGTGCATCAAACCTAAGTTTAAATAATTTTCTTGTATTTTTCAGGAAATGAAAATTTTAATATCTTTTAACTCGCAAATGATCTTTGCATGATTCCTTTGCCAAAGGTCTTATTTTTTAATTATGAAGCTTCCTGTAAAATTTCACTTCATTGCGTGCCCAAATGCAAACTTTCTGAAAATAGCAGGTTGTTATTTTTAGCAGTTTGGAAAAACTAAAAGTTCTACATCATTATTCAAGTGGTTATGGAACTAGAACCACAAATTTTGAAAAGAAATGGAAAGAACATCAACAATCTTGAAATACATCTTTTTTTGGGTGATGCAAGATTGCCCTTACACCACTGGATGCTCCTGCATCAGACATCCAGGGTATTTTTAGCAGTTTGGAAAAACTGAAAGTTCTACATCATTATTCAAGTGGTTATGGAACCAGAACCACAAATTTTGAAAAGAAATGGAAAGAACATCAACAATTTTGAAATACATTTTTTTTTGGGTGATGCAAGATTGCCCTTACACCACTGGATGCTCCTGCATCAGACATCCAGGGTAATTTGAGAAGTGACCCTGTCACGTCTCAGGTGTTTGTGTGAGGAAAACCCAAACGGTCAACCTCTACCTTAGCCAACTAAGAAGAATCTTCAACAGGCATTCATTTCCATTTCACCAAATATTCTTCATATTGCCTGTTCTGAGTACTTCTTCCCACATGGCTATCCAAGATCTCTTCTATCTCCTCTGTTGAAGTAGATGTCGGAATACTCCACTGTTCTTCTGTTGGTCCATCCTCTGTTCCACCTTCATGATATTTTGATAAATCAGCAATGTTGAAAACAGGGGAAATATTGATCCCACTCGGCAGCTCTACCTCATATGCATTTTCAGAATCATGTTTCTTCAAAATTCTACATGGTCCAAATTTCTTCATTTTCAGCTTATTGTATGTTCCAATTGAAAACTGTTCTTTTCTCAAGTGAACCATAACTTCATCTCCTTCCTGGAACTCCTTATATCTCCTCTTTTGATCTCCCTTAGCCTTGTACTGGATATTCATCTTATTAATGTGCCTTCTCACCTCTTCATGCAAATTCTTCATATGTTTGCAAAGTCTTCGGCTTCACAACTTGTCTTTTCTCCTTTGTCCAGCTTCCTTAACTCAGAAACATTTCTTGGGCTGTTGTCATATACAATCTAGCATGGTGATTTACTAGTACTCCTATTGACAGAATTGTTGTAAGCAAATTCTGCCTGTGATAAAATTAAATCCCATCCCTTGGACTTATCTCCTACTAAGCATCGTAGCAGGTTAGCCAAACTCCTATTCACCACTTCCATCTGTCCATCAGTCTGGGGATGGTGTGCAGAACTAAACTTCAAATCTATCTTCAACTTCTTCCACAATGTCCTCTAGAAATAACCAACAAACTTGGTATCTCGATCTGAAACTATGCTCTTTGGTAGACCATGTAATCTCACCACCTCTCTAAAAAATAATTCAGCAATATGGACAGCATCATTAGTCTTCTTACAAGAAATAAAATGTGTCATCTTCGAGAATCTGTCCACCACCACAAAAATGGAATCATGTCCTCTCTGTGTCCTTGGTAAACCAAGAACAAAATCCATACTAATATCATCGCATGGCTTCTCTTGGATAGGTAGTGGCTGATATAGACCTGTATTCTGACTTGCTCCTTTCGCCATCTAACATACTCTGCACAAATTTCCTCACATCCTACTGCAACTGTGGCCAATAATAATTTTCACCCACAATAGCAATGGTCTTATCTCGACCAAAGTGTCCAGCCAATCCTCCACTATGCTTCTCCTTTATCAGGTTCTCTCTCATGGAACTCCTTGGAATGCACAACTGGCTTCCTCTAAACAACATGCCATCTTGGATTATGAAATCCAACCATTTTGTCCTATCCAAAGTAACAGGTTTAAGACAAGCTTTCCAAGCCTCTGCAAAATATAGATCTTCATGATACAAACTTTTGAGCTCATCGAACCCAACAACCTCTATCTTCATTTCTATCAACAAATTTTGCCTTCTGCTCAAGGCATCTGCAACTCTGTTGGACTTCCCACTCTTGTGCTTCAAAACAAAAGTATAGCTCTGCAAAAACTCAACCCATTTTAAATGCCTTTGGTTCAACTTTCCTTGACTATTAAGATACTGCAAAGCCTGATGATCAGTATATAAAACAAACTCTTTTGGCAACAAATAATGTCTCCATTTCTTCAAAGCCTGAACTATTGTATAAAACTCCTTATCATAAACAGAATACTTTTTCTTGGCATCATTAAGCTTCTCACTAAAATAGGCAATGGGCTTACATTCTTGACTCAAAACAGCTCCTATACCACTACCACTAGCATCACAATCTACCTGAAATACCTTATTGAAATCTGGAAGTGTCAAAACAGGTTGTTCTATGACTTTACTTCAATGTATCAAAGCTCTTGTCTGCTCCTTTAGTCCATCTAAACTCTTTTCTATCCCCTCTCATTGTCTCAGTTAGGGGTGCACAAATGCTACTAAAATTCCTGATAAACTTTCTGTAAAAACCTGTCAAACCATGAAAAGATCTTACCTCTGTTGCACTCCTTGGCATGGGCCATTCAATGATAGCCCTCACTTTTTCTAGGTTCATCTTAAGACCTTCCTCTGAGACAACAAATCCTATGTATACCAACTCTTTCTTTGCAAAACTACATTTCTTCATATTAATCAACAACTTCTCCTCCCTCAGCTTCTCTAAAACTCATTTGATATGCATCAGGTGCTCATCCCAAGTCTTACTAAAAATTAAAATATCATTTAAATAAACAATAACAAAACTTTCCAAAAATTCTTTCAGTACCTCGTTCATGAGCCGCATGAATGTGCTCAGTGCATTGGTTAGCCCAAATGGCATGACTAACCACTCATACAAACCTTCCTTTGTCTTGAAGGTTGTCTTCCACTCGTCTCCTCCTCTAATATGGATCTGGTGATACCCACTTTTCAGGTCAATCTTCGTGAAGTACTTGGCTCCACTCAAACAGTCCATTATGTCATCCATTCTTGACAATGGAAACCTGTACTTGATTGTGATCTTATTGATGGCCTGAGAATCTGTACACATTCTCCATTCTCCATCTTTCTTTGGTGCTAGTACTGCAAGTACCGCACATGGACTTAGGTTCTCCCTTATCAGTCCCTTCTTTAACAGCTCCTAAACTTGTCTATTCAACTCTTCACTCTCTACAGGAGTCATTCTGTGGGCAGCCTTATTCGGCAAACTAGCTCCTGGTATCAAATCCATTTGGTGACTTATCTTCCTCACCGGTGGTAAACCTTCTGGTACATTATCAGAGATAATATCCTGAAATTCTTCCAACATATCTGAGACTTCTGCTAGTACATCTTCACATTTCTCTTGACTAATCTTAGGAATCAATGCAAAGCAATAACACTCATACTTCATACCCTCCAAAAATTGTCTACCATCTACCAAGCAAATTCTGGCAGTACTACATACATTTTCTTCCACCTCCTTCAAGGGCTTCAACTTATGACGAACTCCATCCTTTGTTAGGGAATATGTGTTTGCACGACCATCATGGACAGCGCTCCTATCATACTGCCACAGTCTCCCCAACAAAATATGACATGCGTCCATTGGTATGATATCACACAACACCTCATCATGGTAGTCTCCAATCTTGAACTTCACTAAACACTACTCATTGACCAAAATTCTATGGTCCTTCTGCAACCATGCAATCCAATATGGATGTGGATGCTTTCTTCTTGTCAACTTCAACTTGTCAACCATCTCCTCTAAAACAGGATTATCAGTGCTTCCACTGTCAATAATAATATCACAACACTTACCTTCACATTTGCACCTTGTGCGGAATAAACTCTTCCTCTGATTTGGTTCTTTCTCCTCATTCAATAAGGTTCTTCTGACCACTAGGGTTTCTCCCCTTTCAGCATCTTCAGAACGCTCAGACTGTGCATCTTCATCTACATGTGCAACTCGTGCATTACCTTCAGGTCTTCTATTCATCCTTCCTTGATGTTGTGGACACTCGTATGCTCGATGCCCTTCTTCTCCACATTGGAAACAAGCTCCTATAAAACCTCCTCTTCCAGCTCCTTGCCCAGGTCGGCCTCTTCCTCTTTGCTCACCATTGCTCTGGTCACGAGGGCAGTAGGTATTATCTCCTCTCTGATTTCGACTGGTGTCGGCTTCTTCACTTTTCTTTGAATCTTCATTTCGCCCCCCATAAGGTCTTCCACCAGTCCTTCCGCCTTGACCTCTTCCCCTTTGCTTGCTGTCGAATCTTTTATTTAGCTTCTCTTCCACCTTCAGGGAAAACTGGTATGCATCTTCTATGGTGGTCATTCTGACTAGGCTCAGCTCCTCTTGAATACTTAGCCTCAACCCACTAATGTAATGAGCTACCTTCTCCTTGTTGGGCTCTACATGACATGTCCTGATAGTAATTTTATAAAATTCTTATGTATACTCCTTAACAGACTTGTTGCCTTGCTTCAATCCTTGCAGCTTCTTCAACAACTCCATCTCATAGTCCACAGGAATGAACTGCTTCTTCAGTTTCTCTACAATTCGATCCCATCTGGTGATCTTTCCCTTTCCTCTTCTATTCCTCTCTAACTGGACCTCCTTCCACCAATTACTGGCATGGCCCTTCAATTTTGTTTTTGCAAACTTGACCCGATCTGAGTCTTCCACATCTTCATACTCAAAATACTCCTCCATGTCATTGATCCAGTCAATAAGCTATTCCGGATTCAAATCTCCAGAATATGTAGAAACTTCGATCCTGGGCCTCTTTCCAATTTTAGAAATGGCCCTCAACAACCTAACCTGTGCAGGATCTCATGCAGCTTCTTGTTCTTCCTCAGATAGCTCTTCTTCAGCTTCATCTTCGCTTTCTTCTCTTATTCTCGGATCAAACCCTCTTCGTAGCTCCTCTTGCAATGCATTGATTTGCCTTTGCAGTGCTTTAAAACCCTCTTCCATCAAAGCATTCCTCCCAATACGATTTCTTCATGGAGGCATCTTGATCTCCACAGCAAACCCACAACCTCAAGTCCTGGTGCAAACTACCTCACGGTCGGCGATCCGTCTACACACTCAGGAACCCTTGCTCTGATACCACTTGATGAAGGGGGTAAATCACAAAACACACAACAACAAAAATGGAACATAGAAAATAGAATATTTCTTTATTGATTTGGACAACTCATTACATTACAGAAGCTCAATTACAATCAGAAGAATCAATCCTCCATAGGCTGCAACACACTACAGCTACACACCACCAGGCTCTGGAATCTTCTGCCTTCTGCAACCCCAAATCAGCTAGGGTTTTTGTTTTCCCGCCTATTTTTGACTCTACACTTCCCCTTAACACTACTACCGCCCAGGGTTCCCAAAAATGGTTGTTAATATCTTTTTTGGCGGCCAACAACCTAATTTCAAATTTTGCATCTCCCTCCAAAAATAGGTCAACTTTGGGGAGCCATAACTTTTGATCCATGTGTCTGATTGACGAACTATTTTATGCGTCAAAAATATCGCGGAGTGCTCTACATACTAAGAACCCGCTCTTTCAGTTCTAGCCATTTTTGGGCCTATACGGGGCCGTTTAGTGCCTCAAATTTGAGTTTGAATAATTTTCAGGTATTTTTCGATAAATGAAAACTTTAATATCTTTCAGCTCGCAAATGATCTTTGAATGATTCCTTCGCCTAAGGTCTTATTTTTAGTTATGAAGCTTCCTGTAAAATTTTACTTTATTCCATGCCCAAATGTAAACTTTCTAAAAATAGCAAATTGTTATTTTTAGCAGTTTGGAAAAACTGAAAGTTCTACATCATTATGCGGTTATGGAACTAGAACCACAAATTCTGAAAAGAAATGGAAAGAACATCAACAATTTTGAAATACATCTTTTTTTTGGTGATGCAAGATTGCCCTTACACCACTAGATGCCCTTGCATCACTTACCAAAGTTCAATATGTAGACCCCTATCCTTACACAAGTTCAATATGTGTGCATTCATTAATGATATTATGTGCATTATTTTATTCTAAGAGTTTATTTAATGCTTGCACAAAGCTAATTTATTTAGGGAATGTGATATTTAGATTATTCATGGAATCTCTAATCAAAAAGCATTTTTCGTGATTTGACTTTATTAAGGATTAATTTTTTTATCATGATTTATTCATGGTATCTCTAGTCAAAAAGCATTTTTCAACTTTTTTAAGGATTAATTTTTTAATCCTAGTAAAATTCCCAATCAAAAACTATTGCACGAGGTTCAAACATGATATAATCTGTGTAGTTCACAATATTTTGGCCGATAGGTCATTCTATATGTGCACACATCTTGTAATTGCTAAAAAAAAAATTGGTAGTCCCACAATTTTTTATTCATCCAATTGCTAAAAATAAATTTGGTAATCCCACAATTTTTTGGTAGTCCAATAAAAACTATGGAACCAAAAAAGAAATTGAAAAAAATAAAAACTAAAAACTAAAAACTAAAAAAGAAATTGAAAATAAAAAATAATAGCCAAAAAAGATATTGGAAAAAAATAAATAATAAAAACTAAAAACGAAATTGGAAAAAATAAAAAATAAAAAATAAAAACGAAATTGAAATAAGAAAATCACAAAAACTATGGAACCAAAAAAAAAATTAGACAAAATAAATAAAAAGTAAAAACCAAAAAAAAAATTGAAAAAAATAAAAAATAAAAACCAAAAAAAATTGAAGGGAAAAAAAAAAGAAAAAATCACATAATCCTTTAAAAGTTGAATTTTCTTTTAAAGTTGATGATGTATTCCAAAAAAAGAAATTGGAAAAAAAATAAAAATAGAAACCAAACATAAAATTTGGAAAAAATAAAAAATAAAAACTAAAAAAGAAATTGGAAAAACTAAAAACTAAAACCCAAAAAAAAAATTGGACAAAATAAAAAATAAAAACTGAAAATATTTGGTGATTCAGAGTAATGTTTTTTAGTTCAATTCAGCGTTTCCTCCATCATCTATCTTATCAATTATTTTTTCCATTATTCTTCTAAAATTAAATAAATTTTCTAAATTTATTTAATTTGGTATTTTCCATTATTCTTCTAAAATTAAATAAATATTTATTATTTATTTAATTATTCATATATGCCACAAATTAATTAAAATTTTATTTTAATTAATCAAATAAACTTTCCCTATTGATATCTCACTCTTCTCTTTCTCCTTTTAGCATCTCTATCTATTTTGGAAACATTCTCCAATCTTCATTTAGTTAACTTCAAAGTTATCTTCCATTGCATAAATGGCAACTTTCTCACTTTCCTTCCACCAAAGGTCTATATATACCCCCTCTTATTTTCATTATTTCATCATATAGCGTCTAGAGACTAGCATCTCTTGCATATCACATCCATTGAGCACTTTAAACATCCATTGAACACTTTGAGCATATTATCTATCATCATCATGGCAGCTTTGGTAACTATCGTTATTCATTATTAAAAAGCAATCCACATTCAACCAAATAATCAATAAATCTAGGTGACTTTTATTTTGATTTGCTTTCATTTATGTCATTTAAATGGATTATTTGAAGGTGGTAGGTTTAGGTTTGATTTGTATTGCTTGATCTTCCTAATATTCTTTTCATTGTTTGGAATTTATCTTCAAATCTAAAATAGTATGTAACAAGAAAGACATGGTAATGGTTTGGAATATCAAACAACATGCCAATTGTCTCTGCTATGCATGCACATTTAAGACACTAATTTTTCAATAACGGATTTTGTGTACTCCTTGGGTCACCAGGGCTGCCTGCCCTCATTAATTCCTATAAATATAAGAGATTTTACATTGATATATATGAAAATAGTGTTTATTTATATTAACATTATAAATTTTTTAGTTTATTAAAAAATAATTTAGTTAAGATTTTTATTTAGTTTGAAATTAGTTCTTATATAATTCTATGAAAAATATAGAAGATTTTACATTCATATATATGAAAATAGTGTTTATTTATATTAACATTATAATTTTTTTTGTTCTTTAAAAAATATAAACTTTTTTTTAGTTCTCTTATTAACTTTTTTTTAGTTCTCTCTTATTTAGTTTAGTTTGAAATTAGTTCTTACAAAACTATGTTAGATTGATTTATTGAATATATATCTTTTAAACACTAGAGATACTTTTTTAAATTACAAATTTATGTTAGGTTGAAAGATATTTTTTTAAATTACAAATTAATGTTAGGTTGAAATATTTTTTTTAAAATTGCAAATTTGTGTTAAGTTGATTTATTACATTTAGAAAGTTTTTTACAGTTTTTTTTTCAAATATAAAATACATTTTATTATAATTTAGAAAATTTTAAATATTACTTTAGTACTTTTTTAAAATATATCTTTTTTATACACTAAGTTACCTTTTAAAATTGCAAAACTATGTTAAGTTGATTTATTGAATTTCACCTGAGTCGATTTTATATATGAAAATAATGTTTATTTATATTAAGTTTATAATTTTTTTTTCTTTAAAAAAATAGTTTAGTTAAGATTTAAATTTAATTTTATTTAGTTTGAAATTAGTTTTTTTTAATTCTATTAAATTAAAACTAAAAATTAATTGTAACTTAATTACAAATTATTTGTTATTTTTAAATATTTAAAATTATTTAATCTTAATTTTGGTTTGGAAATTTTTTAATGAGGAACAAATCAAAGATAAATATTTCTAATCTACAATTTACTTATTGATTATAATTGTAAATTTATTTATATTAATTTGTTTATAAATTCGACCTTTAAAAAATTAATTTTTTGTTAAAATTAATATAAAAATTTTAATAAAATATATATATATATATATATATATATATATATATATATATATATATATATATATATATATATATATATATATAAGTCAAAAAAATTTAGTAGTTATCATTTCATTTTATTTATTTATTTAGTTATAAAAAATTTAGTTTAGTTAAGATTTAAATATAAGTAAATTTAGTTGGGGTGGGGATGAGAGCACTCATTTTTTCTGCCTAAATTTATAAAAAAAAAAATGGAAACTGTTGGAAAAAAAAAATAAATTGGAAAAATAAAAAAATAAAAACCAAATAAAAAATTGCAAACAAAGAGAAAATCAAAAAAATTATGGAAAAAAGATATCTTCGAAGTATTTTTTTAGATATATTTTTTTAAATATAATTATAATAGTTATAATTATGCCGAGTCAGGGTCGGGGTGGGGATGAGAGCACTCATTTTTTCTGCCTAAATTTATAGAAAAATAAATAAAAATAAAACCCAAAAAGTAGAAAAAAATTAAAAATAAAAACAAAAAAAGAAATTGAAGAAAATAAAAAATAAAAACCAAAAAAGAAATTGGAAACCTTCAAAAAAAAATGGAGAAAATCATCAAAAAAAGAAATTGAAAAAATAAAAACTATTGGAAAATTAAAATTTAAATTTTTTTTTAAAAAATGGAAAAGGTTGAAGGAAAAAAGTTGAGAAAATCACAAAAGCTACAGAAAACACAAAAAAACACAGAGTCAAGAAGATATTACGAAGTCAAGAAGATATTTCTAGGCATATTTTAGATATTTCTAGGATGGACACGCCACCATGTTCATCTATGAGATGAAGGAACGAAATTAAAGACAACAGGGAGCCCTCCTATGCCCAAGTTGAGATGCTGACACAGATTCAGAACCGGAAGACCATTGTTTGGATGGAAGGACCTCAGGGATGGGTGGCATGGGTTGAAGCCCATGACAACATCCTCTCTTGATGCTTTTGTTGATGTTTTGTATGTACTTTCTTCTCATAATGTAGTTAGTTTGTTAGTACTCTTTTGTGCAGATTACACACCCTGTTGTAACTTTGGTTTTTGTTGTCCTCTGGCGGTGACAGCTATGTTTTGTTGCGGCCTGGCCTCCTTGTACTGGATTCTCTCGATTTAAAAAAAAAAATTGCAAATCAAAAAAAAGTGAAAAAATGAAAGAAATTATGGAAAAAGGATATCCCTCCGATACTTTTAGATATATTTTTTTAAATATAAATATTTTAGTAAATTTTAATTTTACTTTAGTATTACTAAAAGTACTTTTTAAAAATTGCAAACACGATAAAGTACAAATACACACACTAGACAAAGTGAATGCAAAAATTAAATTTCACACACACAATTCACACAAAATGAATGTCAAAGTTAAAACACACACTTCACACATAGAAAGTGAACATTTGTCAAATTTTAAACATGCTTCATGCACAAAGTTAGTTCAATCACACACAAGTAAGCACTCGAGTTCAAATATACCAAAGAACGAACACACACAAAGTGAATGCCAAAGTTAAAGCACACTCTTCACTAAAAGTTCAATCACTTCACATAGTTGATTCAAACACACTTCATAGATATATGTTTTTTAAAAGTTATTTTGTGCAATGCTTGGTTGATAGGAAATTAGTAATATGGATTTTTATTATCCTACAGATTGCTTAGAATTTATTTAGTTCATTCACAATTTATTTCATGTGCTTATTCATTTAATACCACTCCATTATTCTTATTTGCAAAAATATAATTAAATTTCTTATAGTATTTATAGTCTTGTCTACCAAGAACTACATGTAATGACTTTCCATAAAAATAAAAATATAAACTATTTAGTGATAGACCTATAAATATTTGTGACTATCGGCCTTCGGTGCTTTTACTAGTTTACTTAATTTCTACCTCAATTTCATTAAAAAAAATTATTATTAGTGGGGTTCTATATATGCGGCCCCAACAACATTTAAAAGAGCCATTCTAACAATATACGCAACACCAAACTACATAAAAAAAGAGATAATAACATCATCTTATACCAAACTGCAATAAAACAAGTAAACAAAAAAAAACACTGAGCACTACACTCGAAAACCCTAGCAAACCAAGGAAATACCATGCAAAACAAAGCCACAAACCAAAAAACCTTAAAACATTATCACCACACCAGTGGAACCAAGACCAAGAAAGGACTACACATGCCCACAAGCACCGCTACTTCCCAAAGATGTGGTTTTCCACCTCTTAAGTCACATGTTGTATACCGCATTCCCTAAGATTGAGAAAATCTCCATTAAAGACAGAAACAACCCAATCGTTGTCATCCCACCATGAATCTTGATCCCCTTTATCACCTATGTCCTCATCACTCTCATCAACAATCCATTCTAAAGAAATAGTATTGTCAAAGCATTCATGAGTTCCACCATGTCATTATGAAACAAGACCACCATTGGCACATTCACATTCACACAAAAATCTTCTAATATTTTGTTATTCCCTCGAAGCTCCTGCATAAAAATAGATGCTTCAAGACAACTCCAATAAAAATAGATGCTTGCAAGACAACTCCAAGAGCTTGGCACCTCCTTTTACTAGACACATAAGACGACTCACTTGAAAACATTAATTTTCCCCCTCTTGTAGCAAATGCATCACTCGAGACCAAAAGCACCATAATACTTTCCCTAAATTTGCCTATGTACGGAATTGGCCATTGCTCGCTAATCCTTCTTCACCAATCTCAAATTTGTCGGCTCACAATTAAAGATTCTCTTTAAATGATTTGTTGGCTCACAATTAAAGATTCTCTTTAAATGATTATCAAAAACAGGGTCTTGACACAATGGGTCTTTGATGTACACACCCCATTATTTCGTAAGAAAGAAACCTACACAAACCAATACCAAAAAAAACTAAGACCAACCTCAACCACCAACCCAAAATAGCCACCCACACATACTAGCACCAAGAAACCTACACAAACCAATACCAAAACACTAAGACCAACCTCAACCACCAACACAAAATAGCCACCCACACATACTAGCACCAAGAAACCTACACAAACCAATACCAAAACACTAAGACCAACCTCAACCACCAACACAAAATAGCCACCCACACATACTAGCACCAAATCACTAGCAACACCAATTCCTTGCATGAAACCTCAAGTTATTAATTCCTAAGCACCACATTATAATCCTACCAAGTACAACGGCATGCGAACAGCCTACCAACCTACATTGCCTTAACAACAAATCATCACAAGAAACATTCCCTTACCCTTCATAAAGGGCTTCCCATCATGTACTAAACTTGCCTTAGTGAGACCCCACGTAGAAGTCTCTTTTTTTAATTGAGTTAATGAAGTTCACAACTCCCATACACAAACACACGCGCACCTATTTCTTACATATTTGTAATGGTAACGACTTCAACCACTTGAACTCCCTGAGTTGTCCACCACAATTCACCACCCCTAATTTGTGAATATGCAATGGACACGTTTGAATGTGATCCCATCCACAAGGAGGATTCATTGAACTTCAAACAAGATGGGGCATGTCCATGATTTGATCTCCCTTCTCATCCACAAACTGGAAAAGCCTAACATATCACCTCTACATACCCAGGAAAAAGTTTGTCCTACAAAAATCAATATTGGCTGAAAGGTGTTTTGGTGATTGGAGTACCTAATTTCCATGTGGACAAAACATGACAAGTAACCTCCCACCTACCAATCTAAGAGTACCTTATGGTGCAAAGGTATCTCCACAAAGGTGTAGATTTGCACCTCGCACAAAGGCTACAACTCCCTACCCATGTGTTCAATCACCTAACCAATTGAGTGTCCATTGAGCTCCCCACCAAGAAATAACACGAGCATAACCTTATCAATTGGGAGTACTGTGATGATGCACCTCACCAATTAGATCTGCTTTGATAATACACCTCACCTCATACATCAATCTATAAATCACTTGTCATCATAATGAGGGGAAGGAAGCCCCACTATAACCCATGTACAATAGGCAAAAACTATCATGTGAGGGACCCACTTGACCCAATCTAACACAATTAATCACACCCCCAACTCTAGAATTTAGAAACAAGCAATTGGCTTTTGTTGATACTTAAGGCTTCAAATCTTTTATAAAATTCCACTCCAATTACCAAAACTTGTCCTAGTACCTAAGCACAAACCCACTACAACATCTACATCCAACTCATCAAACAAGTTGACCAACACAACCAAATCAAATGCAAACAACAAATCCACTTTGAGTTCTACCAAGCCTGGTACCATGATCCCAATCTTCTAAGAATTTTATTTGTCATTTATGATGATGTTGAACAAGCATCAGAAGCCTAGTCGTCCTTCCCTCACATCCCTCCTAAATTGGAATGGTATGAGACCAAATTCTCAAAATCTCACCAACTCTTGATCAATGTACCATGATTGAATGAAGCAAAGGCACTTCCCCTTCACTCGAGCAATGCTTAGCTTCTTCATTAAAGCCTCGTTGGGAACCATGTTGTAAGCCTTCTTAATGTTAATAAAGGCTTTGAAAGTAGGCTTGTTGAGTTAGCTTTTATTCTAAGAGCAACCTTGTGCAAGATACCCACCTACAAGATACTCTCTTTGTTCTTTTTTAACCCAACATGACTCTTAATGAAAAAGGTCTTCTTAACTTTGCTTCAATCGTCTTGATAACCATGCTTGTAAGGTCTTGAACAAAACATTGATCATGGAGAAACTCTTGTAGTGGTTGTGCACAATCAAGCTCTCTTTCTTTGACAAGCTAGAATTACTATATTCACATCCTAAGGGATGTTGCTAATCTTCCAAATGTCGTTGGTAACCTCAAAAAAAAAACTGCCACCATAGGACTCAACTTCAACCCGTCCTTTCTCTCCTACCTTCTTTGTTTCAAACTACTCTGCTTCCTTGTACAAAGCCAAGAACCTTGAGGCAATCCATATCTTCGATCCCTACCCTAACTTCTTTCCTTGAGAGGGGGCCCATGGTTTTTGGTTAGATTTGGTTGTTTAAGAAGGATTGACTCCCATAGCTCTTGCCTCCTTACCTGGTGTCAAGATCGTCAAACTCCTCAAGACCTCATCCAAGTTGGTAATGAGCTTCTTGTCCATGTTCTTCCTTGTTTAAGCATTACAAATATTGTCCTTCCCCTTGCTTGCAAAGATCTTCAAGCATGTCCAAAACACGAGCATCCTCCCCTTCTCGCAGCATTTCCAAGAGTAAAGCAACATTTCTCTCTTGTTAATTTCCTTATTTGTCTCTTAAAAGTTGAATGTGTGAAGTTATACAACGGGGCAGGGTTTTTTTTAGTTCAATTCAGATCTTGAGGCCATATCATTTATACTAGGGCAGTATCTAGTTGCACAAACCTCTCCAAAACTTGAAATTATAGTGACGTGCAGAAATCTCCTGAAAAACTCTTTGCTTTCAACTATTTGATGATTCACATGATGCTTGAAAATCTCTTCTGTACTGCCAGTCTAAAATTTCGCCTTTTGCAAAGTTTATTTATTCACACCCAACTTCTCAAATTTCACTAATACAATGGCATTCTAAAAAATGTGCAATTAAGCCTTGGGTTCATGTCAAAGTTTGAAGACTGTCCTACTTTAACAAGATCTTCTGAGATTTCAAGCAGACCACACTTGTCTCATACTTTTTCCAGGTATTTATTTACTTGGAAATTTATAATGAACCGATCCACAGAAAAATATGAATCCGAGTCTCGAAGAAACTCTGCCTAACGAGGATGGAGTCAAACTTTGCATTAATCTACGAGCAAGCAAAAATGTGAAACCTAAAGTTGTTTTGACTAAATTTACTTGGATACACTAATAATTGTAAATTAGGATTAAAAGAACCATCATCAGGCTATGGTTTTCCATGCATTCTCAACTTGCATGTAAGTCACCTGACATTTCTCTACTTTTTCTTTACCATTTTCCCAATTCATGATTAATTCATCCTGCTCCCTAATACATCCTCAGGTTGTGCTCCAAAAATGTCTTCTTGTTTCCTATCTTAAGCAGAACCATTTACTTCGCATTAACTGACAAACAAGCAAAACCAATGTGAAACCTAAATTTCTTTGACTAAATTTCCTCAGATATACTAACAATTGTAAAATGGGATTAAAACAGCCATCACAAGGGTATGGTTTTCCACTGCATTCTCAACTTGTATGCAGGCTACCCAACACTTCTCTCATTTATCTTTCATATTTTCCCAATTCATGATAAATCCTCCAGATTGTGTCCCAGAAATGCCTTCTGGTTTTCCTATCTTAAGCAGAACCATTTACTTGTATTAAATCACAATACCGTGTCGCTTGGGAGCCACCTCAAGGGAAACCCTCCCTTTCCTCATGTTGAACCATAGCATGCATCTAGAACAATTTGAACCATAAATCAAGACAAATACTAAGATTTTTTTGTTTCTGCTTATGGAACCAAAAGCAAGGCCACAAATACTCATCACAACCCGTTGTCCCTTCAAATAAGTGCTTATGGACCTTATAAGCATCTCAATCAACTGGCTTGCTTATTTTACTTCCAGGGTAGCACGAAACCAGAGTAAAATGCATATATGGTTACTTGCCAGACAACTGCAATAAACACGATACAAATTCAAATATGTAGGTGTGAAGGCAACCAGCCAGAATTAAATGAGAGATAACATGGATAAAATGAGAGCACTCTCATTTTATTGTCATGGACTGTGGAAAACTAATGCCTACTATGGATAAAGTTGTTGAAATAGGATAAGATATGTATTTAGTCTCAAGCAAGCTTATGCCAACCAGCCATAACAGGCCAATAAAAACATGGGCTCCCAAATAGGTAATTATGCTATTAGAGACTAGATTAAATAGGAAGCATATGAAGATAAATTAAAAGCCTAAATTTAAAAATCTGAAATCATATGCAACCTTGCCTGCATCCATATAGTCCCTACTGTATGAATTGTGGTTCATTGAAAATGCTAGGATTCATTTTCTTTTGAGCTGGTGAGATTTTTCTTCTGAGCTGGTCAGGCTCACAGCTCAATCACATGCCAGTTGACTTTTTAGACCAAATTTCAAAGCATATGTCTGTTGGATTAAAAAGGTGGGTTCTCACATTCCCAGGCAAATCTTCAACAGGTGGATGTGCATCCATCTCTTGCAAGCAATCCAGACAACCCAGGGACTAAACTAAATTGCCAGAAGGAATCACCTAGCCCTGCTAATGGTAAAAGCCTAATAGTCTCACCTATGCACATCCAGCAAGAAGATTTGCCCCACCCAATTGGCCATTGGCTTGAAAGTCATGATTAAGCTGGGAAAGACGCATGCCAACCACAAAAGTAATCAAATAAAAAAACAACTTAATGCTAGACTAGTGTAACAAGCAAATGCATATCTCAAACTAAAGCATTGCATACAATAAATGAGGCAAAATCTTCTCTTTAGGAAGGTAAGCAAAGGGCAACTTCCATATACGTTAGATTGTATCAAGGAGCAAATGATGAAAAAAGAGCTTTCTAAAATCAAGCCATCTATGCATAATACCTCATGAAGGCATAGCAAACATGAAGCATCAAATGGCGATAAACTTAGTGGACCCAGGAAATTACATACTACCTCCAGAACTTGGTGAATTAAACATGAAACTGACATGACCTCCATGACACACCACCAATGAATTTGAATGATCATTCATCGGTACCTTTGAGCAGACTCATACATTCGGCTACCAGAAAAAGCCTCTCTCATATCATAGCTCTGATTCCTGTTAAATGTATGCGGAGGATTACCGTAATACTGCATTTCATCCCTGCGTGCATCATACCCTCCTGGGTAGCCCTGATGACCATCTCCAACACTACTGCCATATCCACGATTATCATTTAAATTTTCATTGTAACCAAGCATTGGACCACCACCACTTTCATGGTATTGTTTTGATGCTGGTTGACGATACTGATCCACTCGTGACTGCACCTCGTTACATAAAAACTCTTCTCGACGCTTAGCATGCTGAGCTCTCAGGGATACAAGCTTAGCCTGGAACTGTTCATGGATCTCTCGTGTACGCTGCAAAAAAGGGTCCATGCAAAGATTTCTTAGTGTTCAGAGAAACAACAGAAACAATAGATCAAAAGCTTCTTAAACTAGAAACATTTTTGCAGTTACTCAATGTCTATTATCAAAAACAAAGAATATAAAGGCAGTTGAGCTCACTCGCCATTAACAGACAATAATCAAATATTGCTGCTGGCACAATAATTCTCTGACTTAAACATACAATAAAACAAAAGGCCATGCCACTCGTCAAGAGGACAACTTACACACTAAAATACTTACGTCATTTTACATTTTCAGACGTAAGGCTAGAAAAAGCAAAATTCAGAGCAATTTACCCCAAGTTCTATAAAACACAAATTTACTGCACTGAGTTGACAGACGAAGCTTGTCTAGAATAGACTTGGAACATAAATATACCTGAATTTTGCAAGCATAGTTTTGAAGGTCCCTTGACTAAACAAAACCATGGACTGACGAACACTTTCAAAGATGTATATATGTCAGATAATTGTTATTTTTATTTATAAATTACCAAATAGACAAGCATGTTATTCCACATCCAGATATTTCTTTACAAACAAAGCAAATATAGTCAAGAGTCAAGACACATCACTTACACCATCAACAATGCTATAATAATATTGACAATATACAGGTGTAACTAGTACTGCCATGGGAATTTTTAAATTTTACTAACTGTTAATTCCTGAAAGATAATCAGAGTCATTAAAATTATGCAGACAATCAAATACCTCTCGATGCCGTGTGTTTTCCTCATCCTCTGCATCATCTTGCTCCTTTGTAAGTTTCATCACCTCATCCATGAGTTTCTGCTCAAATGCTTCAAATGATTTAGGTAACGTTTGATCTTCAAACCCAACATCCACTTCCAGTTTCTGGTTAGATTCCTTTGGCAAAACATTATTTCCTTCTGGGGGGATAGAATCTGACATTTGACCATGAAAATAAGGACTTGCTCCATCAGGACCCCTCACTTTAGATGGAGAGATGTTTCCACTAGCTGGATCTGAGGGAGCTCGGCCTATAAGAAACCAAGACCAATAAAAGAATCATTACAAAATGGACAGGCTTAAAGGCTGCAATCCAGCTCTAACCAAATTTGTACAACTAAAAGAATCAAAATGCAAGAAAATGCATAAGTTGAATTCTTTTGGGCAAGTGTCAGTGAAATTCTTCTAATTAAAAAAATACATCTTTCAAAAGCCTACCATAGAATTCAGATAAGAACAATTCAGTAAAATACAATAGCACTCTCTTGAGGCAAATCTTTCCCACAAGGTACCTTCTTTATACATATGAGGTAGTACAAAATTTGATCCATTTCGTGTACCTTCCCACTTCCAGTGTCCATCTCCTTGCGAAGATGAGTAGCGTTGTTCCATGTCCATTGGTGTGACGTCTGGCATCCCTGGATAATGCTGTGAGCCAGAACTATGCTGCATTCTCTGAGCAGCAATATGTTGCATTTGAGCTGCAACAAGTGAATTTGCATTTGATCCGCGACTAGAACCCTGCCGTCCCATTGCTTCGTCTCTAAATTCATCAACTTGTTCAGCCCGTTTATTAAAGCCTAGAGGTTTTGATCCTCTAGTCCTTTCAGTTCTGCTAGTATGTGAGTAATATGCATCACGACCTCCAGCAGGGTGATTGTCGTGTTCAAATCGATATCCAGTATCCTTCTCAGATCCCTGACTTCGAGAACCACCAGATCCTGTAAAACGTGGTTTGAAATTTTTGTCTTTTATAGGGGTTCGTTCAGCAACTCCACGTGATCTCCGATTCACACCCAATGTTGTTGGGCAACCCTGCCAAAACACATTTCACCTCAGAAATGCACTAATGCTGGCCAAAACTACAAAAATATTGGTATCATCTAACATGTAATGTCAACATTATACTTCTAGACATTCAAGTAATATACAAAAATTTACTGCTGAAATTGCAATCTTTATCTGTACATTTGCAGACTGTTGATTTCAATAAGATATATGGCAGCCATAAACAAAAGCCTTTTCCTAACGTGAGAAAATTAATCAAGCTAACAGATAATTCCTTGTCTAACTTATTAAATTACCTAACCCTTCAGTTTTCACAGTATCTAATTATAGAGAACAGATGACCACACCCCATTTCACATATCAATTTAAACCTCTCACAACCTTTCATGCAACATACAGACATGGATATGTATTACAGTTGCCCCATACAAATTTTGATCATCTCTCACTGTTCCCCCTTGCAAATTCCTAGACAACAAATAGACCAGACTTCCAGCTACACAACATCGATGCATCTCCAATGCATCAGAGTAACAAATCCTTCTCAATGAGATAATCTTACATACACCATAACCCAAACATATTGCAAAGTAGACATACTCAGATAAAGATTTCAAAACACTCCCCTTAAGACATGGTTAAAAAGAAATTATATCGATGTCCACAAAGAAGCACAAGTAGGTCAATGGGGCTTGAATCCATTCGGTAATAGTAAAGAAGTACTAAGGAAAAGTTAGTTGAAAAAATAAGTACAAAGCACTAAAGAAACACAAACATCCCAATAACATAACCTAAAAATATTAAACCCCAAATCATAAAAGCTAAGTACAAATGTTATTGTGAAGGTCAGACTCTTCAATGAAGCATGTAGCTGACAAAGGTGAAGGAAAAAAATCATGATAGAAGACCACGTATCATGTGTATGTAGCCAAGGCTCAGGCCTAAAGAACCAACACCACCATCATCTATCACCAAAAGGAGCCAACGCAGGATCTGATAATGTAGGACCATAGTTTGAAAACTCGAACTCAGAAACCCAAAATTTTGAATCAGACTTGGGACTCAACAAATTTTTAAAAATTACATAAATACACAAAATGAAATTAAATAATGCATGAGAGACTTATAATAAAAAATGAATTTAGAGAACACAAAGTCTATTTTGATCATAGTATCATTTCTTAGAAATGGGATTGACCCCGCAAACCAGAAGTATAAATGGAATTCAATTACTCAGGATTTAATCAGCAGACTAAAAACAGCTGAAATTTCCATTAAAATAGTGGGAAAAACCTATGTTCCATGGAGTTTCAGAACAAAGGGACGGGACTCAGACAGGTTTCGCAGATGGCTGGACAGAGGTACTATGGACCAAAATTGTGGATGGCAGGGAGACGGTTGCTGGGTATATATATATGATTTTTATATTATTAATATACATTTATTAATAAGTCTTCCAAACAATTTTTCTCCAACACCAAATACTCATTATTTCTGACCAAATTTTCATTCTTCAGAGAACCGTGAAGCTGGGAAATCTGACCAGTCTAAATGATGAGGCCTGCTCCGATGAATACAGGAATAACGTCATTCTTAAATCTTTTTATTGAGTTTCTTCTCTGTTTTCAGAAACTCCTTACAGCAGTCAGCAGAAATGCACAAACACATGAAAACTTGATAACATCAACCACCATCCACCCTCACCGCTTCCTTTGCTCTCTACTAAAGCCAAGGTGTCCACGACATAAGAATTAAGAAATGTTTGACCACCAACTTCCTAAAATTAAGATGAGAGAGAATGCATCTGAGTAAACAAAAACAATAACAGCTGTTTTACTTTTAATGGTCTATTTTGCCTCCAATACCATGTAAACATTCCTTCTTCCTTCAAAGGTCAACCGTTTGTTCATGCCATCATATTGTCTGTTTGTTCAAAGCTTTGACACACAGAAACTTTAGCCCTCTCAGGGATGTTAAGGAGTCCCCCCAACATCCCCTGCCAAGGGGGATGCACCCAGGGCTTCCCCTGCTTCAGCAGGTATGTCACAGGGAACAATGAAAAATGCTGCTTTTTCATCCAGCTCACAGCCCAAAACAATTGTTTATGTTTTGCTTTTTAAAACCAGAGCAAATGTCTGGGGGCGGCAGCCCTTAGTGGGTTTGAGGAGCACAGAATAAGGCCACAGGGACTTTCATGGCACGAGCCATTTTCATAATTTTATCACTTTTAACCAACCATTGATAAATTCTTTTAATTGTTTGACAATCAATTCACACTGCTGAGATCCTAACCACAATAAACTTTTTCAGGTGGCCATGTTTGCAGGAAAATCTCTCCAAAAAACTATGAGCCTACAAATTTACTCACGAATTTGGCAATAAATTGCTGAGTTTGCAAACTACGGCTAGAACAACTCTTGGAGGAAGTTGGGTGTTCGCTCTAAAGCCTCCTTGACATCCAAGGCCAATGAACCTCTTATGGTAGAGAACAGCTTTGTGCAAACCATCTTCAACAATAAAACAGAATCCATGAGTTTAATTGATACTTTAGTCTAATTGATACATTAGTCTAATTGATACATTAGTCTAATTGATACATTAGTCGTGCTTTCAAAAGAAAAAGATTAAGAAAAAACATGTATTGGAATATTGGTATATAAAGAGCTTAACCATACAGCACTAATCAAAATACATAATATCGCAGACTGCAGTAATTCTCAATATATATGATCACAGATGTTTGTGTTCTAAGTAAAGAGGTGCATTCATGATAAAAGAAACCCAAATTGAAATCCTCAAACATCAATCGACCCATAACTTGGAAGGCATGCCATGGAGGTTCTGGAATACTTAAATGTGGGTGGGGTTGAGGAGTATTGAGCCCTTCTATGCAGTGAGATAGCTTACAGCCTCACCCCAACACTGCAATAAGTGGCCCACATAATCAGTGCCATTCCCAAACAGAATATTTATCTTCCGTTCTCCCAAAAGAAGATTAAATAGACACATATTCACAGGGATCTGAAATGTTACAGCAGGCCCTATTTCCAAGGTTGTCACTCACACTTGTTACCTTCATAAACAGCATAGGCCTTCTTTTGACACACGTTGTGATTGATTGCAAACCTTATTCATTGCTTTTTTTACACTGTTTATGTATAAACTCAAACTCTTGTTGCTTGACTCATCCATCCTATGCTCATCAATGCAGTTGTAACCATTGGCATTAACTTAATCGTTCATACTCTAAATATAGAGAAAAAGCCATCTGCATTTATCTTGATTGTATTTTTTAACTAAATTAATACATTTGTGCCTACTGGTATTAATTAAATTGTTTTCACAGAGTGCATTTAATCTTGATTTTCTTAAATGAGTGGAAATGAATGTAATGAACATTTACTTGTGAGTCAATTTCTTTCAGTGCTTCCCACATAGCACAAACTAAAGAATGTGACTTCATGGTCCTCAAAGCAAAACTAAGCATTATATATTGACGAGAGAAAATACATCTCTAAATTGAGATCTCACCTATCATAACCCTCACATCTCAAATGTGTAAACCCAAACTTCCTCAAATTGAAGCACCAGGAAGAGAAGCATAAATTGTCTCACACCCACAGTACTTTCACTTAACAAACCAACTTAGGCAAATGACAGAACATATCACCCAGGGCTGATTCCATTTTCTCATCACAATGCAGATAGCTGTTTCGCCCACATTTGAAAATGACTTGTCCTTAGTTTTAATTGGAAGAGGGATATATTTGCAACATTACCTGAATCAGTTGACTTGCCTTGGGCAAAATGGCCTTTCTGAACTTTCAAAATATGGCTCTATGGGTTGCCCATCTGTCCATTAAAATTAAGAGTCTAATGTCTCTATAAAGGAAAACAGGAGACGGGACAAATCACTACATTACCTGAATCTCTCAACGTACCTGTGTAAAATGGCCTTTTTCCCCACAAATACGGCATGTAAGCTCTTCTTCCTTCTTCCGTTTCCAGTTTCTTTCTATAGACTTAGCCTTTGACTCCCACACTTTAGCTTCTCTACTAGTAAACCCAGTGGGAATAGCATTTGGATCACGATTCTTTTCATCCTCATCAGACTCATTGTCACTAGCAGTTCTTTTTTTCACTGTAATATTATCACGATCTTTGAGATCAGAGGGTTTAGGAGGTCCTGTATACTCCTTTCCATAAACTTCTTTCATCCATTCCTCATCTTTTTCATCATCCTGTGGATCAGCCATTAGATAGTAACCAAGGTACCCCTTTTTATCGCCTCCAACAATGTAGATCCTTAGTTGCGGCTGCCCCACAATCCTGCAACAAAGTTCAGCAGCGTTTGTTGAGCAACGCTTGGTTCGGAGCAAGCCATAAAGGGGTCTGTGAGTGAGACATCAAGTAAAATCTGGTAACATTTATGTTAATTTGCACAGACAAGTATATTGATACACCACAGTTATATGCATGCCTGTTCACAAAAAAGGATCTTACCCTCACATACCTGACTCTTGTTACTAGCCAAAAGCATGGAAGGCCTGGCAACAAAGTAAATATAAAAGGTATTCTATATTCTAAATCTTGGCTGTGGATACACAATGTCATTCCTCAGAATAAAGAGAAAAATCACATATATGACCACATTTTTGAATCTAAACTCATTATTCCAACTGGGTGTAATCAATAACATTTTCTTGGTTGAAATCCAATATATCTAACAGGAAAATTTTAAGGCTTTCGCAGAGTATGCATATGCAACTAGATAGTTCTTGGCAGTGCGGCATATTTTTATTTCCTTAACAAATAAATGTTTGGCAGAAGTTAACGAATGTATTAAGAAGAATAAAATCACCCTACCATCCTATTATGAGCACCACCCCAGTGAACATATCATATCTGCTAGCAAATAAGACAAACTACAAAGAATTAAATGCGCTTAACAGAAACTCCATTCCAATAAATTATGCCCTTGAACTCAACTTAGATTACAGCTTTGCATAGTAGAGACAAACATGCCAAATGCCAAGCAATCTATAATAACACTGAAAATGTATAAACTTGAGTATTAAGGCTATAACAATGAGTCAAGATGAGGACCAGCTGCTAAAAAGTTTCTTCCTTTAGGTCCGACTTTTAATCCCTGTGCATAGATGTTAGGGTAGAAGAATACAACTTGAAATGGCAAAAGATGTTATAAGCGTTCAGACAACAAGAAAAATAGAAAGATTAAGCCATATGATTTGCAAACTGCAATCTATATGTAATTACGAATGGGCCATTAAGGAATGGAAGATATCCTTCCAAAGATATAACTTGAAGAAATAAACATGACACAAAATGAAAATTGTAATGCATGTTATTGAAGAAAATTATTGCACATACAATTTCCCAATCCAGTTGTAATAGGGAACATGGAAGAGTGGATTGGAATGAATACATAGACAAGCAGATATCCACAGATGCACTCAAGAAGCTTCAATGTGTCAAAAATTGACAAGGTAGTAGCAAATTGTCTAGAACTTTTGATGCAGATAAATAAATCTCCAGTTACTTCTACAAAGAAATACAAAGCCCCTATAGAATCATTTGAATCCTCTTCACCTAGACATATGGAAAAATCACAAGAATAGCAAAAGAATATTGGCAAAAATTTGAAGATCCTATAACGCACTCCAAACCCATGAAAAAAACATTTGTAGATCCACAATATTTCAGTACAACAATGTCAAATTAGTCAAATGGAAGACTACAATATAGGAGGGTTTTAGTAGTGCAATTAGATACCTCTTATGATTGAGCCATATACCTGAAAATTTTACAGAAATTGCGATATTGGAATCATTGATCAGTCTTTCATAATATAATATTTAAGCTTCCTTGAATGTTGAGGATTAAAATCTCAATTTTGCGTGGTATGGATTAAGCTCCATAACATGAAGAAAGTCGTCTTTGATATGTTTTATTGGAATTCTTAAATAAATTGTTGACTTTTATGCAACCCACCACATGCATTGCACATAAATACTTTACACATAGTTGGAATTTGTTTTAGATTTTACACATACTGAGATTGAATATGATTTTTGCCATCACTCATATCTTCAGAAGGCCTATTGCCATTAAACTAATGCTTTTTCCTCATAGGATTTTACTCTATCTTTGCCATCACCACAAAACTTGTCTTACATACCAGACATTGAGCAGTGATCACAGTTACCAAATCCAGATAGATTTGGTTCAAATCAGACCGGATCTGGATTTCTTGGACTGACTGGATTTGTTGGATTTGGTCCAGACTTTTCTATTCCTAGAAAAAATTTACCAGATTTTTGTTTTGAAAAGTTTCCAAATTTTTTTGACCTCCCAAAAGAATCAAATTTTTCAAACCTGGTAATTATGGCACTGACATGTCTATGATGGCCTAAATGATTGTCCAGGGATCCGTCCATCCTAGGAAAATAAAGCTTTTCCAGAATTAAATTACAGGCAAAAGTGAATCAACGAACCTATATAGAGATCACTGTATCAAAGTGTTGCTTTGATATAGAGATGACTTAAAATGGTAAAGTGACAGGGATGACTAACATGGTTAGTGCTGCTTTAAAAGGATGGAAATACGTAGAGAGCACTTTATGAGTTGCAAACGGGAGGCTATGAAAATTCAGAACAATATACAACAAAAGAATCTAGACCACAAAAATTAAGATCTTATAATGCATTCCAAACGCATGATAAATACGTTTGTATATCCAAAATATTTCAGTATACCAATGTCAAATTTGTCAAATCAGAGACCACAATATAGGAGGGTTTAAAATTTAAATAGTGGAATTAAATTCCTTGTGTTTGAGCTGGATACCTGACAGTTTTACACTGACTCTCAATAGCAATATTGGGATCATTGATCTGATTTTATGTATATATTTCTTTGAGATTCCTTGGATGTTGAGAATGAAAACCTCAATTTTGAATGGTGTGGATTAAGCTACATAACTGAAGAAAGAAGTCTTCAATATGCTTTGTAGGAATTCTTAAGTAAATTATACAACTCATCACTGGAAAATGTTTTAGATTTTACACAAATTGAGTCTGAATCATTTTTAACATCTCTGATCATATCTCCACAAAAGCCTGTTTCCATTGAACAGATAGTTTTTCCTCATAGGATTTTACTCTATTGATATCTTTCCGGGTTCCCATCTACACAAAACCTGCCTTTCTTCCCAGAGATTAAGCATTGGCACATTCATGACAACCCTACATGGATAGCCTGATAGCCAAAATGACTGTTCAGTCATTCCCCCCACCCCAAGAAGATGTAATCTGAAATTGGGTCCAGTTTTGCTCTAGACTCCATGGCAAAGTGATCCCAGCTAAAAGGGCATTCCTGTTGCAGATCGAAAAACAGGTCCAATATGGCATCAAAATCTGAATATTGTTGCATATTTGTATTCCCCTTCAAAATTATGTAATTTAAAAAAAAAATGACACCCTATTTCAAGTCCGTATGCAGAAGTAATGGCTTCCGAAAGATGGAGGACAAGAAGAGCTTCCACAAGGAATGGATGCTCCACTTTGTCTTTTCCTGCTTTGTCTCTTTTGTCTATTCCCAAGAGGAGATGAAAAGTCGCCTTTTGTCCCTTCCATTTCCAAGGATGGATAAAAGGTCACATTTTGTCTCATTATTTCTTAAGGCGAGAAGCACCTATTTAAGGACATGAAGAGGCGGTGAATGACATCATAGAGGAAGTTAGAGAGCTTGTGAGTGATATTAGTTACTGAAAATTGTTGTTTCAGGCTGGTTGTTTGACCATGAGACCTAAAATTGTATTTGCCATTGAAGTTGTACATATTAAGCGAAGTTGCCAGATTGGGAACAGATTTGGGTTCAGCATTATGGCAATAATGTTTTTTCCTGGGTCATTCAGCCATACAATATATATATCTATATGATATGAAAAATATATAAATATAAATAATAATATAATTTTAACTATTAATAATTACAATATATAAAAAAATAATAATATAATTATATATTACAGTTTACTATTACATTATTATTTATATAATTAATTATTATACTACTTATATATTAATATAATATATTCTGATATATAATTTATAGATTATAATATAATATTACAAGTTAATAAATAATATTACATTATATAAATAATTATACAATAACCATCCCATTTTCACACCGTCCATCCCAGCTGTTCTAATTATGCAAGGTTAAAAACTTCATGAATTAAGCTTGTTATTGAAGCTCGTTTCATCATATCCCTCTGTTTGCCATTACCATTCTGACAGCATGCTGCATGTGGATTGCTATATTGACATATCCTAGCATACATCAACAATGTTGATGTAAAGTGCAACTGCAGCCACTAACCGGTATATATATTGCCCTAATGAAGAAATCATTGGCATCATTTTCAGACAATAACCATACAATGTACATAACTAGAGTAGTGGGGAGGGGTATCACTGAGTTAAGTCTTGATGGATAATATACGTTACGTAATATGATCGGGTGCAGATTCATTCCAGCAAGCTTGGAGTGCTTGTATACTATCCTGTACAGCAGTTATTTGAGCCTGATTGGGGAATTCTTTTCTTTTCTTTTTTTAAATTCTGTTTTACCAGGGGGTATGCCCAGGGCACAGCCCAAGACGTACATACCCGGGGCATCTAAGCCATGCACAAGACCAAACCATCCCCTTATTGGGACACGTTTGGGCCAGGTACAAGAGCCAGGATGGTTGAACACGACATCTTAGATTTTAAAAGAGTCATGGCTCACATTTTGCTGGAGTTTTCTCCCACATGCGGATTTCTCCAGGGTAAATCCTTTGTCTTCTTAATTGTGCATGGTGTTTGCTCCTATTTACACATTGCAAGTTAAGTTAATTGATTGGCAGGATTACAACTCACATTTGCTTCATTAAATCTGTAAGTTGATGGCTAACTGCTAACGTATGGAATATTCATGATAGTTTATGGATGATCTCTGATCATATGTCCACGAAAGCCTGTTTCCATTGAACAAATGGTTTTTCCTCGTAGGGTTTACTCTATCGATATCTTTCCCATCTACACCCTGCCTTCTTACCAGTTATTAAGCAATGGCATGTCCATGGTAACCCTACATGGTTAGCATGATGGGCCAAATGACTGTCCAGTCATCCCCCAGTCCCAGGAAGATAGAGCTTTCCAGAATCAAATAACAAACAATAGTGAATCGATGCAAATATATAGAGATCACCCACACGGTAAACAACTGCTTTAAAAGGTTGGAAGGAGGTTAAGCGCACTTTACAAGTTGCAAAAAGAGGCTGTGAAAATTCAAAAGAATTGAGGCAAAAATTCAAGATCCTATAACGCATTCCAAACCTTTAAGAAAAACAATTGTAGATCCGTAATATTTCAGTATAAATATGTCAAATTAGTCAAATGGGAGACTACAAGATAGGAGGGTTTAAGTAGTGAAATTCAAATTAGATACCTCTTATGATCGAATCGAATGCCTGACAATTTTACATTGACTCTAAATAGCCATATTGAAATCATTGATCTGACTTTATTTGTATATGATTTTGCACTTCCTTGAATGTTGTGGATGAAAACCTTGATTTTGAGTGTTCTATGTTAGCTCCATAACATGAAGAAAGTAGTATTCAATATGTTTTGAATCAATTCTTAGTACATGGGAGGAGAGGGTATGTGTCTTTTGCATAGGTAGAAGGAAGGGGCTAAAAGAAGAATGGGAAGACAAGGTATGTGTCTTTTGCACAGCTCGGGCAGAGAGTCAGAGAAACACTTTATTTTAGAGTGTGAAGCTTACAGAGACATTTGAGCTGATTACTTGGGTACTTTAGCAGCAATTTATTTTCAGGATCTATTCAAAGAGAAGGTTGAGAAAAAAGGGGAGTTCAATAGCAGAAGATCAGCAATACAGAAACTTTAAATGGCTGGATCAGCTGTCCCTTAGGCTGTCTTTGGTCTCGTGGACGTTAAAAACCTTCTATTTTATTCTAAATCGTTCACTTATACAACTCACGGTTCACCACGTGCATTGCACATAAGCAAGTGTTTAGGTGGAAATTGTTTTAGATTTTACACAAAATGAGTTTGACCATTTTGCCATCTCTGATCATATCTCTACAAAACCTATTTCCATAGAACAAATGCATTTTCCTCAGAATATTGCTCTATCTATATCTTTCCCATTCCCACAAATACTACCTTTCTTACCATACATTAAGCAGTGGCACATCCATGGCAACTCTACATGTTTAGCATGATAGCCCAAATGATTGACCACACATCCCTCCATCCAAGAAAGATAGAACTTCGTAGAATTAAATAACAAAAAAAAGTCAATCAAGGAACCTATATAGAGATCACCAATGTAGATAGCTGCTGCTTTGAAAGGTAGGAAGTAGGTACAGAGCACTTCATGAGTTGCAAACGGAGGCTGTAAAGAACATTGTCAAATATGAAAGATGCTTAACACCCCAACAAAGAATTATTTGAACAGTATAACAACAAGACACAAGTTTCCTTAGCTAGGACTTGACATGGCAAGTCACTAGTAAGTTGCTAATTTTTTCACTTCTTTTAAACTTTCTGTTACTGTTTAGTGTTCTAGCTATCATAAGCTTTTACTTCATTGTACCACATTAGAGTGGGCTTATTAATGTACAACACTAAAACATATTTGTTTTCCCTTTCTGTCTCTACTTTCATATGTGACATATTAAATTTTTTGTTATGCAATCTAAAACATTTCAGCCCACCCAAAACCATGAACAATGATTTCAGGGTTCCTGCTATTTTTTATAACTTACAATATTAAGCCATTACAAAATGTTTTCAAGTTGCTCAAGGTCGCTCCCAAAACATAAAACATTAGAATGAATCTTCAACTAAAAGGATCCAAAGCATATCACCTAAATCTAAATTAGTTGGGACAGATTTATTATAATCAATTAAACAGTCTATCTACTTTCTTTAGATATTCAGACCAGCATGCCTGCCTCTTTTTCTTCATGAGGCCATCACCCTTCGGCACAAATCCCTACAAAAGGGGGAATCTAGCAGATCTAGAGCCATGTTGATCACCTCCTTTTTCCAACCCACACAGGCAACAAGCAACAAAAAATGGCCTTTGGCTACTAGTATTTCACATATCAAAGTTGATAGATCAGTTAGGCGGCACTTCTCTCCACACACCATTACTAAGATTACTCAAATTCCCCAACATGCTCTCTCGGCATCATGGCTCTACTCCTTCCCATCGGCATGACTCAGCCCAATTCAAGCAACATGGATCTACTACTTACCAACCACCACCCAAACCACAAGGGCAGACTCATATTATGAGCTTCTTTTCTATTACAAACGCTACACCAGCCTTGGATGTTAGGAGAGCCTTTGGAGGAAGCACTTTGATTCCTCCTAGGCTATCCCAGTGTAGCCTTCCAACGTTCGTTACTCCCTTATGAGCATTATCTCTCACAATGACCGACAATGACTCAATCAACTCCTCCATATCAGATGTAGACAAGGATATTCGATGAGATTTTCTTCCAGTCTTCACTGGCAAATGCTTTTGGGTTTCTTGATCGCACTTCATTGCTATTTGTTATTGGCACACTGTTTTATTTTATCTTATGTACTTCTATTATTTTGATTCTAGGGTTTTCTCTTCCTAGAACTTTCTATTGTTCACTGCTGTAACCTGTAGTCCCATTGTCCTACTTTTGGTCATCTGTGGACATTAATATAATTTCTTTCTTTCTTTCTTTCTTTTCAAGGTCGCTCCCAAGACATAGCACATTAGAAAGAATTTTCAACTAAAAGGATCCAAAACATATCACCTAAATTTGAATTAGTTGAGACAGAGTTTTAGTATAATCAATTAAACATAAATCAGTATTCAATTGGCTGGCAACATGAGCCTAGGGAGTCATCAGTCCAAATCACTGCTTCAGCAACTGAAATATCTAATGCCTCATGAATGTTAAAAGAAATCAATATTATTTATAGCCCTTGAACAAAAAGTATAAAAAGATTGAATAATTCATGTAAATTCGAGACCCCACTTTAACTGCATCTGTTACAGCTGAAATTTTGGGACCAGAAACATGGACCACATTTCATTTGAATACCTTTTGGAATTTCCTTTTCTAAAACCTGAAACTTAAACTAGTCTGTTGTTACCATTTAGATAGTACACCTTCTTTAATGGTCAATTTTTCAAGCACAGAAGAGCAATCCTAAACCTGTCCCTCTGATGGATAACCTTGCAATAGCTAGGGGGATAGAAATGGCCCTGATGCCTTGCAATTGCTGTGAAAACTCTAATTAATGGTGCATAGATATGCTCATGGTAGGCCTCTAGTTTTGCATCAACCATTATTCTGAAATACTTTCGATGTGGACTATATGAATGGTTCATATAAGGCCCCAGGATATGCATCAAGCCTAATCCTGAACGCAATTTTAATAAAAACTATAGTAAACCTTAAGGGGAAATAAATCCTACCGGATTGTGAATAGACTAATTAAGAGTTACTTTTAAATTAAAAAACTAGGTAAACCTTTTGGGGAGTAAAAACTTGTACTTGATAGTGAATAGACTAGTTAAGATTTAATTCTACACAAAGCAACTAAGTAGGCCACAGTATGAAAATATTCTTCACCTGTAATTCATTATGACCCTGAACAGTCACAAAGAACAGAGATTAGATCTGCATTTACTTGGATCGTTGTAATGAGACCATAATAAATCTACTGAGAGATGGGATTAATAACATCTGAAATAAAAATAAGAGTTTAAATTACTGTTGCAACAAGCATTGTCAGCAAATGGGTGTGGGTTAAAGGCAAATCGAAAAATATAGTTTTACTCATCTATAAAAAATGAACAATCTAATTTAAATAATCAAATTTAATTGAATGAGACGGTCCCTTTATTGCAATAGGCAGACATCGGATCAAACCTATACTTCATTAAAATGCCTTAATAAATACACCCTTCAGTGCAGATACTCAATCTGTAAAGCATGCTGTAATTTTTTCTACTATAACCTCTAATAACTCAGCCTCAAAACACAATTATAATATGTAGAATTGTCACATTGCTGTAATGGTCTGAGTAAAAGGTTAATATGGATTTTCTATGCACATTTTTGCCAAAATTGAAATTAAGGGAGATTCAAGTGCCATCATTATTTCTTACACCTATGTATTGTGCAATTCACTGTTTCGTTTAAATTTAACAGGTCCATGGTGAGTAACAAGACCTGTTATGAGAACATATTCAAGGATGCAAAAACTTATCTAATCATTTCCTTGGCCCAATACATATTGAAACTCCATTCATAACCATTCATCCTCTAACCTCTCCCAATCATGAGTCCATGCAATGAGCAATAAAGCTCATATTCCTCATTGGCTAACTGAATGTTCTTTGTTTAAACCCAAATACACAAGGTGTGTTTTCTCAAAAATAAGTTAAAGTTACAGTAATACTTCAAAAGAGAAAAAGCTTGATCATTTTGTCTTCAATGGGTGTGGCTTCCAGGAGTTGTGAACTTTGAATAGGGTTTTGGGCCTGTCTTCCCCCTGACTTGGAATTTCCAGAAAAGACAGGACAAACCACATTTACCATTATCCATAAATACAGGCAGCTAGAGCAAGAGTGAAGTGGTGCTGAAACTATGTAAGGCAGCTAGAGCAAGAGTGAAGTGGTGCTGAAACTATGTAAACATAAAGTGATGATATTCCTTTTTACAACCCCTTTTTCAGATTATTTAAGGCTCAGTCACAGAGTTTAAATCTGCAACCCAAAAGAGGCTAGAGATAACAAAACAAATTAAGGACATTACAAGAAGGAAGGGACCAAGCCTGCCTTGGAAGTCCCCAGCTACACACACCTTCAAACAACCCGCCGCCCAGTCCATCCATGTACAACACAGCACCCAAAACAGATCCATCCATCTTAGCCCCAGAAGAAACACCTTCAGCCAGAGCCAGGAATTTAAGCCCATCGATCACCTCCTCCCTATTCTTGGCTCTATCAAGCATTCCATCCTCCCATGAAGGCAAGGTAAACACGATGGTTACCTCCAGCCACCCTCTGCTGTGGGTAACAAGCAGGTTTTTCAGAACCATCCACAGACCCATACAAAAGGCCTTAAGCTCCTGCATTTCATGGTAAACAACTAACAACTCTTACTAACATTAATGTCTCCCATTGTCACTAAAGAGTTCAAACTTCATAATCCCACCTTCCCTTCCACAGTCAACCCAGTCACTAAAGAGTGCAAACTTCACAATCCCACCTTCCCTTCCACAGTCAACCCAGAAGAACCAAACTGAGTAGCCAGAAGAACACGCAGAATCCAACCTCAAACCTCAGAAGATAGCACCACCACTGTCAATTCCTCCTTGGAATCTTCACAAAGCAAAGCCTTAGATCGAGCAGCACCAGTATCTCCATAGCCAGACGAGCACAACACACATTTGACCAAGTTGAGAGACACTGAATCGGGACAATGGAAGATTGAACACACACATCGGTCTGAAAGTAGGCTCCTAAAACAGTGATCCCTGGGTTTAACAGAGCAGCGCCAACAAGCCAACAACCACTGGAACACAGCAACCCAAACAACACTGCCCGCAAAACCGCCAAACACCTCCACAGAAACATCATGAACCACAAGGAAAACAATAGAAAGGCAGAGAAGAGAATGGCATAAAAACTCATTGAAGGAGCCATAAATAGACAAGCACGGCAACACCAAAAATCCACCCACTGCATGCATGCCAAGGAGAAAGCATTCAATCATACATTGCACTCTCTACCTTTAAAGAAGCCTCCACCCCTCACAGCCAATCACAAGATCTTAAGCAGCATTCAAAATTAAGGGGATTAATGTCCCACATCATGAGCTCGGCATGCCACGGGGCCAGCAAATAAAGTGTCACACAGGACCACTTAGGGAGGAAAGAAATCAAAAAATAATTTGTCTAAACCCTGCCAAGCTTCCAAATGATCACTATAAAGGGGTTGAAAAAGGTGCTTGGTTGATCCCCAAATTGACCAAGACATCACCCACCCAATTATGCTTGTAATAAAAATGAGTAAAAAGAATATCAACAACATAAATCCAACCCTTCGTCAAGAAGGCTCCTATTCTTCCATCCCCTGAATCACCACCAATGAGCCCCCTTCCACAACAAGCTGCTGGCAACCTAGAAAGGAAGCCAAAGCAATACCTACCACAGCAGCTTCCTGTTCAGCTTCCAACCAAGAAACAGCAAACCACCTTTCACTAAGAGGCCCTCTGAGTCCCTGATTACAAATCCAACCCTAGCCAAACCAAGATTATGCCTGGAAGCTCCATCAAAATTTAGCTTGAGAAACCCCGCCGGAGGTTTCATCTGCAATGACCTATTTCTCAATACTTGTTTATCTATTACCCCATTAATGGGGGGACTTTTTTTTTTAAATCACCACATAGCATTCCGTGAATATGAATGTGTGTGTGTGTGTGTGCAAGTGCACAAAATACTCCAACTTATAGTTAAGTTAGGGCACTCTGCCCATATGTTGAAAATTGCTCTTTAAATCTACATTTCAATGGAGTGCCAAGATTCACTTCTCCTTTCACCATTACAAATGTCAAACTTCTTTCCTTCACGACCACATGGCGTGAAAGCATTGGGAATGTCAAGTAATTGATAAATCCTCAAATTTTGCATTATTTGCATTCAATAAAAAGAGTTAGGTTGAGTCTCATAATTGAGTTAACAGAAGAAACAATGACATCATGAATCCAGCACAACACCTCAACATATTGTAATATCCCACCCAGGTGGTATATAGCCAAACAAATTTTCTGCCTTAAATCTATTATGCTTTTTCTGCTTTTTCTGAGTTTTATTTTTTTTGCATTTACTAGCACACATGCATGGATATATTTTGCCAATAATAGAAAATACGAAATATGCATAAACTACTGAAATTTCCAGATTTTAATATCTTCTAAAATATTCAATGGTTTGATAAAATAACAAAGACCCAGTTGAGAAAATATACTCTAATATTTAAATCACGAATACCCAGAAAATCGTATTGGCAAAATATGAAGATTTTTTACATACTCAGTTTGCTGTTATGAAAAGTACAGGCCTGATATGAATGCAACAGCAGCAATAAAAGCTTGAAATTTGATATAAATGGCTGCCAAGAATGAAGCTACAAGTCTGCAATTAATTATTTTTCATTAATCTTCAAACCCTTAATGATATCTTTCACCTTTAAGCACAAATAGAACTCCAGAATGAAGCTCTTCTCAGGCAATGATTCAGCTGATCTTTCACAGCCTCAAGATTGCACAAACAATGAAGAGTTTTCGTTCTCCAATGCTGATATGAAGACAATCTGCTAAAACCCTTGGTCTCATGCATAGACTTCAAGAAATCCTCCAAAGCAAAAGTCAAATGATCATTCAATAATAATGAGTTTGATTTGCTTTTTGAAACCTTTTATATCCTCAAACTCCTTAATAACATTTAAATCCTTTTTCAAATCCACTTTTAAGGTTTTAAAATAATATTTTATTATTTGCTTTTGTTGCCTCAATATTACCTTGGTTATTGTGCCCACAATAAATTAAATATCATTAATTGCACTTTATCATGTGTCATTGGCCCCCTTTCAATATAAAGTCAAAAAATAACTTTATATTATAAACTTTTAATTAACATCATTAATGACACATCAAAATATTAGTATCTCCTTAAAAATCCATCAGTTAGCTACGCCAATTAAAACCAACATCAAAACTGCCAAACACTGAATGATTAGGTGCCCTACCACAAATAGCAATCTCCAATAGCTGACTTACTATAAATAGTAAGTACGCACCACTGTGTCCTGAAACATCTGCAAAGGCCCAAACATTAGTCGACACTGCATCTGAGACCTGTCCAGGTGCCCCACTATAAATAGAAACTCTAACTCCCTGAAAAAGTAACTTACTATAAATAGTAAGTGTGCCAAACGAAGTCCAACGAAGGTCGAACCTGAACTCTCACTGATCACTGGAGGCGAAGCCACACTGAATATTGCCAAAATAAGACCCCCTAACCATCTGCTCTAGCTTACAAAGGTCAATTGACACGAAGTACCAAAATAGTAGGTTACTATAAATAGTAATCTCCTAAAAAGTAGGAACCGCTGACAAAAGAAACATCCCTAAAAAATAGGAACTCCCAACTGGTCAAACAGGGCCCGATCCCACACCTCCTATAAAATAGGGACTTACTAAAAATAGTAAGTCTTGGACAAGTTGTCCGAATCAAGCGCAGAAAGTGTCGATCAACTCCAATTGTTCGTCTGAACCCTGCTGAGCAACAAAAGCTCTGCTCTAGTTGTGTTGGAACCACCCCAAAGCCAACACCATCCAAACTGCACGAGGGCCTATAAATGGGGACATTACACATATGATGGCAAAATGCACATGCTTGAAAAGCTTACTCTGGAAAGCCAGAAAGCCTGCAGAGCATCGTTACTACCATCAAATCTTAAGGATTTTATACCTGCAACTATAATAAAATAACCTCATGCGGAGTACTCAATTTAGTTATTTTAAGTTTAACTTATAATCCTATCATCCAATAAACAGCCAATTATTTCAGCTTGCCAAACTATGCAGAGCAGCTTGGCTATCTATTTGTACAAAGAAATTTCACACACCAAGCTCTCAAGAGAGCTAATGGTAGCAAACCATACTTTAAACTCCCTTACTCTCCTCTAAATGGATAAAAACTGATTCCAAAGTTTGTATGAGTACAACACTGATTATACAATCAATCACAAATATTCGGAGATGACATCAATGATCAAACAAGTGAAGGTGATATTATCTACAAATAAACCTATTTCTTATCATGTTCCTACTAATTTAGTTGCTAAAACCCATGCACATTGAAGATGCATTATGACCGGCAAATGACAAGATAGAAATATCATTTAGAATTCCCAGTAAGGATTTTGCTATCTTAGATGTTGTGGTGTAATGATAATTGGTACTCTAGTAAAACATGACCCACATTCAAATCTCCCCACTGCACTAAGGCTGCCCATAACCACACAAAATGACAGCAAAATACCCTAGGACGAAATTTATTCACAGCGCATGCTTAAAAAGCTAAAGATTATTCCGGAAGGCCTGTGCAGCATGGTTGCTGCCATCTAAGATTAAGGAACTTATAGCTGCAAATATAATAAAATAACTGCATGGGGAGAATTATTTCTTGGCTTATAAGCCTATCATCCAACATACGACCAAATATTTCAGCTTGCCAAATTATTCAGAGCAGCTTGGCAATTTATCTGTTATCTGTACAAAGAAATTTCATACACCAAGTTCTCAAGAGAATTAATGGTAGAAAAACATACATTAATCTCCTTTACTGTTCTTTAAATGGGCAAAAACTGATTCCGAAGTTCATATTAGTACAACACTGAGTATACAACCAATCACATATATCCATTGTAGATGACATCACACAAGTGAAGGTGACACTAACTTACAGATATAGCCATTTGAGTTTAGTATTTCTTATGTCTTTCACATCCTTAAAATTACATGTACAGCATGGCAGTGAGCACAGGTGAAGCAAAGAAGTGGACAATGAAGGAGATAAGGTTCAGAGAGGTTCTTCATTTGCAGGAAAGCAGCTGTTCAGCAGAGTAAGGCTCAGTTGCTGATAAATCCAACTTCTTGCGAAAGGGCTTTCTTCAGCCACAGGTTGAGAAAGCGTAAGGTGGTGGTGGATTTATCACAGCCTGTTAGAATTTCTGAGGAGCAAAAGCCACAGTTTTGTAAGGATGATGATTTCCAAAAAAAGAATTGCACCATTAAGAATGCCCGATGTAGGAGGATAAGCCTGAGGAGAGGGCATTTTTTCAATCATGTCAAAATGCTTTGAATCCCTATCATTCATGAGGACCCTTTTGCAAAGCTCTGTTCATGAATGAGGACAAGTCGTACTGCCCTGTTCTTATTAAGGTGCCGCAGGTTGCAAAAAAATTCCCAGCATGTGGTTCAATCAGCTATGGTCTGCTCTTGGGCAACAGCTTAGAAACCAACCTTCAATCCTGAAGCTGAGGAATTTTGTAGAGTTTCAATTTCGATTTGCTTTTATAATCTTCCCCTGGTTATGTGAACCGATGGTATGTTAAAGCTTTTAGCAGATAAGGTTGGTAATTTTGTCAAACTTGATTCGGCTAGGGAAGGAGCTCAAAACTGCTTTGCCAGGGTCTGCATAGTGGCAGATATTTCCAAACCTCTTTTCCATTTCATCAATTCTTGTATACATGTGGCCCTTCGATTCAATACATTAACTACAAAGTGCTATCATTATAGATGATTTTGGTGTAATCAGCTTGGGCATAAGGGGAATGAGTCACTCTTCCAAGGTTCCAATTCCTAAGGTGGTGTTGCTGCAGAAAAGGATTCCTAAATTAGACAAGCCTGATCCAGATTTTGCATGAGTGAAGGTTTTGAATCCTTCTTCACCTGTTCTTTTAAAGGAGTGTGGATATCTCAGCTGATAAAGAGTATACGAATGCCACTGCATCTCCAATGATAGGGAAGGATAGTGAGTCGGATCTTCCCAGTGATGATGAAGTCAAAGGTTCTGTCTGTGCCTTTGGATCACAAGAAAGATGAGGAAGATGATTTGTTTTCCAGAGAAATCTAACCATTTTCCAAACTGAAAGTCAAAAACCAAAAGTGAATTGTGGGCCCAAAGGCAAGCAAGGGCGGAAGTCTGGAAAGGAAAAAGTCTGGAAAGGAAAAGACGAAGGAGGAGTTAGCTTATGCTAAACAATTCTCTATTGATAAGTTTTTGGTTGAAGAGGGTTTCAGTACGCCCCATGTAAACAGCCAGCATGTTGTCGTGCCAATTGTTTACAAAAAATTCAACCCCATTGAATCTAAACTTTTCTCACCGACCTGTCCAACCGACCTCTCTCGACTTTATCAACCTTTGTCGATAAAATTTTGACAAAGCGACCTGTCGATAAAATTTTGACCACTGGACTGTTTTACAATGTGCCAGCTGTTTAAGGTTTACCATTTTGGTAGTGGGTGGAAACGGGATAGAGTGGCTTGTTCCTCTCCTTTGTTTGAGGAGGCTTTCTCTGCTCCGCTTTCCACAAAGAAGCATAGAGATAGGAATTTGGAAGCGGAAAGATTGTGTTTGGAAGTCATGGATTCACTAGTGGACTGTGGAGGCTCTCCTTTCCTGTAAATATTCTGGCCCGTTTTGGTTTTGTTTTCCTCTCCCTATTGCTAGCTTTTCTTAGTTAATTGAAAGTGACTTTTGGCTAGGAGTGTTATCAGATTTATCATTTAAGTAATTATGTTATCCTTGGCTTCTTCAAGCAAGGAGGGATAAGTTGTATTGGGGTTTCACTTCTTAGTCTTGTTGGTCATTTCAAAGTTTTTTTGCTATGATTGAGGATCCCAAGAGATTCCTTCACTTGACCTATCCAAAAAAAATTACATGTAGATTACTGAGTTGCTAAAAACCATGCACACTGAAAAAGTGTTATGGCTAGCAGATGACACTGTGACAGTATAGAAATATCACTAAAAAATTCCACATAAGGATTTTGTTGTCTTAGATTATATAGTGTAATGTTAATGGGTACTCTAGAAAGAATGAGACCCACATTGAAATCTCCCTTCTGCACTAAGGCTGCCCATGACCCCAGTAAATGTGGTAAGATTGTAGCGTCAAAATTATGGGATGTAATTGAACATGACAGTTGTTTACAAACCAAAAAAATGTGGTCCAAGTTTAACCAACACAACATTAACTTTGCCCAAGATTTACCAAGCCCAAAAAGGGATAAAGATTTTCACTGATAATTTATGCATGAACTTCAATAATTACCAATAAGCTGGTAAGGATGCCATGTCCCCTCGGCCCAAGGGGGATAAACTATTATTTTAATATAATAAAAGTGTTTTTTAACACTAAACTAATAATAATATAATATTATAATAATAATAACTAATAATATTATGATTATTAATAATAAAAAGAATAATATTGTCCTACAGGTCGGCGCCATTAGAAATTCAAATTCAAAGGAGGTTGGCTTCTTTTGGATCTTTCCAAATCGGTATAAAAGGGAACTCAAGGTTTCATTCTCATGAACCGATTATCATCTATTGTTTTCAAAATTCAAAATTCTAATCCAGGAGCTAGGGACAAAACTCCCTGGTTACCAGTGTAAGGTATTGGACGCAACCCCAATCCTCATTCCCTTGGCATCTTCCCACTTAAGGCGCAGGTTGAGCTAATTAAGGATTTTGCATTGTTTTCAGGATAATCAGTAGCAGATCCTATACAGCAAGCTATCAAGTAACAGGAGCTTAAACCAGCGTGCATGCATTTGCGATGCAAATCCAAGATCGCTCTATCATTCATTGCTGTGGAGATATTCAAGCCAGTTAGAGGGAGCTATATCATGGGTTCACCAGTAGGGAGTCATATTTTCCTTCAAGGAAGCATCATTGTTCATTGTCCGGCAGAAGATAGACAATTTGGGTGTCGGGGACACCAAGCGAGTTGCCATTACAAGGCTGCCAATGAGTGTGGTGATAAATAGAAACTCAGATCCATTGTGTGTGTGGCGCGGCAGAGAAATTATCACCAGTAGTGCAGAATTCACATCCCCACAGGCACTCATTGAAGACTTTATGGAGTGGACAGACGTACTTATAGATCACAATGATCTACACGGAAAATAAGAAGCGAAGAAGTCTGGTCGGACCAAAGTAGAGTGCGAGTCTATGAGACGCCCATAACATTAATTCATTCAAAACAATTGGGAGGCCTTCCAGCCGTCTATCATTGTGAACTCACTGTGTAAGAGCTGGTTGTCTCAATTTCTAGTTTATATGAATGCAAACTTGCTGATCTGAGAGGAGCTGGAGAATACTATTTTGGATTGTTATTATCAGAAGTTCTCGTTTATCAGTTAATAACATTACATAATGCAGCATGTTAAACTATTACCACTGAATATGATCTAATTGCAACTTCTGGAACTAGTCATGACTTGGCATGATGAGTATGATTTCAGACTGTGTGATAAATTAATTTTTAGGAATATTACAAAGGACCTAAGGATAGTCAAAAGATGAAGCCTGCGCTATGTTCTAGTGGTATGTGGGGACACTAAAGCAGAAAAGACCCCACTTCAAATTTAGGCTCCCTCATGCTCTACATAAGCATACAGAATTGATGTCCAACAATAATTGCCAATGCTGATAATGTTTGTATAAAGTACCCTTTCATGTAGATATCAGAAGGTAAAGATAAATCTGCACTTCTTGAAATGCAATTTTTTTTAAAATCAGTGCTGCTATTAGGGCAATCTCAGATAAGTTTAGAGAACACCTTCAAATTTGGTCAGTGCTGATATAGGCAACCAAACTCATTTGGGGGCCAGCAGATATTTTCAATGTTTGCACAATAAGATGACCCTAAACCTAGCTGATATGCAACAAGATTGTGGCTTGGCATAACAATAATAAAGTATGTTCAAACATGACCAATGTTTAGAGCTGTCAACAATGGAGTCCAAGCATACTCTATACCACATTAAAAGGTAACCCATAACCTCACCCAAAATAAATTTATGTTCAATGTTTTTGGAATCCACAGTGTTCTTTTTTAGATAGTTTGTTTCTGGGATCACCAATTTCAGTACTCTCTTTTTTTTCTTTTTCTTTTTTTTCCTCTAAGTACCTCAGGAATTCTTTTTTGCCTGGCCCGAGCCAGGTGAGGCCCCAAACGGGGGACCTAATCCCCAGCATAAACATTCTGCATTAACACAATGGTCCAAACCCTCAAGCTCAGCAGCCCAATGAGGGTTTGAATCTATAAGGGTGAACGATTCAAACCTGCGAGCTCAACAGTCCAGCAAGGGCTCACAGCCTGCGAGCACAACCCAGCGGGGGTTTGAACCTTGGTGGCAAGGACGACAACACCACAATTTAGCCATCACATTGTACCATGAACATCAATTTCAGTACATTTTTTAAGTGATGTGGTTAAAACGAAATAAATACTAAAATTGGAATTCTTGTTTCTGTATTTGAAAACTACATTTCAAAAGCATTATTAACCAACCTCATTAACATCTAATCTTAGATAGAGTGAGTGTGATTTTTTCAATCTTTTTTCAGTGGTGGCAGGTCAATGTGAGAAAGAGGTTATGGTGAGTGGTAAGAGGTTGGAAATGTTGGGCAGGGGAGGAAGTCAGAAGAATAAGTTGAGGAAGGTGTGGCAGTTAGTATCAAATTGACATTGTTGTTTTCCCCTGCACACTTATACAGGGTTAAAATAGAATGCAAGCATTCCTCAATATCTATTCCTCTCAAAAATAATTTAGTATATTCAAACATGACCTATTTTTGTAAATCTTAAGAAGTCCAAGCATACTCCATATTGCATTAAAACGTGGCATATAACCTCACCCAAAATAATTTTACATTAAATGTTTTCAGTTTTTCCACAGTATTTCTTTTTATAATAATTTGCTTGTGGGATCACTGTGTGAGAGCTCAAGTTTTTTAATCCCAACTTTCCAATCCCATCTACTTAAGCCATCTTCGGGGACAAACTTTACAAAGAAAATATACCAACCACGGGAGAAATGTGGCCAGATAGAATTGTAACAATAATGACATAGATTTTAACACAACCCATGTTTACAAAATGAGCTGTTTGTCACTTAAAAGGTGGTCTCAATAGAAAAGTTTACATAACTTTAAACCAACCCTTCAAATATAATCAGTGCTCATATGGCCAACCACACTCACTAAGCCTTTAATATTTATGACCAGCAGAGATATTTTCAATGTTTGCACAACAAGGTAAATGATAACCCTGGCTGATATGCAGTCACAGGTTGATGTAACGATAAAGAAGCATATTCAAACACATTCCATGTGTACAAACTTAAGAATGGGATCAAAGCATAATCCAATATTGCATTAAAAAGCATCCCACAGGTCACCCAAAAGAAATTTACATTAAACGTTTTCAGCTCTTGCAAGGTGTTTGTTTTTGTGATTGTTTTGCTTTTGGGATCACTGTGTGAGAGATAGAGATTTTTAGTCCCAACATTTCTATACAGAGCCAACTTCAGGACATAAGTTTACCAAATAAATATACCAGCCATAAAGTGACCATAACCATGGGATAAATGTGGCCAGATAACGGTGTAAAAAATAATGAAATATATTCAAACATTACCCTTTTTAACAAATCACAGCCATTTGTCACTAGAGGAGCAATCTCAAGAGAAAAAAACTAGGCTAAACCTTCAAATTGATCGGTGCTGATATGGCTAGCCACTCATTTCAATGTTATGGCTAGCCATACTGATATGGCTTCAAATTGATCGGTGCTGATATGGCTAGCCACTCATTTCAATGTTATGGCTAGCCATACTGATATGGCTAGCCATTTGTCACTAGAAGACCAACACATATATTTTCAATGTTTGTGCAATAAAGCGACCCATAACCCTAGCTAATATGCAGCAAGACATTCAAACACGGTCCATGTATACAAATCTTAAGAATGAAGTTAAAGCATAATCCATACTGTAGTACGAGGCATTCCATGACATCACCTGACATAAATTTACATTAAATGTTTTCAGCTTTTTCACAGCGTTTGTTATTGTGGGTAAATATACAAGTAAGGTGTTGCATAACTGTAGTTCAATGTGTTGCATAACTGTAGTTCAATCGTGGCCAGATTGTGTAGTAAAGATAATAAGATGTATCACATATTCAAGCATGGCGCATATTTACAAATCACAACCATTGAAATGTCTGAGTAATGCAACATTGCAAATACAGTTTTCAAAGTTTGGTACTAGGTAACTCATAACTGTATGAGACATGTCACAGTGATGCGAATTAAGGTAACCCACAACTGTAAGAGACGTGTCACCCTACTGTGGAAACATATTAAAAACTGCCCCATGTTTACATATCTCAAGAATGATTGGTCCGTGTATGATATTCTAGACTCCATCCTAGGGAACCCATAACTTAACACAAAATTTACCACGTAAATATTAAGAAGAAGAAAAGAGTTGTAATCGAGCCATCATTACTAATCGTCTCCTTAAGCCTTGTTTTGTCAGTAGCATCCCAAGATTTACCAAGCAAATATGAAAGATTTCAAAAAGAAAAAGTTTAAGACATTATTCTATCCATTTTTTGAATATTTTTTTCTCAAACTGTTAATGGCTGAAATGCATCCCGACATCCATTGTGTCAATGGCAAGTAGGGTGTACAAAGCCAAATGAGAGTTTCAAAATATACATTTCAGTTAAAAACCTGCATATATCTTTCACTTTGTTAAAAACAAAAAAGCTCGCGATAGGGTTTAAAATGCTGAGAAAAACCTTCATGCCAAACAGTCAGTTCATTTGGTCTTTACTCCTCCTCCATCGAATAATCAGGAAATGACAGTATTTATTAGGGTTTTACTGAGAATTCAATTTTGGGTTTTCAAGGTCTCAAACCTTTAATACGAATTAGGGTTGTTGACGTTGCTGGGATTCGAATGCGCGATCTTCCGCTCCTTCGCGTTCAGATTGTATGAGCAAGAAACCATCAAGTGAAAGACTGACAAATTTAAGTAAGGGTTTAAGTTAGGGCAACTTAATAATCTGCACACCGTTCCAATTTCGCTAATTTTTTGGGTTATCTGTTTAAAAGTTAAAAATTATCAAAAACAGGCTTCTTCGGGTTTTGTAGTGCACTTGTATCAAAAGCAGCTTAAATGGTTAGTCAAAAGAAAATTATATGGAAGTTAGTATGTTCAATTTAATTTGTGCTATTTATTCTTTTTTACATAAAGTAATATTTAATGTACCGTGTATTAGATTTTTTTTAATAGAATATTATTTTTTAGTTTATTTTTATTTTATAGATTATGTTAAGAATGATGAGAAATAAATGTCTAAAGGTGTTATTTAATTTACAATTTAATATGTTTGTATTGAATATTTGTTTAAAATTGATTTAAGGAATGTTTTGTAACAACTTCAATTTTATTTCCAATACAATCCTTAATTTTATTTGTTTTTGTCAAATAACCTTGGAATGAGTTTTTTGCTTGTTTGTATTTTTGGTTCATACACATTAGAATAGAAAGTTATTGGACTTATATAATAAAGACATTTTTGCTCTTATTCCAAAGGTATATATTAAAGTCAATAGGAAGTTAGTTTGTGTTAAGCAATGGAAATAAAGACAAGAAAATATAATATTGGTGACATGGACAAATCTCGTGATGCATTGGTATATGATTGTAAAGCATCCCCCTATGCATGAAACAAATCTTTTACATTAACACACAATTTTTTTTCTTCTGGACATTACTAAAATCTCTATTTAAATCATTTTGAAGTCATAATAATTAGGATCGGTACAAAGGTGTAATATCCCAATCCCAACCTCTTGTTACAAAATTCAACAAGAGATACATTGTGTCAGGGTCCTATCGAAGTGGTGAATAAAATGAATCATATTGTAATTAATTAATGTAACTATTGGTTTTAATTTGTTGATCCTTGTAATCTATAAACAATTCATATGTCTAATAGATAGTGTGATGTTATTTCCTTTCTACATGTTGTTATTTTTTATAACTATTTCTCCTAATGTGTGTGTTGTAGATTTGGAGTGCATATTACAGTGAAGGATAAAAAAAAGAGGAAAAAGAACATAAACTCTCCAAACTTAAAAAATATTATGTGTAGAAAATAATAACAGTCCATAAGATAGGTGACACGAATAAAAAGAAATAAAAACAAACTGCAACAAATATGTTATCATCAGCAAATTTAACTTTTTTAAAATTTGTTTATCATTCTCATGCATATATTCTTGAACATGCATAATGGTTATCTATGTCAAAAGACCAAGATTTGATAATAAGTGTATGTTTCAAGTTCCACAAACATCAAGAAACTTGTGCAGTAATGGTGATAGTGCAACCTGCACTGGATGTGAGAGTTTGGTGATTCTCTAATCAACCAAAAGACAAACATTTACAAAACCACATCAAAGAGGATGCCATGACATCTGGAAGTGAAAAAGTACACATATACACAAAAACTTTGTAAAGTAGGAAGCATATACAAAGAGAGACTATGAGAAAGGACACTTACAATGAATAATTTTGTATACTAATATTGTCAAATCTAGAGTGCATACAATTGCTAGTGCAAAATGATCTACACCAATTCTAATATTTTTGTCGATATATGGTTTTTGCATTATTTTTTGGTCTCATTGTGATGACATTTAATGTTGCATTTGGATCCCTTCCTTCACACTCCTACATGGCCATATGGACACTTCCATTCATAGGATCGTCTAATGACTTTATCAACACTTGTGTCTCATGCAAGTCTGTAAATAGTCTTGGAGGAAAATCATGGAATCTGAATATGGGTGAATTTCATTTGAGTTCAAAATAGATAAACATAAACAATTGTATGAGGAAAACCCAAAACATCTAGCATTATGAGCAAGTTTTTTCTACTTAGGAGTACACTACAACGAGGATAGTTTCTTTACAGTGGTGCCTTGAAGTGGTCCCTTGTGAGGTTTCCAGTTCTCAACACATTCTCTGAGATCAGCTTCTCACTAAAGAGGATTTGAGGGAGGCTATTTTTCAATGTCCAATGACAAAGCCTTTGATTTAGACAGGTTCCCTTGTGAGTTTTATAAATCCTTTTGGGATACTATAGGTGATGACCATCATAAGGTTTATCTAAAAGCTTTACAATCCAATTCCTTGGGACGTTTAATTAACAAATGAAATATCAAGTTCATACCTAAAGTTGGTGATCCTAAAGAAATCAACAATTGGTGGGTGATCACTTTGTTGAATGTCTCCTAAAAAACCATTGCAAAGGCTTTAACTCTCAAGCTTCGACCTATGCTTCTTTGCTAGTCTATCTTGAGTAAATAGGGTTAATTAAATCTAAATTTATCCTACATAATATCATTACTATGTGGGAAGGGATGGAACAGGCTCGTCATTCTCAGTAGTTAGCCATATTTCTCAAAATTATTTTGTCAAGGCCTACGATTGTATTGAATGATAATTTATCCTCACCATGCTCCAGGTGCTTGGATTTGGGCCTTGTTTCATTTAGTCTATCCAAATGTTGTTTGTTGATGCTTCATCTTGCATCACCATTTCAGGTCAACAATCTAAACATTTTGAGCATCACTGGTCCATTTGTCAAGGTGGCCCTTGACTCAACTTTGTATGTTCTTACTACTGAAGGATTTGGTTATCTCCTAACTCACATGGTCACCTAGTCCCATGTTAAGGGGATATCTCTATCCAACTCTTCTTAGTAGTTAGTCAATTGTCATTTTGTCGATGATTCTTTCCTTACCCTCATTGAGGAAGAAAGTAATGTCAAACAAGCCCTTCAATGCCTAAACATTTTCTATCAAGGCTTTGGTTTGAGAATTCAATGGCAAAGACTTTGTGTTATAGACAATCCTTCCTTCACAAGCTAAGTTGACTTGATAATTTTGGATGTCCAAATGGATTGGGTATGGGGAAGTGTTTCATTTTCTTGGCATTCCCTTTGCATTCGAAGCCTCTCTTTCTAAACTATGGAAAGATAGAATTAAGAAAAAGCTAAATTATTGGATAACCAAGCCCCTCTCTCTAGCTGCTAAGTTTCAAATGTGCTCTAAAATTTTAGCTACCACTCATGTTTATTACTCTTCCTGTTGGGTCCCTTCTAGGGCCTCTTATTTGAAATTTGAAAAACTTCTCAAAGATTTTCTCTAGGCTCCTAGTGATGGGCACCATGGCTTCAACTTGGGAGTTTTGTTGCATTCCTCATAAAGCTAGAGGTCTTGGCTTTCTTTCCATCCACAGACAAGGCTTTACCTTATGTGCTAAATGGATTATTAGAGCCCTTGAGGGCCTAGAAAATTCACATTGGGCATTGTATTGGTATTAGTGTCCCCTTAAGATGGTCAACTTAGAAGGGCCTAGATCTTGGCACTGTTCTTACTACAAGGGAGCTTGTCAAGATTCAGGGCACATTTGTTATCAAGAGCATTTGGAAAGCTTGGGAAGCCATCAATCCTTGGCTCTATTAAAAAGAATATGGTTTTTGCAATGGTCTCTCTATTAATCATTGTCTCCAATTCTCAATTGTTAAGATCGTCCCCTTGTTAAGGTGTCATGGATCCATACATTGAAATTTTTAAAATTGGTATTTGTGTGCTGCTAGACTTCATCAATAGAGACACCAAGAATTATCTTTCTTATCCTAATTTCAAAGTGAAATTTAAGCTTTCTAATTAAGACCAAGAGACTTTCTAGTATGTTATTGATGTTATTCCTCCCCAAATGCTTCACAAAATTGGGTTTAGTCCCTTAAACCCTTGTGGAAGGATTAGAAATGATACCCAAACATGCCATACAAAATTACAAGCCCTACAAAGGATATTTATGGCTATCGTCACACCTTCCTATGGTGGATCAGCTCAATCTTCATTGGTAACTCCAATCAGCTTTTGGGACCTAACACCGTTGATTCCAATGTATCTAGTCAGCTATTTTGGAGTCTAAGTTGGTTCATTTTACCTAGTGCATTGTTTATCAAGGACATCCTCTTGGTGCTCATTTGGCTCATTGGGTATCCTCAATCCTCATTGCTCTTTCTATGGATAGATTGAGAATGCCAAGCACCTCTTCTAGTTTTGTCCCCATGCTCGGGAAGCTTGGAACTAGATTCATGATTTCTTCAAACCTTTTCGACCTACTTCCTTTTCTTGGCACATGGTTTTTCTTAGGGACCAACCTTGTTTCCCACTCAAATATACCCAAATTTGGCATGCTTTCAAGGTGGAAATTCTCTTCAGTATTTGGAAAGATACAAATCCACCTCTCTTTTCTAATTGCACTACAGATGTTGATTTCTCTTTGTACACTAAAGCCATGATTTGCTCTAATGTGCTTATGCAAATCTAGATGCAAGCTAGTAAAGTTGCACTTGAGGTTGCTCATCTCCAATAACTGTTAGATCACTGGGGGAATGCCCCTTGTACTATTGCTAGGTTTCACCTGATCCCTCCTCTCATTCTCGAGGGCATTGGCATGGTTGTAGCCAGTCTACTATGAGAGATAGAGGCTCCCTTTCCCATGGATCACAACCTCTAACTTCCAAAGATAATGTTGCCCATGGCGGTTGGTTTCATCCTTCAAGACCACTCTTTGCCTCTTCTCATGGGCATGGTGTTTTTAGATGGCCTGATTCTAGCAAGTTTCCTCACCTAGAGTTGGTCATTTCTTTGATCCATGCTCAGTAGCCTTTGAATGATACTCCTGAAGAGGAAAGAGGTCTCACTGGTTGGGAGCCTATTGATGATGATGTCCCTGGTGAAGTGTGGGGGAAACCTGATGATAAGGATCCTCCTTCTTATGTCACTACTTTAGTTTCTTAGTGTTGTTTGGGCTTGGCTCTATTATTTTGTCATTTTTGTATTGGACTCTATCCAATTAAACTTTATGGGTGTGCTCTTATACCACCCTACCTTTTTTTGTGGTTATTGTACTTCTATTTCCTTAATATAAAGTTAATAGAAAAATTCATCAAAAAAATAGAAGGAAAAAATTATGCAGGACCAGTAAGTTAGAGAATCTATTACAATGATGCACCAAGTTCAAATCTTAGAAGTTGTACCTCACCGTGTGTTGTTGTGGATGTTGGAGAGGAGCTAGTTTCTAATGAATCCACGCTCTAAGATAGTATGATATGCTAATTTTCTTCTCAATCAAAATTTCCAGGGACATATATTTGGTATATCGAAACTTGCCAAATTGGTGCATTCCAAGATGAAAAAAATATGAAATAATGGTCAAAGGAATAAGAAAGGACATTTAGGATACAAATTTAGCAAATAGGGTAATTTGAGATGAAAATAAAATAACTTAATAATCATAGTGAGCACTTTGTTATGAAAAAAATTGTATACATCAAGGAAACCTAAATGGGTGCATTGTGAGATAAAAACCAAATCCATTATATCAAAAAATGAAAAATAAAATATCAAATGGAGAGAAAATGAAATTAAATGAAAGAACAACAAAAATGATATGTATAAATTTATTATTGATATGGTGGTCCAACACTTGTGTAGGGTACAAGTACAATGGACAGTTGAGGGTGGAGATCAAACAAATCATCATTAGATCATTTTGTTATGTAGTTATGTATATTGCTTGTTTACTATGTTTTAACCATAGTTTTGCTTTAGGGTAATCCTATTGTTGGCCTCATTTTTAAATCTCCAATTTTTAAATTTTTACTCAAATTTGCAAGTGTCGCCACATGTCAAGCCCTTATGTCATGATAACTTGTTTGAGTTAGATGATCTTGGTCACAAACATTCTGAATCACCCTTGAACATTAAGATTCTCACTAGATTGAAGTCATCAATTTACACACGTAGTCACAAGACGTTGACATCTCATGTTTTCCACACCAAGCTGTCGTAATTGCTCATCTTGGAAATGTTGAGTTTGATTGTGTTCATCTAAGCTAATTTATCAATATTTGAAGAAGTTGTGCACCAATTCAAAAGTAGAGCTACCCATTTGTTTAGTCAAAACCTTGGAAGCAATTATGTAGTGTCACAAGTTATGGAATCAATTAAATCAAAAAAATTGTTTAAGCTAGAATAAAATCATTTTACAAGGATTTTTATGATTACATTTGACATAATGTGGCAAATTTTTAAGGCAATATTCCTTTCCATTTGGAAGATATTAAATTTACATGATTTTTCCTTCTAGGTTATGGAAATAATTAAATTGGGAGTTTTAGAGAGGCTAGAGCAAAACAAATTTACAAAGGACTTTGTGTGGTTATTCTCCGCAATGTGACAAATTTTCAAGTCAAAAGATGCTTCAAGTTAAAAGATATTAAATTAACTCCCTCTCGTGTTTGCTCACCATCCTGTGTTAATTGCCCAAAGTCATCATACAAAGTGTGTGTGGTGGCTTTCAAAGTTTGACTTCTCTTTTTTGGTAAGTTAGAAAGTTTGAAAAATTCCCAAAATTTATTTTGTGGAAGTGTTAGCAAGTTTGGAAAGTTGTCGAAATCTCAAACTCTTTATTATTGGGCAATTATGAAGTTTGAAAACTTGTCAAAATCTTGAAGAACTCTTTATCAAAAATTTATGAAGTTAGAAGATGTCATAGCCATATTTTGTACTATGATATAGCTACATGTATATATATATGTGTTAATACCATTATGTATGTGTATATGGTTGTAAATTACTATGTTTGATATGGTTAATTTTGTTGAATATAAGTTACAATTAATATCATGTGCAAAGGTGAAGGTATTGATTGAATGTTACATTAACAGTAGATATTAATGATGTAAATGATTTGATTATATTTTAGATTTTAGGAGAATGACTAACTACAAATTTGTCATTATGTGAGTTTGACATAACAAAAATCGACACTCTCACTGGGAGAGAGAGAATCATCAGGAAGAAGTGTATAGCCTTCAAACAGTGACATGCATGAAAACATCTGCACACAATCACGTAGTCGCATATAGATAGCTTTGCATTGTCGTAAGTTGAATGATGTTTTTGTTGATGAGTGTGTTTTCATGTGCAAAGAAGATAACTATTTTATTCAATTGTGAAAGAGTGATTAATTATTGTTAGACAATTTATTTATTTCATAAATGTTTATCATTAAAAAAATCATTTTTTTAAAGGAAAATTACTTTCCTTCTTGCTATTGAATTTTTAAGGAGAATATATAGTTTAATTCTTTTCAAAATAAATAAGAGTATTGTATGATTTTTGAAATAGTTTATGATAAAGTAATTATCAAAACCTCATGTTTTATTATTTGTTGTTTGAATTAAATATATGATTTTGGTAGGGCATTGAAAATGGGAAAGTAACTAATTTTTGTTTGACAACTGCCAGCATAGGAAGGAAATAATTGTCAAACATAAATATTTTCTTTTTCTAACTTTGGACAACTACCATAGGTAAAATGGAACCCTTGTCAAACAAAATTTAAAGGCTCGCCTCCACATACAGGGATCTGAAACATTTGTTTTGGAAGAGGGTTTTTATATGAGAAAAAAGAAGAAAAAAATTTGGTCATTCTAGAGAATTTCTAAGCGATCAAAAATTTTGATAGTCAATTCAATTCAAAGGAGGGTTTCTAGGAGAAAGAAGAAAGAAAAATTGTCTTTTTGTAGAATTTCTCAACCATCAAAAAATTGATAACCAATTCAATATAGAGGTAATGTTCATGGTTTTATTTTCCCTTGAAAAATGCAAATCCTCAGTTATAAACAATTTCCCTATTTGTGCCAGGGAATAAGTTGCATTATAGTTGTTGTTGGTACTGTTGTTTCTTATTAAACTAGAATGGTGTTTTGGGATTTATTTTACATTTATCATATTTCCTTGTTTAAATTGCTTCCAAAAACAATCTTTTTTTTTCGCTAGTTGAATACAGCATAAGGGCGTTGGAACCCATATAAAATTGATCAAAAAAATAACTTCAAGCAGCTCAAAACCGAGGGCCAAATTTTATAAAACTATAATTCCTTATTTTAAAACTTCTATATACATACATATATGTCTTCTATCTACATTTATAATAGCTTCTTCCTTCTATCTACTCCACAGTATACTGAACCATACAAAAATACATATAAAAAATGGGGCTTCTATTCAATGGTTGAATGTGACCAGTCCACCTAGTTGTCCTCCAGCTCCATCTCATCCAACACCTCATCCACCTGATCAGTAGCCAGATTCTCCATCTTTGCCACCATGCTCATCTCACCCACTCCGGTCAATTGCTTCAGCAAGTCTACACCATCCTGAGTCGCACTCCTTGCTCCATCTTTGTCAACGTCCATAGCAGGGATCACAAATGGGATCTAAGGGCCACTGTAATATGGTAGAATATCTGGCCAAAACCCTTTGTCTCATCTCATGCCAATACCTGGAATAGCTAGTTCCAGCACTTCCTTTAGACCACAATGCCATCCAGTCTTGATAAGTGCAAAAGCCAAAGCCCGAACAAACTCTTTTGACACCCTCAAGCTCTGCAGCACTCCTGATGGGCTGAATTATTGACTTCTTTTTATGATGTTTTTATATATTTTTAAAACCTTTTCATATGATCCTGTAGATACTTTACAAACATCACCATTACTAAATGATGTTTCTCATATACTTTTCAAAGATTTTAGACCTATGTTGATAATATGGAATATGGTGGTTTTATTATCAAGTGAATGACTTAAATTATAAGTATGCATGTAATATAGATAGAATTCCATAGTTTAATATGAAAGCTATTTTGTGTGCATATGTTTGGAGAATTAACCCTGTGCAGCAAGGACATGGCATTAAGGAAAGAGCAATTGCAGCGAGTTGCAGGACAGGGGAATTAAGTGAAGTGTAGTTTGAACGCCAAAAGTGAAGACAAATGGAGGATGAATCTGTACCATCATGGATTGAAATAAATGCAGAAAGGAAGACTTGTTCTAAACGTAATCTATGAGTGGTTTTTCATACAAACTGTTTCATGAGAGTTCTTGTTTGAATAGGACTTTTCTTCTTTTGATCAGTTAGATTAATAAATCAATCACGAAACCTGTATCCTAGCATCTAGGGTTGGATTGATCGAGGATTAGTTAGTAGTTGCATAAAACTCTCCCAATTTTGTATAAGTTAGAGGGAGGAGTTCATTGCTAAGTTAGTTGCTTTTACTTTCCAGTTACTTAGCCATTACTTTGTTTTTCAATATCAATTATCCAGACATGTTTTGATTTGAATAAAAATCTGAGAAGATTCTGTTTCTGATACGAATTGAATGCAACTCTATGTTATGAGAATGCATGAGAATCTGAAGTAGATTTGGTTTCCATATTAAGTGAGATAGTTCCCTGAGCTAGCCACTCAAGGTACTAACCCTCACTTTGTATATTTCCTTATCTATTTATGCATTCCTAGTTAAAATTATTTTTTTGTTATTTCATCAATTGCATTGTGAGACAAGTGAAATATCTTGATTGTTATTTCCAGTAGTTGTGATTCATGAACAAGTGCATATTTTAAGTCCTTCGAAGGTTAGCATTAGTTCTTTTATCATTCTGAATATTTTGAGTTAATTCTGTAATTCCTTGTTGAATATAGGTATCTTCAGCTTATGCTGAAGGTACCCGTAGCAACTGGATTTTATTTTGTTTTTGTTATTCTTACATTTTTGTGAACTTCAATAGACTAGGCTAATCAAAATAAGTCTGTATGAGTTAGTTTAGGATAGAAATGAGCCTTGAAGGCATATATAGTGCGGGCATCATCATAAACTTACGCTCCTTGGTCGATAATTCAACGTAGGAATGCAATGATAGAGTGGACTATTCAGATAGGTTTACCCCTGAATTTTGTTTAAGTCTACAACGCATTAGTTTTCCTCTACATTTTTGGCATCGTTGTCGGGGATGGTGCTACCTTCATAGTCTCATTAGTTTTATATGCTTTCATAGTTTAAATTTTGATTCCAGCATTAGAATTAATAAATTCATTTTTTAGGAAACACCAGACATTATACTAACATCTTGCAAGACCGCTGAAATATCAAGCTAAAACCACTGTATACAAAGGCAGAGAGATCACCGAGGTAGATTCCTCCCTTCAACTTCTCAGGATAACAAGGAGACAACTAACTTTATCAATTATACAGTAGAAAGTGCTGAAGAAGAGTTTCTTCTTACATCTTCATCAACACCTTCTACATCTCCATCAACTTCCTCCACAGATACAGAAGGGACTTTTAGAACCATGGAAGATGCTGCATTAGAGAGTCCTCCAGGACAAGCAACATTTGAATTCCCTATCCCAGACCAAGCACGGGCTGCTACTCTGAAAAATATACCACCTTCTGCATTGCTTGTTTTCTATGGCTTGGTGACTAAAGATCCTGACACTTTCTTGTTTGAGTTCGATGTCTTGTGTAGGAGTTATGACTACACTACTAATCCTTACAGACTCAAGTTGTTCCCTGCCACACTAAAAGATGTTGCTTTAAGATGGTTTATGGGGTTGGGGAAAGATATCATTCCAGACTGGGATACCATGAAGACAAAGTTCCTAAAAAAATATAAAGACTACTGCAGAGGACATGATAGGAGGAGAGATAACATCTTCATGATGTCACAGAAAGAGGATGAGCCATTGGAAGACTATGTTGAAAGATTCCAGTTTGTCTTGAAGAAAAACCCTCAAAATAGATTATCTGAAGAATCATTGAAGATGGTCTTTTTGAGGGGGGTTAATGATGACTACATGGATGCCCTCAATCTCATTGGAACAGGGGATATATCTCAACTTCCCTTTGAGGATGTTTGCAAAGCTTGCAGAAATTATTCTAGAACCTTTTTTAGAAAACCATGGGGAGAAAGAGCAACCATCACAAGCAAGGCAACCAATGGGGCTTCAAGAGTGGAGATTAGTAACCTATTGACCAACATGAAAGAGGACATAATTAGCCATATGGCTACACAACTAGACACTCTTCACATCAAGAAGAAACAGGAAGAGGCAAATGCAATGCTTACTGAATACTGCCCCAGTTGTAGACAGAGGAAGGCCAATTATAAATGCAAGAGGGTGGCCAGTATCCAGAAATAAAAGATTGAAAGGCCAGAATTGCAACCATTTGAAGGAGAATATGGGCAACTGTTCTTCATAGCTCAAAGGAGACCTTGGCAGCAAAGACAAGGTATGCCCTCTGATCCACTTAATTTTAATTCCCCCTTTCCTGCTGCAAACCAAAATTTCTCTGCTTGGAATACTCAACAGTGGCCTGGTAATCCAAATGCATGGAAAAACCCACAATGGCCTACTCCACAAGCTGGTTGGAACCAACAACAGCCAAACCCACAGCCTCAACAAAATTTCCAAGGTCCCAACTATAACCCCTAGTGGCCTACTCAGCAGCAATAGTGACAACCTCAATGGAACAAGGGCCAACAATGGCAGCAAAATGCACCTTTTCAGTAACCAATGATTCCATCTCAGCCACAACAGCCAGCCATCATGCCACCATCAACACCCCAAAATCCACCTAATAGACCTACCCAAATCCTTGCCCAACAGGCACCTAACCCTAACAACAAGCATGTTCAACAGGCTTATACTAATGAGGTAATGCAATATCCCACCTATGGGGTGGAAGTGAGTAATGTTCATCTTAGATCAAGGAAGCAACTTGCAGGGACTTCATCTCCCCAAATCACATAACTTGAGGATTAAGAACCCACCAAAGAAGCCTCAGATAAACCACCTTTGGAACCTGAACCAACCCGAGATGCCCAAACTACCTTACATCAGAAGCCTCCTCCTTTCCCTGAGCGCTTGGCCATGCAAAAACAAATAGCCCAAACTGATGTTGTCCTTCTCAGCCAGCTAAAAGATATAAGCATCAAGATTCCCTTAATCCAAGCCATCAAGGATAAGACTATTAGGGATCTTTGCATAAAGAAGCCAAGAAGGAAGAGAATAGACCCTCGGACAGTACATGTTTTAGGCAATCTTGCTGATATCATGTTGGGTAATAAAATTGTTCCCAAATATACAGATCCAGGTAGTCTAGTGGTGGATGTCAAGATCAATGGGACTCTAATTAAGAATACTCTGATAGATTTAGGTGTTGTAATTAATGTCATGACCAAGGAGACAATGCAAACACTCCAATTAAACAACCTTAGGCCTACTCAGACAGCCTTGCAATTAGTTGATAGGTCTACAGTCAAACCTGAAGGAGTCATAGAAGATTTGGTCATTACATTAGATTCTTGGGAATACCTCGTTGATTTTATAGCGTTGCAGCCAAAGGTTAATCTTGTTGGTTATCCTCTTATACTAGGTAGACCATGGCTTGCCACTGCTAATGCATTTATAGGTTGCAGGTCTGGTAACATGATCATATCCAATGGGACTGTGACCAAGAAATTGGTTTTATATCCACTAGCCCAACCATACCATGAGCTTGAGCAGACCATTTGGCCTAGCCTAGAAGATGATGACACCTATTCCCTGCAAACCCTGATGACTATTGAATGCAGCCCCTTATTGGATATTCCAGATGAAGATGAATTAATTGCTCGCGTTATACAAAATGACTGTGGGAGGCACTCACAACAGCAAGACTGCCTATCCTGCTTATAAGACCCTTTGAGCAACATAATACCCAACAGTTCCTCGAAAGAGGTATCCCAAATATTTCATGCTTTATTACCCCATCAATGCTTACCCGTATTACCCAGCCTTGATTTGTCTTATGTGCAAGAACTATCTAAACATTTAGAAATCAAGCCAGGTAAGATGTTGAATATTAAAAATGTATTGACTGATGAACAATAGCAATCCCTGCATGAAATATTGCATACACACTTAGCAGCATTCGCCTGAGATTACAGTGATATTAAAGGCATTGATCCTGCCTTATGCATGCACAAAATATATATTGATGATGGCTATAGACCCATCAAGCAATAGCAAAGGCACATGAACCCCGCCCTCAGAGAGATCGTGAAAGTTGAGCTTCAAAAGCTTTTGGACGCAGGCTTTATGGTGCAGGAGCACCAAGGAGACCATAAAGATTATGTATTGTCTTCATGTTGTTTATTTTGTCTTGTTGACTCAATAAGGTCTTGAAGACCATTTTCCCATGTTTGTAATAAGGACTATGCCATGATTACAAGAGGCAGTCACAGAGTCATATATTGTAATAGGGGCAGTCATACATTATCATTCATTGTAAGCCTTTTGGAAGGTATCAAGGGGTGTTAGACCTTGTCAAAGGTTTAATTACATTGTGAGGGTGTTGTCAAGTCTAAAAAAAATCAATGCAACTATGACAAACCTTGTAATTAGTTGCAGTTCTAAAACATGGCAGTTGCAGTTTCTAAACAGAGCAGGGCAGTTCGATGGTTGTCACACCTTCCCATCGACCCCAACTACCCTCTAACTATCCCAAGGTGTTATGGCAGGCTTCTTAAAGCCCTTCCCATGATCATTGTGAGAGAAGTCATTTGGTGAAGGAATTAACAATAAAACCACAGTTTTCTACCCATTTATGTGTAATTCGTTGCTACAGGCCGTACCCTGTTCCTGTACGGAGGTGTCATAAGGTAAGAGTTTTTGAAATGCTAGAGGAATGAGTTAAGTCTTCATTACAAGTGGTTAGAAGTCTTGAAACTTATTTGTGTTTGAATTCTTTGCACCTTTCTAAAATCTGGTTGCCAAAACCTAACTTAGGGTTTTTGACAGAAAATATGATATTGCTCTCCATTCCACTGGTTTGACTAACTCCTGATTAGTGGAATGGACTTGTTGTTGTCTATTTTAATATGTTATGACAAGCTTTGGGCAGGGGATCTGAGAAGAAGGAGGCTTTGTTGAATAAACCTAACATCTTCATGTGTTAGGTGTTGCATAGAAGCATAGAAAGGGAACAACAGAAGGCCAATTAGTTGCAGTCCATTTTGGAGACTCAAAACCCACAAAATCCTTGGTTTTGGCATGAGTTCTAAGTTCTCCAATCATTGATTGGGTTTTGTGCATGAAATTTATAGGGGTCTCTTTGTAAATTTGGCCTAATTGGGGCTCTAGGCCACTAGGAGGGGTTATAGGTTGGACCATACTATCCAAAACAACCCATACCCATTTTGGAATATGTTGTGGGGGGTCTAAAAAGGTATCTCTAGATTATCTCAGATCTAAGTTTGTAGGCCTGTGTTGAAAGTTATTGCTGACTGTTCATGTTTCAAGGGCTACAAGGAGTTTAGTGGGTTAAAGAAGGAAGTCCTAAAACCAATTTTGTTTAGCCTTTGCCAATGGTCTGGATGGGTCCCATGGCATGTCAAACCAACCTTTCCATGATGGTTTCAAAGATGTTAACTGTTGTTCCCACTTTTGCAAGTTGATCCTTGAATTTGGTTTTAGAGTGTGAAGAAAACCTTGTCAATTTGTGGAATCCTCTATCTATCTATTGTGTGGTTACACAACACGCCCCATTTTGACTTGCCAAAATAGGGACCCAACTTTTTTTTGCTGCTTTGGCTTGTGGTTTTTTCTGCTTTGGGCGGTCTGGTAAAATTAAGTCATACAAGTAACCCTACAGGGGGTAGATAGGTCACCATGATGAGGTTAGTTATCAAATTCGGTATTTCATATCATCAACCTCATGGTTGGAAAGTGCACGAAATTCCAAGCAGGTTTGTCTTTTAGATCACCTCGAAATTCTTTAAGGGGAGAAAGTTATGCTAAGTCAAAGTTTCGGTCTAACCTGATATTTCGAGGAAGGGGGGTCATATTCCAAACATCAGTTACATTATATAAGATGACCCCGATATAAGTTTATCACTCGATAACCACTTGGTCCAAGAAGTCCAGACGTCAATTTTACGTAGTAGCTGTTATCTACCCGTTGAACAACTTCATATATTTTACGGGGGTCATATTTTAAACATCACCCGATCTTACAAATATCACCATCTTTGCAAAATATCACCCTATGTCAAAGTGACGATGACGTCATCTAATCCCAACAAACAAAGAATATCATCCTGGTGATGACATCATCATTATATTTTACCTCGCGAAGGTATATACCCGATGCCCACCATATTCAATAATATGGCGGTGACGTCATTACAACACAACGCTTAAACAAGGTCGTCAACATGCTGACATCACCCCGATCTTTCCGAAGGGGATCATTTTAGTTGCGGGGTCATATTTTAAACATCCCCTGATCTTAAATTCATGACCCGATTTACATGTGGTCAACGTTGACCACATCACCTGATTCTTTTGCATTAGTTTTGTCGCTCAAAGGCGGAAGGTTATTTTATTTAGGAAGGCCATATTTTGAACATCACCTGATATTTCAAGGATCACCCTCCCCCCTGTTTCCTAACATTAAATGGACATAAATGCGGTAGACGGATTCCCGCTAATTGCAAATGCAATTCAAACACTTGGCACCATCCATGGATTCTCTGCAGAAGATCAACGGATTGGATCGATTTAACTCAGTTTTACCCTAATTTGCCCTATGGATGAGTTTAAAGGTAATTTTCCAGGGTTATTTTCATTTACCTTGCGAAAAAATGAAAATTACAGAGCAGAAGAAGTCAAACCCTCAAACGAGCTACATGTGAACTGTCATGCCCGCATTTCACATTATTTTCCACATTACAATTTGAGTAAACAATTTAAATCAAAAGAAACAAAACATTTAACCACTTAAATTAGTAATTTCTATTTGCCATTCTATCAAATTTGTCCTTCTCAAATTACAATTAAAACCAGAAATAAATACTTGTAACTAATGAACTATTTATATTTCAAGAACTCACATAATACCATAAACATTCATCTTAGATTATTTTCCAATGCAATGTAATTTCAAGTTTAAACTTGTTTTCAAGAGCAAAAATGCATCATACATAACACTAAAATTAAAATAATTTTCTTACGAGATAATACAAGGGAATCATATATCTTTTGGTTCAACAAATTAACAACAAGTCTCACTATGAAGGACTTGACAACAAGAACAAATAACTGTATTAAATTTCCACAGTACACAGACTATCCAAGGAGTAATTTTTACTCTCTTCTCCCAACTTGCACAAATGAAGAAAGGTAACAACCAAATAAACTCACAACTTTAAACATAGTCAGGAAGGCTTAATCCTTCACTCCCAAGGTAACAATATTTACAACAATATCAAGAGAGATGATCTCTCTTCATTTCTTACATAAAGAACTGTGATGCTCAAGATTCTTCTTACAATTAACAGGATAGAACATAAAACAACTCAACCCCCCACTTCCTCCATTAACCTAGTGGTCATAAAACAATGTACCCCCACACAATAGGTTCCCCATTAAAACCCACTTGTAGAATAAAATACAAATGAGAAAACTTAAAATAACATAGAGAAATTAGTTTTAAAAGGAAGAGGAGGAGGAGAGTAAGGGTTGTTGAATCTTGGAAAAAAATTTTAAAAAATTATATATATATATATATATATATATATATATATATATATATAGATTTAAACAAATATATGAAGTTGGGCTAATCTTAATGGGCTAATTTAAATTGCCCTGGTAAGAGGAAAATTATATTTAAATTCGTTTTATTTTAGAACGTTGATTATTTTGGCCGTTCACACAAATCATAATTTACTCTTTAATTTTGCATTTAAACTTTATTCAAGCTAAATCTTCTTCTATTTCTTGGTAATTCGTTAATAAATAGAGTTTACTAAGCCATAACCAAAAAAAAAATTCTTATGAACAATTTAAATATAATTTTCCTCTTACTAGGGCAATTTAAATTAGCCCATTAAGATTAGCCCAACTTCATATATTTGTTTAAATCTATATATATATATATATATATATATATATATATATATATATATATATATATATATATATATATATATATATATATATATATAATTTTTTTTTTTATTTATATCTTGTTGTGGATACTCCACCCAATGCCATATATATATATATATATATATATATATTTAATTCTCTTAGTGTCTGCTTGCACTCACTATTATTATATATATATATTTATATATAGTTAACTATATATATATACAATAATGTTTATTTATTAAGAGTAGTGGGGGAAACCACTAAAGTTATGGCCAAACTTAAAATTAGAAATCCCATCACAAGAATGGGAATTTAAACCCTAACTCCATGTTTATGTTGGAGTGTTGTTTGCTTTCCTCCTCACTGAGCTGCGCCCACTCCTCCTTCATTCCCATCTGTCGTCCACGCCACTTCCAACCACCCTCCACTGTCATTTCCACCGCCCTCCGCCATACCTCCAACCCTGTGTCCGCCGCTTCGTCCCTTCTCTGCAGCAAACAACACTCCAACATAAACATGGAGTTAGGGTTTAAATTCCCATTCTTGTGATGGGATTTCTAATTTTAAGTTTGGCCATAACTTTAGTGGTTTCCTCCACTACTCTTAATAAATAAACATTATTGTATATATATATATATATATATATATATATATATATATATATATATATATATATATATATATATATATATATATATATATATATATATATATATATATATATATATATATATATATATATATATATATAATAATAGTGAGTGCAAGCAGGCACTAAGAGAATTAAAAATATATATACATATATGTATATATTTATTTTATATATATATATATATATATATATATTCAAGAATATATATATCTATATATGGCATTGGGTGGAGTATCCACAACAAGATATAAATAAAAAAAAAAATTATATATATATAGAAGATATATATATAGATTTAAACAAATATATGAAGTTGGGCTAATCTTAATGGGCTAATTTAAATTGCCCTAGTAAGAGAACGGAGCAGATTTTGCAGCATAACGAAAGGTAATCATCAGCCTCTGCTGCCCTTTTCCGTAATCATCCACCTAACCCAAGAGAAAAGCATTATCAGGTAAGTAATAAAAAAACCCTCTCGTTGTCATTATCTGCATGTTCAGGTAGTATGTCCTTTCTTGTGGTTTGAATCTGTAAATATGCACATCATGATGTAGTAAAGATGATAAATGGAATACGCATGATGTTGTAGAGATATATAATGTTGCATGAATACATATAGGTACCGTATAGTAAGACAAGCATGTTTATTGCAGGATTCCATGGCGGATCTTAGGCGGAATAGGTTTGATGCAAAATTTCTTAAGCCAATGTTTGTTCAGCCCGAAGGGATACAATTCAAGTATGGTGTCATTGGAGACACTCACCAAGGGGATACAAATTTAGCAGTATGGTAATCCAGGATAGATCATGATAAGGACAATACCCTTCTAGATGCAATATATGTTTCAAGGATGCGGTATGCAGCCGGATTCCCATATGCCATGGAGACCCCATAACTGGTAGTAGAATGTGTAGGAACTATAACCCTCAGACAAGGCAGGTAGAGAAGCATGGAAGGGTTTATGCAAACTTTTCAATTAAGGGCATCACATCTATGTTTAACCTGTCAGTTGGAAAGAAGGTGGTCAATGTGGATTTGCATAAACTGGAGACAAAATATAATAACAATAAGAAGAATGCAAGGAAGAGGATGTAGCAATGGAGGTCTAAAAGCAACACTTACACTGCCTTTGCTAAGTTGCCCGTCCACCTGTACAAATTTGATTTCGATGATGAATACCAATACATGATTGCCCTGCTTAGTAGGATGATAGGTTAGCCTCATGCTAGAAACTTCAAGAATTGAATGTTTGGAATCATCCAGATGGTCCTCTATACAGATAACAAGCCATTATGGGCCAAGGTCATCAGTGATGCATTGGATGAAGAGATGAGGAACCTGGGAGGTCAAGAATGCTCATTCCACATGACCTCATATGTTGTGTATTCATGTGCCTACAAGGGAACATTTGATGCCCTGACTACAGTGGGTAAGGTTAGTGGTGGTGTAGATGATGCCCACATATGGGATCACTATCCTCAAATACAAAGAAAGAATTACCTCCTAGATTACAAATTGGTGAATGATGCATTCTCTATGCATCTAGTCAGAACAATGGAGGAGGATAGAACAAAGAGACTGAGCATGGAGGCTCAGGAAGTTGTTTACAGACATGGGGCTTGGTTTATCCAGTATGCCACATTTTCATATATAAGAATAGAAGGATTTGAAGATCAATCCCTTATGCTACCAAGGTACACTACTGATGGGGTAGTCCTGATGGAGTTTCTTAGACAGGTATCTACCATAGTGGAGGCATATAAAGCACAAAAGAAGATACCTCCAGTACTATTTCCAGTATCAATGGGATGGTACATGTGCTCAGATTCACAGAGCATAGAGCATGTCATGGGAGGTCTAAAACTGATGTATCTGCAGCCATTTCCATTGGCTAGATCTTATGACCCCTATGGCAAGATGCAGAAGTTAATGGGGAAACCTATACATCAGAAGTATCTGGAGGATTTTTGGACAGACTGTGAGGATGACGCTGAGGTGAGAAGAAGAAAATACCAAAGGCTCACCTTGAACCAGATAAGGACATATGATTGCATCCAAGTGCCAGCACAACTGAAGAAAGATGATGGAAAAACAATGTCAAATGAATATGAAGACAAGAAGGTCTACAATGACACCATCTCAGCCCCTGATCTAACACAGCCAGAGGATATTTCCTTGGATCAATTTACAGGTGGGGTGCTGCAGTTAACCCAAGCTTGCATAGATGAACAGATAAGTAGATTGAAGAGAAGGGGTGTAGCCCTTACTGTTGACGCCAAAAAGAAAAGGCAGGAACTAACTGATGAGGAGTATGATGACTTCCTCAATGAGAAAAGGAAATCAAATGGAGAAAGACTACCTACCCAGAAACAGAGGAAGGGTCCCCCTAAAGGAAAGAAAATTGATGATGAGCATAAGGGGGTGATAATCAAGAGAATTGCCATACCAGCTACAGGTGCATCAACATCAAGACAGGCATTTGCCTCATCTGCACCGCCTCTGATGGATAAACCAAAGACCAAGAGGATCCTGAGGCTAGCTGTGGAAATCACAGAAGTACGGGAAGAAGGCCAAAGCTCACAGCATGAGGCAGAAGAGGATATCCCATTTGAAGAAGAGCCAATAGATAAAGAGCCTGCAGGTGATGACCTAATGATGGTCAGCAGGAAGAGGAGCGCGGCGCCCCTGATGTCCTCGCCAAAGAAGCAGAGAACATCCATGCGGGGTGAGATCAGGATCGATCTCATAGTACTGAGAGGAGCTGGTGGTGAAGTGTTTAGGAAGGAGATGCAACATGATGTGCCACTTCCCACCATTATCAAATTTAAAACAAAGAGAGTAGATGAACAAGCAAAAGAATCTTCTAAAGCAGGTCATGGTGGTCCTTTCTCCTTGGAAGACACCGTGGACCTATCAGATGATGAAGTAGTGCAGAGTGTTGCCTCTCAAAAGATGGAAACTCTAGCCTCCAATACCCACATGACTCCACGTGGGACTCCAATGGCACAAATGGTGATACTAGAGGAGGTAAAGCAAACGGCTCAAGAAGAAAAAGAGAGTAGCCCAAAAAGGGCAGCCCAACAAATTGGGCTTGACAATTTGGTAGATCAGGTGACCAACCATGCGATTATAGATTTGACATACAGGGAAGATGTGAGCTCTAAAGACAAAGCAGGTGCACTTGATGTAACTAAGAATACTAAAGTAGCCATGCAGGCAAAAGAAGAGAGCAATGCTCCAGCTATGGACCAACAACAGCATGAAATACCTGTTGAGCCAAAGATAGTTGAAGTCCAACAAAAGGGCGAGGGAGATAAAGATACATCAAGTGATGATGCCACTCAGACTCAAGGAGATATAGAAGAAAAGGATAAATTAGGTCGTGAAGACCTTAAAACACAAGATGTCGGTGCATCAAGTACAGAATAAAATGTGACCCAAGATCAGGGTGATGTACCAAGTCCAGACACACAAGCATCCACAGATGTAAACATGCCTCGGGATGAGGAAAACACTAAGGTGGATGAGATTCTGAAAGAGGGAAAGCAAGATCAAGCATAAGATCATCATGTGGACATTCCACAGGATCCTCCCCTACAAAAAGAGGCCCCTCGAGAAGAAGATATGCAACAAGATCCCCCTCATGAGGAACTTCATGAGGAAGAAACTAGGAAGTTGCCTTCTCCAACCAGAATAGAGATAGATACTAGAGAACAAGGTGGACATGATGATGACAAGGGACATCAAGGATCCAGACATGATGTGCCTCAGTGGCTGGAAAGAGAAATAGGTATGGAAGGAGGGTCTGAAATCCAAGAATTTGATGTTTCTACCCTGTTTGCAGAGACAATCATGAAGCCCAAGAGGAAAGCCAGATTAACATCAGCTATCAGAAGAGATCCTACTACAGGCAGAAGGGCATCCCAAGTAGCACTTCCCACTATAGAGAAAGAAAAGGGCAAGATCACCCTTGAGGAGTTCTAAATCACAACTGTTGATTTGGGTTTTGCCAATGAGGACCAAGAGGGTCAGGAAGGGAAGGACATCATAGATTCTTTGACCCAAAGGGTAAAGAAGGAGAAAGAGAAAAATAAGTAGCATAAGGAGCACATTGCTCAGCTGCATTCATATATAAAGGGGTTGATTAACCCTGATAGTACACCAGTGGATCCGACTGTCCCATTGACTGTCATCTCCCAGGAAGAGGTCACCAAATTAGACCTCATGAAGCACGAAGCCATGATAATGGAGAAGTGGATATTGTCATCCCTCGCAGGAGCTGAAGAAGTTTTGAGAACCTCTTTACAGAGGTAGAATTCTCTAAGCAGTTTGAAGAGAAAAGTAGACAAAATGCAGAATGAAATAGGGAGAAGGTCATTCCAATTGGAAAAGGATCTAACTGCTTTGAGTGAGATAAAGAGGATTGATCCTCAGATATTACTAAATAATGGAGTGCTGAATAATAACACCGCCCTGCTGATAGATGTATGGTATGAAGATATCAGGGTCGAATGTGATATCCTGAAGAAAAGCAGTGGCAAGCTTAGGGATATCAGTATAAAGTTGCACAATATGATGGCATATGAGGCAGAGATCCTAGAAGCTTTGGAAGGAAAAGTGGAGGGGAAGATTGAAAACCAAGACGCAGACTTTGCCATCAAGGCACTACATGATAATTTCCAGCTGGTAGTTGATGACCCCCTCACCCACCTGACAGAAGAGGTGATGAATAAGATCATGAGGATCGAGGTCAAGGTGGAGACTTATAATGAGACTTTGAACAACAGAAAGGGTAAGCTAGATGTGATCAAAGCCAAATTCTAGTCTCCTAAACATGCCATAATGAAAGCCAAAACCCAAGATGGCGGGGAGGTAGATAAAATAGTACAAGTCTATGAGAATATCCGGGCGGCAATGAAGGTCCATATATAGGATGATGTTCATCAAGGAGATAGCGATATAGAAAGCAATGAAGAGGATGATCATGATGAAGAATAAGAACATGAAGAAGAGGAACCCAAGGAGTAAATGAAGATGCATCACAAAGAAGACATATGCATCAGGTACTCATAAGGTAATGAGTCATCCAGATGGTTGCCAGCTGCCAACCTGTGCCGCGGGGAAGAAGTTGACTGAGTCAAAGAGTGATTACATATTGTTGATCTTAAGTGAGAAATCCTAACCGTAGGTAATTTGTAACTGCATCCTCACCTTATTCTATAAAAGGTGCAAGAGTGTCATATTTTGGATATTCAGAAACTTAATTGAAATTTGATTGTTGAAATATCAGGACTCATTTCAAAGCTATTGTAAATGTACATGTTATGCATACTGAATGAAAGAGAAGATAATTTGATTACAAATCATCATAAATTTTGAGTAATCTGTGTTTGAAATCTTGATACATGCATTGATCAGTTGCGTCCCTTGGAGTTCTTGTCAGTCTGCATGTGTTGTTTTCATTCCTTACCCCTTTGAAGTTAGCATCATCTGTATCTAGCTATGGAACATCCTGGTGATAATATGGTTTGATTTCTTCTCCTCATGAATGTATCTTGTATGTACGTGGTTCAATGGCTAAAGATTCACCAAAATTTGAAGTATTCTTTTAAATTTCTTTCAATTTCATAACAATTCATCATCATAATTACAAATAACAGAGAATTAGAAGCAAATAAAATGAAATATGCTGATATCCCATAGATAATTGGAAATACATAGCATATTTAGAGTAAAAGCATGTTAAATTGACAAATATCATGCAAATCCATGCAAATATCCACTCACAGACACATAATTTGAATCAATATACTGTGTAGAAGAAAGAACAGGATCATGATAATCAATAATCAGAAGACTTGATCAAACTAGCAAATACATCATTATCTTTGGAAATAGAGTAGAAATAACCTCTTTGCAGAGTAAATTTATAGGAAATAGAACAATACTGATCATCTAGACAAATGTAAGACCCCTTGAAATGGAAAATAGCATGTCACATCAACCTCTGAGTAACATCAGACAATCATGACCTAATCAACAGAGACTTGGAGTCATCAACTTACCTTAAGCTGATCGTACTTTACAAGATAATAAAGGTTTGATGTACAAATTTTTGTGCATGTTGTTATGACTCATCATCATCATCAACACTATCCTAGCGCCTCTACATCATAGTGGTATCAGAGCCATAAAAGGTTCTGTTGTTGGTTGTGTAAGACCTAGTATATGTCAGCAGAGGAGAGTGAAGGAGAGGCTAGCAACATGCCTCCAAAAGGGATCACCACTGAGGTGGTTAAGAAGTTCAAGGAGATGGAAGAAAAGATTAAGAGTGGATTCAAGGAAGCACTCCAAGCAGAGTTGAAGGCATTGAGGATAGGGAAGAGGATAGATGAAGATTCTGATGAAGAAGAAGAAAAAGAGGAGGAAGAAGAAGATCAAGAAGAAGTAGAGGTACCTGCAGATCAAAAACATTTCCTTGAAGCCATCAGCGCAATTGGCAAAGATTCTTCAGAGGCCCAGATGGAGATTCCAATGTTTAGTGGCAAGATGAATGTTGATGAAGTTATGGAGTGGATTGAGGCCCTAAATAACTACTTTAAATACAAAGAAGTTTCTGAGAACAAGAGGGTGAAGTTTGCAAAAACTAAACTCAAAGGTGCTGCCCTTACATGGTGGAATTACACCCAAGGTGAGAGGGTAAAGAATGGGAAGAGCATGATCTCTTCATGGAGCAAAATGTTGGAGAGTATCAAGTCCTAATTCCTTCCATCAGACTATGAAGTGCATATCTACAAGAAGATGCAAAATCTCAAGCAAAGAGATTTGGATGTGGCCACCTACACCGAGGAGTTTCACAGGTTATCTCTTCGTTGTGGATGCATGGAGGATGAAAAAGGTAAAGTGGCAAGGTATTTAAATGGTTTGAGGTTTAATATCCAAGATGAGATCAGTATACTAACCCTTGAAACCATGGATAAATGCTTTCAAGTGGCATTGAGGGCTGAAGAGATGTTGAAGAGGAAAGGTGAGCAACAAAATAGAGGAAGAGGTGGCAGAAATTTCAGAGGTAGGGGCAGTTTTGGAGGCAGAAATCAGTCCCAAAGAAGTCAAGGGGAATCTAGTTCCCAAGAACAAGGTGGAGAATTAGGTTCTAGAGGAGGCTTTAGAGGAAGGAGACCCAATGGAAGGGGTAGATTTGGTGGACCAAGGAGAGGTCCTAATGTCTTCACAAGAAGGTGCTACAATTGCAACCAAGTGGGACATCCAGCCTTCAAATGTCCTGAAAAGCAAGCCTCAAACTCTCATGGAGGAGAGAGAAGGAACCAGTTGATCCAAGAGGAAGATTGCCAAAGTGTTAACTCTCCAATTGGAAGTACAGCCCCAGTCCATGAAGGAGAAAGTTTGATGATGAGGAGAACCATGCTGAAGGTGCCTCAAACACAAGAACCCCCTCAAAGGAAGACATTGTTCAAGACAACATGCAAGGCCTATGGTAAGATTTGCAAGGTAATTGTTGATTCAGGCTCAACTGAAAATTTGGTTTCTATTGAAATGGTAGACAATTTGAAATTGAAGACTTCCTCATGTTAGTCCTTATAAAGTATCATGGTTGAATAAGGGGCAACAAGTTTTGGTAGATGAACAATCTTGGGTACAATTTGAGATAGGGGAGTACAAGGACAAGATTTTGTGTGATATAATTCCCATGGATGCTTGTCATTTGCTATTAGGATGTCCATGGCAATATGATGTTCAATCCCAACATGATGGTAAAACTAATTCATTCATCATAACCAAGAATGGTAGGAAGTATAGAATGGATCCATTGCCTGATGAGAATGTAGAGAAGAGTGTTGGGTCAAGTGTCATGATTGTGAGTGGTAAAGAGTTTCTAGACACCCTTAAGGAGGAAGGAACCCAAGGGTATGCTCTGGTTTTGAAGCCTAAAAATAGTCCTAATTTGCATGATCCTAGTGAGGAAGAGGTTCCTAAGGAGGTGCAGCAATTGTTAGAGAAGTATAAGGGTATCATGGTAGAGGAAATGCCTAATGAGTTACCACTTGTTAGGGACATAAGCCATCAAATTGACTTCATACCAGGGTCTACTTTTCCAAACAAAGCAGCCTACAATACGACACTCTCTCAAAATGAAGAGATTGCCAAGCAAGTGCAAGAATTGTTGGATAAGGGATTGGTAAGAAAGAGCCTTAGCCCGTGTGCTATCCCAACAATCCTAGCCCCTAAAAAGGATGGTAAATGGAGGTTGTGTACGTATTCTAGGGATATTAACAAGATCACCATAAGATATAGGTTCCCTATGCCAAGGATTGAGGACCTAATGGACTGTTTTCCAATATTGATCTTAAGTGGGTATCATCAAATTAGGATAAAGCAAGGGGATGAATGGAAGACAACATTCAAAACAAATGAGGGTCTTTATGAGTGGTTGGTGATGCCATTTGGTCTATCTAATGCCCCAAGTACTTTTATGCGTCTCATGAATGTAGTGTTGAAGGATTTCATTGGCAAATTTGTTGTGGTGTACCTTGATGACATTCTTGTTTTCAGCAGGACTAAGGAAGAGCATTTGCAACATTTGGATCAGGTTTTGAAGAAGTTACATGATGAACAATTGATGATTAACATGGAAAGGAGTGTCTTCATGAAGGAAGAACTCACCTATCTTGGTTTTGTCATCTCCCAAGGTAATTTGAAGATGGATCCAGCAAAGGTAGAGGCCATTTTGTCATGGCCAACTCCTAAAACAATAGGTGATGTAAAAAGTTTTCATGGTTTGGCAACATTTTATAGGAAGTTCATAAGGGGTTTTAATCATATTTGTGCTCCAATTTTGGATACCAAAAAAGGTAGGCAGAAATATAAGTTTTCTTGGATAAAGCCAGCCAATGATTCTTTTGAAATTCTAAAACAAAAGGTAGCACAACAACCCATTCTTGTTTTGCCCAACTTTAACAAGTTGTTTGTGGTGGAATGTGATGCTAGTAACCTTGCTATAGGGGTTGTCCTAAGTCAAGAAGACATGCCAGTTGCTTTATTTAGTGAAAAATTGAATGATGTTAAGAGAAAGTATTCTAATTATGACTTGGAATTGTATGCAATGGTGCAAGCTTTTAAAAAAATGGAGGCACTTCCTTTTGCCTAAAGAGATTATTGTTTATACTGACAATCATGCACTTAGTTTTCTTAATTCACAGGAGCAACTCAACCACAAGCATATGAAATGGGTTGAACAACTCCAAGCATATACTTTGTCAATCAAACACAAGAAGGGGCAAGCCAATAAAGTGGCAGATGCAGTGAGTAGAAGGGTGTGTATGGTTCAAGAAATTCAGTTGCAAAGTGTGGGGATTGATGCTCTCAAACATATGTATCAGGATGATGAAGATTTCAAGGAGGTATATGAAGTTTGTTCACAGTTTTTAGACTCCTATCATTATGATTTTTCTGAGTTTTTGTTGCAGCAGGGGTTGTTGTTCAAAGGTAGCCAATTATGTGTTCCTAGGTGTTCCATGAGGGAGAACATCATAAAGGAAAAACATTGTGGTGGACTAGGAGGTCACTTTGGGCTGGACAAAACATTGGATCAGGTGAAGAGGTTTTATTTTTGGCCTAAAATGCAATCAGATATCAGAAAATTTGTTGAATGTTGTAATATTTGTCAAAGAGCAAAAGGAACTTCATTTAATACTGGTCTATATCAGCCACTTCCTATTCCTCATAGGCCATGGGAAAGTATTAGCATGGATTTTGTCTTGGGTCTTCCTAGGACTCAAAGAGGCTTTGATAGCATATTTGTTGTGGTGGATAGATTCAGTAAGATGGCTCATTTCTTGCCATGTAAATGCACTAATGATGCTTCACACATTGCTGGTTTGTTCTTCAAATAAATTATTAGAATCCATGGTTTGCCTCTTAACATTGTGACTAACAAGGATCCAAAGTTTGTAGGCCACTTTTGGTGTACCTCGTGGAAGAAGTTGGGCACTCAATTGTCATTCACTTTAGCTTATCACCCTCAGAATGATGGCCAAACTAAGGTAGTGAATAGGTCTTTGGGAAATGTCCTTAGATGTCTTACAAAGCAACATAGAGAGGCATGGGATATGATCATCCCTCAAGCTGAATTTGCTTACAATGACTCCACCAATAGAAGCACAAGAAGGAGTCCATTTGAGGTTGTCTATGGTGTTCACCCAAGAGGTATTCTTGAATTGAGAGGTCTCCATGGATTGGAGAGGAAGAGTGCTCAAGGTGAAGACTTTGCATTGGCCATGAAGGACATCCATGATAATGTAAGAGAAACTCTCCAAAGGAACAATGAAAAGTACAAGGAGAAAGCTAATGAGAGAAGGAGAGATGTGCAATACAAGGTTGGGGATTTGGTCATGGCACATTTGAAGAAGGAGAGACTTCCAAAAGGGTAGCCAACCAAACTCCTCATGAAGAAGATAGGTCCATGCCGGATTGTGCACAAGTTTGGGTCCAATGCCTATAAGATTGAGCTTCCTCAAGGCTTGGCAATTTCTCCCATCTTCAATGATGCTGACTTGTTTCCATACAAGGGTGATAATGTTGCAGGTCTTGATGCAGCCCAAGAAGATGAAGATTGGATAAAGGATCTACCTCCCAACGACCCATTGAAGTTGGAATGCATTCTTGATACCAAGGTCATCAAAAAGACTAGAAGCATGGTGTCACAGTTGCTGATCTATTTCCTCAAGAGACTTGAGTTCTTTTCCACCCAAGGAGTATGGTGCAAGAGCAGCAAGGAGACCATAAAGATTATGTCTTGTCTTCATGTTGTTTATTTTGTATTGTTGACTCAACAAGGTCTTGAAGACCATTTTCCCGTGTTTGTAATAAGGACTATGCCATGATTACAAGAGGCAACCATAGAGTCATATATTGTAATAGGGGCAGTCATACATTATCATTCATTATAAGCCTTTTGGCAGGTATCAAGGGGTGTTAGACCTTGTCAAAGGTTTAATTACATTGTGAGGGTGTTGTCAAGTCTAAAAACAATCGATGCAACTATGACAAACCTTGTAATTAGTTGCAGTTGTAAAATAGGGCAGTTGTAGTTTCTAAACAGAGCAGGGCAGTTCGATGGTTGTCACACCTTCCCATCGACCCCAACTGCCCTCTAACTATCCCAAGGTGTTATGGAAGGCTTCTTAAATCCCTGCCCATGATCATTGTGAGAGGAGAAGTCATTTGGTGAAGGAATTAACAATAAAACCATAATTTTCTGCCCATTTCCGTGTAATTCGCTGCTACAAGCCGTACCATGTTCCTGTACGGAGGTGTCATAAGGCAAGAGTTTGTGAAATGCTAGAGGTATGAGTTAAGTCTTCATTACAAGTGGTTAGAAGTCTTGAAACTTATTTGTGTTTGAATTCTTTGCACCTTTCTAAAATCTGGTTGCCAAAACCTAACTTAGGGTTTCTGACAGAAAATATGATATTGCTTTCCATTCCACTAGTTTGACTAACTCTTGATTAGTGGAATGGACTTGTTGTTGTCTGTTTTAATATGTTATGACAATCTTTGGGTAGGGGATCTTAGAAGAAGGAGGCTTTGTTGAATAAACCTAACATCTTCATGTGTTAGGTGTTGCATAGAAGCATAGAAAGGGAACAACAGAAGGCCAATCAGTTGTAGTCCATTTTGGAGACTCAAAACCCACAAAATCCTTGGTTTTGGCATGATCTCTAAGTTCTCCAATCATTGATTGGGTTCTGTGCATGAAATTTATAGGGGTCTCTTTGTAAATTGGCCTAATTGGGGCTCTAGGCCACTAGGAGAGATTATAGGTTGGACCATACTGTCCAAAACAACTCATACCCATTTTGGAATATGTTGTGGGGAGTCCAAAAGGGTATCTTTAGATTGTCTCAGATCTAAGTTTGCAGGCCTGTGTTGAAATTTATTGCTGTCTGTTCATGTTTCAAGGGCTACAAGGAGTTTAGTGGGTTAAAGAAGGAACTCCTAAAACTAAGTTTGTTTAGCCTTTGCCAATGGTTTGGATGGGTCCCATGGCATGTAAAACTAACCTTTCCATTATGGTTTCAAAGATGTTAACTATTGTTCCCACTTTTGCAAGTTGATCCTTGAATTTGGTTTTAGAGTGTGAAGAAAACCTTGTCAATTTGTGGAATCCCTATCTATCCTAGTGCCTCTACATCACTTTATATACCCCATTTTAGACAGTGAATGGGTTTCACCATTGGTCATAGTGCCCAAAAAAGGTGGCAAATGGAGAGTTTGTGTTGATTGCAAAGAACTCAATACTGCTACCAGGAAGGATCACTTTCCATTGCCATTTATTGACCAAGTTCTTGACTCTTTGGCAGGCAAGAAATATTTTTCATTTCTTGATGGCTTTAGTGGCTATAACCAAATTAAGATTTCTCCAGAGGATTAGGATAAGACAACGTTTACTTGCCCTTGCGGGACATATGCATATTTTGTCTTACCCTTTGGTTTGTGCAATGCTCTAGCTACATTTCAAAGAGCAGTCCTTAGTATTTTCTCTGATTTTGCCCATGACAACATGGAGATTTATATGGATGACTTCACCACATATGGTGACACATATGATGAAGCTTTACACAATTTGGAGAAAGTGTTGAAGAGATGCACATAGCACAACCTCACTTTGAGTAATGAAAAGTGTTTTCTGATGATGACATAGGGAATAGTCTTGGGACATTTCATCTCAAGTGCAGGAATCCAAGTTCACCCAAAGAAGATTGAAATCATATCTACCCTACCTATTCTACAGAAATAGAAGGATGTAAGGAGCTTCTTGGGACATGCAGGATATTATAGGAGGTTCATTCATGATTTTAGCAAGATCGATGCACCTTGATTTACTTTGCTGACCAAGGATAGTGAATTTGAATGGACACCAGATTGTCAAACTTCTTTTGAAAAGATAAAAACATCATTGACACAAGCTCATGTTCTCTGAGGTCCAAATTGGACACTACCTTTTCACATCCATACAGATGCATCAGATTTTTCCATTGGGGTAGTCCTAGGCCAACAAGAAGGAAACAAAGAGTATACAATATACTATGTAAGTAAAAATCTGCAGGGAGTTGAGTTAAACTACACAGTGACAGAGAAAGAGATGTTGGCAGTTGTTTATGCAATTAACAAATTCAGGCACTACATAACTGGTTACAAAGTATTCATACGTACAGATCATGTAGTCATCAGATATTTGATGAATAAGCCAATAGTGGGTGGAAGACTTGTAAGATGTTTATTGTTGTTACAAGAATTTGATATTACAATTGTTGACAAACCAAGCAAGGCTAATGTAGTTGCTGATTTTCTATCTAGACTGCCTACACAGTCCTCAGAAGGACTGGTTGATGATTCTTTTCCTGATGAGCATCTATTTGCTCTAACTATACACACTCCATGGTATGCAGATATAACCAATTATTTGGTTACAGGGCAGATTCCAGGTTACTTCTCTCCAAGGGAGAAGAGACAACTAGTTCACAAATGTTTCTCCTACTCTTGGATTTCTCGATTCCTATTTTACACTGGCCCAAATAATTTTATGAGAAGATGTATCATAGAGGATGAAGTGTTTGATATAATGAAGCCCTGCCATGATGAACCTTGTGGGGGACATTTTGTAGCCAAGAGGACAATCTTCAAAATACTGACAACAGGATATTACTGGCCAACACTTCATAAAGATGTTGTCAAGTACACTAGGAGCTGTGATAGATGTCAGCGAATAGGGAGGCCTACAAGAAGTGATGAGATGCCTTTGTAGCCACAAATCTCATTAGCCCCTTTTGATAAGTGGGGACTAGATTTTGTGGGGCCTATATCTCCTACATCCAACAACAAGGAATATATCCTGGTATGTACTGATTACTTAACTAAATGGGTTGAAGTTAAAGCCTTACAGTTTACCAGAGATGGCAATGTGGCCAAATTCTTGTACGAGGACATCTTCACTAGATATGGTGTGCCAAGGGAGATAGTAACTGATCAAGGACCACAATTTACATATGATTTAATCACCAAACTGGTAGAGGAATATCATATCAGACATAATAAATCCACTCCCTACCATCCTCAGGCTAATGGTCAGGTGGAAGTCACAAACATAGAAATTGAGAACATCTTGACAAAGACAGTACAACTTCACAGAAGAGATTGGGTTTCTAGGCTCCCAGAAGCTGTTTGGGCATACAGGACTACCTGGAAGACAACTATAGGGTTTACACCTTATGAATTGGTCTATGGCAAGACAACAGTCCTACCTATAGAATTTGAACACAAAACCCGTAGAACGACAGTGGAACTAGGGATGGATTTGACAACAGGTCAACAGGACAGGCTACAACATTTGAATGCTATGGATGAAATCCGATTGGAGGTCATCTATCGCACAGAGGTCATACAAAAACAAAGAGCCAAATGGCATGATAAGTACATCAAGACTAAAGAATTCACTGCTGATGACTGGGCATTCCTCTATGATTCAAGATACAAGGACTTCAAGGGCAAGCTTCAGTCCCATTGGTTAGACCCATATGAGATTAAACAAGTCTTTCCTAATGGTGCAGTTCAATTGCAGACCATTAATGAAGTTTAGTTTTCACTACTAGTAAATGGGCATGGGCTAAAACTGTATAAAAAGCCACTTCAGAAGGATGACTTTCTTGTTTCTCTAACTGCTCAGTATGGTACTCCTGACACTCCTGCTGAAGATGCTATAACACCAACTGATACACCTTTTGATGCTGATCCATCAACACTGTCCAGTGATGTGGAGGTTGAGTTGCAATACTCAACCCCTGTCGCTTAAACATAATTTTCTTTGCTTTAAAATCATAAGCACACACGACACAATATCCATGGTTACTACAGTTACTTCCACCAAGACCTGTTTACCACTCTCATTTAGGGACTTGACTCAGCTAGGACCTGGTATATTGCATCTGTAATTATACAATTGGGACCTGTGCTAGCGACACCCATAGCAACTCCTGTTTGCAACTTTCTTCCATAGTTTAGTGAACAGTACCCTATTTTTCCTACCCATTCCACATGTCGCATTCATTTCAAACTCACTATGCTCTATTATCGTAAGTGTCAATTCACATTTATGAGTTGTTCATTTTTCTTTGCCTTTATGCACCATCACATCATATTTCTACCACCGTACCAGCCACCTTACCATTCGCTACATGCATATCAACTCCAATCATCAGTATATGTTAACAAATTCCAAGGTGTGTTAATTATTTCTTTCCATTCCATATGTATATTACGTAACTTTCAATCATTAAAACTAGCTTTCTTTTTATATTCATAATTACTTGTAGTTTATTTCATGCATGCGAGAATATTATCCACCATTCCATTTAATCAATACTCCTCATTCTGTATTAATTGACATGTGAAGTGAGGTCACTTCAAACTTAAGTTGGGGGAGGGGTTTATTTTTCAATTTTTGCCATTCACCATCTTTTGCCTTTTCAAGAAAAACTAGATAAAACCTCCTACACCATGAACTTAACCTGTTTTTCCAATGAGTGAACCTATTACCCGAAGGAAGTTACAATGGAGAAGAGAGGAGAGGCAAAAATTGTAAGTTGGTTCTTTTTGAGGGGGCGAATTGAAGCAACAAAAATTGGCACTGTTCAGCAAAAATTGGCATTGTTCAGTAGAAATTGACATTGTAGAGATTGCAATTGCAATTTATAGAAATCATGGGTGGGGATGCCATCAGAAGAGAACCCTCTGCACATAAAGAAATACTAGAAGATGTAATGGTTCTTCCACTCTTTATAAGAGTGGGGTGGTTAGATTACTTTCTAAAACTGATAGAATATTATGATGAGATGGCAAAGGAATTTGCATTCACAATACAATATGATGAAGTAATGGTGAAAGGTTTGACTATAGATGCTTCCGAAATAGCTATTGCTCAGGTCACAGGGTTGCCACGAACAGGGTCTGAATACCCAGCTAGAGCTAATGCAATCGTGGCGAGGGAGGAATTCTGTGAGAGAGGTAAACACGTGGACTCCACCACACAAGGTACGAAGCGATTATCTCTTCCCTTCATTTGGGGGAAATGTGCTTCATACATCATTAGATATATTACCTATGATGGTCGATATAACATGTTATATACTATACATTTCAAATTGCTCAATCATCTATGACATGAAAAACTAGTCAATGTCCCAACTTTTCTGTATAGTATGTTGAAAAGAAAGTCTTTTGAATACCAAAAACAACAGTCAGACACCACTCTATCCCATCATTATTTAATAGCCCTGTTAATAAAGAGAAGTTTGAGAATTCAGTACCCACAGGTTGAGTGGGAAGCTTTTAAGCAATGTGTGGATATTTCAACACTATTAGAGGCACCTGAACCAGAAGATGAGCCTCCATATGAACCTGAGCCTGAAGAGCCACAAGATGAAAACCCTCCAGAATTTAGGCCTGTAGCAGCAAAAGAACCCTCATCATCCACCCCTAAAGCTAAAAGAAGCTCTCCTTCAGCATCTGGTAAAGAAAAGAAGAATAGGAAGGGTGTGAAGAAGCACAAGAGCACAATGAAAGAAGAAAATACAGGGGAAAGAAGGAAGAAGAGGGACAAGAAGAGGAGGAAAAAGGAAGATAAGCAGAAGACTGTCACTCCTAGACGCTCAGGTAGGCTAAAGAGGCAAAGTTCCAAGGAAAAAGTTGTTGAGGAACATAAATTAGAGGAAAAAGATAAACGCTAGCAGAACAGTGATCCAATTCCATTAAATATAGATTCAAACAAGGGAAAAATTCCTCCGGAGGATGTATCTGTCGACGCCTATGATAATGTCAACATGTCTACCATGAAAATAAGGTATGTTTCTTCTTCTAATTTTGAGTCAGAGGATTTGTTTACTGCAAAGAAAATGGGGAAGTCTGTACCTAATAATTCTGCTCAAGAAGTTTTTGATATTCCTGGAAAAGGTGATGATGAAAATCTAAATTTTGAAAAATAAAAAGAATTATTAGAGGACAGAAATATTAGAAAGGAACTTCAAGAAGCTTTGGATAGAATAAGATAGTTAGAAGAGCAGGTGAAGGGGTATGAGGAGAAAGATAAAGAAAAACAGAAAAGGATTCAAGAGTTGGAAGAGAAAATTCAGACTTATGGCCATGGTTCCAATTTAGATTTATTAGCACAACTCACTGAAAGTAAAACAAAAATTGAAGAGGATGAAGTACTCACTCTCCAACCTCCTGTGACAAAAACCCCAGGGTACCATACCACTTTGTCTCTAGGCTTTGAATTGATGAAGTTGACTCATAAAACCAAGCAAGAAAAGGAGAACTGGGAAAAAGAGAAACAAAGTCTTAATGCATCAGTTGAGGAAAATGATTTGGTAATCAAAAGGTTGGAAGGGAAGCTGACATAGGTAATTAATAGAGCAATTCAAATCATTGAATGTAGACCTCCACCAAGAGTTTATGCATTATTTCTCAAGGAAAAGTTTCTCAGTTTTTAATTTAATAGATTCATCAATGATCATTCTATTTCTATCAATTAAAGGCATGATTTTTTCCAGTTATTTCAAGAAGTCAGTTTGGAAGAACAAGATTAGTTGTGTGAATATTGTTTACACAATTATTTGATGGAAGAAGATACAGAGTGGAACCTCTTGATCTATGCTGGTGATTTTCAAGTTAGAGCACTGATGTCTTACCTCAGAAATGAGCAGCTTAGAGGGGTCTTAATGGATAATTATGAGGAGCAAGAAAAGAAGGTGCCACTGCAGATTAGGCAAGAAGCCTTAAATCTTGATGTGATTATGACCCAATGGTTATCACTCCTCTCTCATAAGGGTCTAGGTAAGGTAATTATGGATTTAAGACTCGAGGATTATAGAAGGATACAGTGGTTAGCAGTGTCTATCATTTAGAACTACAAGAGGTATGTGCAAAACAAATGGGATATTCTGAATCCAGAATTATAGAGGAAAGAGCCCCACTCCTTCCACAATTTCATGAACATGTTTGAGAGGCTACACAGGTATATCAGGATTTTAGAGCGAACATGAGTAGCATGGATGCCACTCATATTTCACCCTCCTATTCTCCTTTACCCAGTACCATACTGGACAGGAGAAAAAAGTGATAAATGTAAGAATGCAGAATTGGTCAGGATGAATAGGCTTACCTGCTACAATGGTTTTTATCTCAAATAGGGACAAGGAGTCAGAGAAGTCATGGACCTCAGATGAATCACTCTGCATTATAATCTTCTCCCCTAGATGTTTAGTTCCTTGATTTTGCTTGAGGGAAAGCAAAAGAGTAGTTGGGGGGAGATGATGGGTTGAATTATTGACTTCTTTTTATGATGTCTTTATATGTTTTTAAAACCTTTTCATATGATCCTACAGATACTTTACAAACATCACCATTACTATATGTCGTTTCTCATATACTTTTCAAAGACTTTAAACCTATGTTGATAATATGAAATATGGCGGTTATGTATCAAGTGAATGACTTAAATTATAAGTATGCATGTAATATAGATAGAATTCCATAGTTTAATATGAAAGCTATTTTGCGTGCATATGTTTGGAGAATTAACCCTATGCAGCAAGGATGTGGCATTAAGGAAGGAGCAATTGCAGGGAGTTGTAGGACAGGGGAATTAAGTGAAGTGCAGTTTAAATGCCAATAGTGAAGATAGATGGAGGATGAATCTGTACCATTATGGATTGGAATAAATGCAGAAAGGAAGACTTGTTCTAAACGCAGTCTATGAGTGGTTTTTCATACAAACCGTTTCATGAGAGTTCTTGTTTGAACATGACTTTTCTTCTTTTGGTCAATTAGATTAATAAATCAATCATGAAACCTGTATCCTAGCATCTAGGGTTGGATTGATTGAGGATTAGTTAGTAGTTGCATAAAACTCTCTCAATTTTGTATAAGTTAGAGGGAGGAGTTCGTTGCTAAGTTAGTTGCTTTTACTTTCCAGTTACTTAGTCGTTACTCTGTTTTTCAATATCAATTATCCAGTCATGTTTTGATTTGAATAAAAATCTAAGAAGATTATGTTTCTGATATGAATTGAATACAACTCTGTGTTATGAGAATGCATGAGAATCTGAAGTAGATTTGGTTTCCAAATTAAGTGAGATAGTTCCCTGAGCTGGTCACTCAAGGTACTAACCCTCACTTCGTATATTTTCTTATTTATTTATGCATTCCTAGTTAAAATGATTTTTCTGTTATTTCATCAATTGCATTGTGAGACAAGTGAAATATCTTGATTGTTATTTCCAGTAGTTGTGATTCATGAACAAGTGCATATTTTAAGTCATCCAGAGGTTAGTGTTAGTTCTTTTATCATTTTGAATATTTTGAGTTAATTCTATAATTCCCTGTTGAATATAGTTATCTTTAGCTTATGCTAAAGGTATCCGTAGCAACTGGATTTTAAACTATTTTTACTGTTCTCACATTTCTATGAACTTCAGCAGACCAGGCTAATCAGAATAAGTCTGTATGAGTTAGTTTAGGATAGAAATGAGTCTTGAAGGCATATATAGTGTGGGCATCATCATAATCTTACGCTCCTTGGTAAAAAATTCAATGTAGGGATGCAATGATAGAGTGGACTGTTTAGATAGGTTTACCCCTAAATTTTGTTTAAGTCTACAACGCATTAGTTTTCCTCTACAACTCCCACAAACATTGCCGCCATATCTGAATTAACTCTATATTTATTTTTCATCGCAAGAAATGGTTCCCCCAACACTGCACGAATGGTGTTCATCCCAATAGTAGATTTCATTTTTAAAACTTTCATTAGGCATTGATTAGTTATAGGACCCAGGAACACCATTTGGCACTTGTCAGCCAACAATGGCACCGTCGCTTCCATTCTTGTCAACAGAGGAGTGTCCAAGCCGAGCTGAGAGAAAGTGAATAGAGAAATGTGTATTCTTTACCTTCCTCTCCCCCATAAAAAAACCTGACCATTATCAATTCCACCATCCTAACACACTTCAGAGGGCTCATTTGGGTCCTATTAACTCTAGAGGGCTCCAAAATTAAATAAACAAGACAACTCCTAGTTCTTCAAGCAAGCAGCCTAACGTGCCAACCCAACTCAAGCTGCCATCCTTACATCCTTGCTCAGCCAAGATAAGATCCTCTACCACCAACGCTTTTGTACCTGATCAATGACCTCACCCCCACCTCATAGTCCCCCCTAACCTCCTCTCTAACAAGTTCTTCCAGCTTAGGCACAATGATTTTTAGATCTTCAAAAGTGTGGAAAATGTGGATGTCCTTGGTCGAGTCAAGAGCCACATTCACCAACATATCTGTAGCCTTATTTTCCTCCCTAAAGACATGATTGACCTTGAAGTCCCAAAACTTAGATAGGAGTTCCAGACCTCTACCCAACAGGTTCAATTTCTAGCTCGGGATGCTTCCATTTTGGATCGCCCTCATCACGATGGATTCTCCTTATCCCAACTGATAATCTGAATTGCAGACCCAAGATGAGGGCCTGAAACTCTGCCTCATTATTAGAAAGAGAGCCCAACTTCTTCATAGCAACACCTACCATATTCCCTACCTCATTTCAAATTATGCAGCTTGTCGATGCTTGCCTCGGATTCCCCCTCACAGCCCCATCAAAATTGAGTTTATATGATCCTTCATCTGGATTCTTCCATCTAGCTATAGCTCGCCTAATCATTAGATTATCCCAAGGGACCCTAATAACGAGGCTTCCAAAAATAATTTCTTGTATATATATTTTTATTGTGTTAGTTTTGAAACTAGAAGAGCTAGTTAATTAGCATTTGAGAAAACCATAAAATTTTGAGTCTCCATTTTCTACGACACTAGGAGAATTGATCAAATACTTGGTATCATTTTGATTCACCTGTGCATTCTAACACTTCATAAAATTTTAATTTCAATTTTACATCAGTGTTGGGTTGTTTTAGACAAATACCTAGATGAATTTATGCATTATTTATGGTTTCTGGGCACAAATCTTGTTGGGTGATTGGATTTAGGTGCCTGAATTTGTTTGTGAAAATAGAAATAGAAATTTTCTCCCCAGTATAAAAAGGGACAACTTGACTGGTTACATAATATATTTTATTAGATTTTTCTCTCTTTGAAATGAGTGACCAACTAAGAAGTTTGTTTAAGTTTAAAAAATTTAAAAATTATCTTCCTCTTGTGTGAAATAGGGCAACCAGCTTTGGGGGTTTAATTTACACTTATTTTGCAAAATTTCCATGGAAGAATGGATGATTAGTGTTAGAGTTGGCTATGATTGGAGCCACCCAGGATCTAAGACTTCATGAAAGCACAAGAGAGGTCAAATGAGAGAATAATGCTTATTTTATCAATAAATGCAAAAGATTGCAAGATTGTTATTAGATTGATACAATGTACATGTTATGCCTTGCTTATAAAGACAAGGATGAAATGCAAGATGTTGTAGTCATGTGACAAGTGTCATTATCCTATGACACATGACAACTATAGGATAAGTGTTGCAAGTATGTGCCAACCAGTGTTGTCATTGATGTCAACATGTTTGTGTTGTCATTGGTGTCAACTGTGTCTTATGAGATTGTTGTTTGTTGATTGATTAAGTTGTCATGTTAAAGTATTTTGCTTCGTTTTTCCTCTGTGTTGAAGACCAAAGTATGAGATTTGGATATGATTTAGAGAAATGTTTGAAGATGCTAAATCCAGAATTGGTTTGGATCATTGTGCAGAAAAAGTTCTATTCACCAGTTTGAAGATTGTGCCTAGCAGTGTTTGCAATATGACATGGAGAAAGTAGTTTGCTCCTCATTTCTCTGCAGTTTGGATTTTGGTCTTGCGGTTCTGGACCTAAGTTTATAAGGTCCTTAACTATCTTCATTCCAAAGGATTTGTGATTTGGTGCTCCAGAAAGCAAGTTACTGATTAATAGAGTTTGATAGTGTTTGTTAAGAAGTAGTATGTGATGTGTCTTCAAGCAATATTTGTTGTCATCAAGTGAGATCTGTTGCGGTTGGACTTGTTGGCTCCCAAGTGACTCTAAGTTGTTAGTGGATATCTCTAGAATGTATTAAAGGCATGTGCTTGATCCGCAAGCCATAATGAAGTTCTTGGAAGCATGTATCTAAGCGTTCTTGGTGTGTGCACTAGTTCTGGCCAACCTGGTTAGTTAAACTTGTTGAAGAGGTGATTCGTAGATTTTTGAAGCATGTTGTAGCATGTGAAGATGTATTTGGGTCCAAGATAAGCCGTGAAGTGTTCCTCCATTCATAAGCTCCACAAGTTTGTTTAGTTCTAGTCCTAATTTGATTTATGTATTTATGCCGACCTTGGCGATAGTTCCAATGGTTGTAGAATATAATGCTGACCTTGATGTACATTTCAAGTTTGATCACGTGTATAAATATATGAAATGAATTCATGAGTAAGGTGTGTGTGTGTGTGCGAAGATACAAAGATAAAGTGTGTGAGTTGTAAAGGTAGAGTAGAGGAGATATATTGTGCTTTAATGGAACTGAACTCAAGCATGTTGTAGATGCTACTATATCAGTTCATGGAAGTGAGCCCTCCTTTGGCAGTGAGCCTTTCATTTGGGCAGTGAGCCTCTGTTATTATTCGGTATTGTTACTACATTATATTGTGAGCTAACACTCACAGTGGTTTTTCCCTATTTAGGGTTTTCCACGTAAAAATTTGGTGTTCATGTGTATATGGTGTTGATGTATTTATGTTTTGATTCTGCTATTCATGTTTAATCTTCACAACGGAATAAGGAATTAAAGTAAGTGAATGTGGAAGTGATTTTGCTTAAAGAAGTTAAAAGTTTTTTTATACAACTGATTCACCCCCCTCTCAATTGTCTTGTGCCTTTTCAACAATTGGTATCAGAGTGAGGTTCCTTGGAAGAAAGCCTAATAGCTTAAGGTAGATCTAGAATGGCACACAAGAAAGACATTCCTCAATTTGATGGATCTGACTATGCTTATTGGAAGGTACGAATGCAAAGTTATCTTATTTCTATTGGTTATAATGTTTGGACAATGGTTAAAGATAAATACACTGTACCTAAACATGGTCCAAAGATTGATGAAGAGATTAAGGATTATGAGACTAATCACAAATCTAAAAATGCTCTATTAAATGCCTTGTCTAATATTGAAATGGCGAAAATTGTGGATCTGGAAACTGCTCATGAGATTTGGGATAAATTGAAAAACATCTATGAAGGTGATGCATCAATCAGGAAGGCTAAGTTGCAGAACTTAAAGACCACATATGAGACCATGTGAATGTCTGAAGATGATAACATAACAAATTACATACAGAAGATTGATAAAGTTGTGAGCAACATCAAGGGTCTTGGTGGAAAGTTAGAGGATGAAGATGTTGTAGATAAAATACTTAGAACTCTTCCCAAATCCTATAATCACAAGGTATTTGCCATTGAAGAATTGATTGATACGGGCAAACTTTCAAAAGATCAATTGCTTTTTAAACTAACTGCTTTTGAGATAAGAGAATTTGGTACTACTGATGGCCCTGTGAAAACTGAGACTACCTTTAAAGCCAAGGAAGAGAAGACAACTAGATTAGATAAATATGCTGTGGAGTTTGATGAAGAAAATTTTGAAGAACTTGAGGCAAAATTTGCAAGCAGAATAAAAAGAGCCAGTAGAGGAAAGTTCAAAGGTAAGTTACCTTTCAAATGTTTCAATTGTGGTAAAATTGGTCACTGTGCTTCAAGATGCCCTGAAAGAGCTTTACAAATCAATGAAAGTAAAGGAAAGATGGTAAGAAAAAGTTACCATGTTAGAGATGATGATGGTGTAACTGATGATGAACCTGATTCTGATGATGGTAATAGTAGTGAATGCTTGTTTATTGCACTTAGAGAAGAACCTGTTTCTGCTAATCTTGCAAGATGTGTGAAGAAAGAAAGTCCAGGAGAGTTGTCTCCATTCCATGTTGAAAAGGAAGATGAATGGATCATTGACAGGGGATGTTCAAATCCTATGGTAGGAGATAAGGGTAAGTTTGTTAAGTTTGAAAAATATGATGGAGGACTACTTAGGTTTGGTGATGATGCAATTGTTAAGATTTGTGGAAAAGGATCGATTACCTTTGATGGCAAGCATAATACAGATGATGTTCTTTATGTCAAAGGATTAAAGCATAATCTTCTAAGTGTTGGACAAGTGTGTGACAAAGGATATAATCTTGTGTTCAAAGACAATGGGTGTGAGATAAGGAAAAGCTCTGGAACATTAATTGCTATTGGTAAGAAGACTCATGATAATGTTTATCATTTGAAAGGTACTAAAAATTGTTGTTTGTTGACCAAGATAGATGAAAGTTGGCTATGGCATAGGAGAATGTGTCACATTAACTTCAATAATCTAGTGAGAATAAGCATTGTTCAAGTTGTAAGAGACCTACTTAAGATTGTGAAGCCTATCAATGCTATATGCAAAGAATGTCAGTTTGGGAAGATGACAAAGACTGCTTTCAAGAGCAAAGAACAATTCTCTACTGGTTTGCTGGAGTTGGTGCATACAGACCTATGTGGTCCTACAAGAATAAGAAGTCTGCAAGGTGAAACTTATTTCATGCTTCTTATTGATGATTTTTCAAGAATGACTTGGGTTACTTTCCTTAGATAAAAGGTAGAAGCACTAGATAATTTCAAGGCATTCAAAGCTACAGTTGAAAATGAGTTGGATTTGAAAATCAAGTGTTTAAGGTCTAACAGAGGTGGTGAGTTTACTTCAAGTGAGTTCAATATTTTTTGTGAAGAACCTGGAGTAAAGAGACATTTGTCTGCCCCTCGAACTTCTCAACAAAATGGAGTGGTTGAAAGGAAGAATAGAACTATTCAAGAAGTTGCCGGAACAATGATCAAGGAAGAAGACCTACCGAAAGTATATTGGAAAGAAGCAATACACACTGCTGTGTACATTCAAAACAGAGTGCAAATCAAAGTAGAAACAAAGACACCTTATGAGTTATGGTATGGTAGAACTCCTACTGTCAAATACTTCAAAGTTTTTGGAAGCAAATGCTACATCATAAGAGATGGAGAATTAGGAAAGTTTGATGCTAGATGTGATGAAGGCATATTCCTTGGGTACTCTACCAAGAGCAAGGCCTATCGGTGCTACAACAAAAGACTGAGAAAGATCATTGAAAGTACAAATGTGAAAGTAGATGAAGATATTCAACCAGATGGATATGAGTCAGATAGATCTATTGATACAGAAAAGGTTGAAAAAGGCAAAGAAAAGGAAGTTCAGACTGAAGTGCAAGTTGCTTTGGAAGAAGAAGAAATTCAAGATAAAGCTCCGGTAAGAATTCCTAAAACTCCCATGTATGTACAAAGAGATCATTTTGAAGATCAGATTATTGGTGACAAAAGGAAAGGTGTGATGACAAGAAGCAGGACTGTAGAAGAACAAGTAAATCTCTGTCTACTTTCAAAGGTGGAACCAAAAATAGTAAATGAAGCATGCAATGATGAATATCGGGCTAAGGCAAAGAAAGAAGAGTTGATGTAGATTGAGAAGAACAAGACTTGGGAACTTGTTCCTAGACCTACAAACAAGAATGTGATTGGAACAAAGAGGGTTTTCTGGAACAAACTGAATGAAGTTGGAGAAGTTGTGAGAAATAAGGCAAGACTTGTGCGTAAGGGCTACTCACAAGTGGAAGGAATTGACTGTGAAGAGACCTATGCTCTGGTGGCAAGAATGAAAGTTATTAGACTATTTTTGGCATTTGTAGCACACAAAAATTTCAAGGTATATCAAATGGATGTGAAATCTATCTTCCTGAATGGTGAGCTAGAAGAAGAGGTCTACATAGAGCAACCAGAAGGGTTCCAGTTATTAGACAAACCAGACGTGGTATGCAAGTTGAAGAAGGCCTTGTATGGATTGAAGCAAGCTCTCAGAGCTTGGTATGCAAGACTAGATAAGTATCTATTACAATAAGGTTTCAATAAAGGATCCATAGATAGTAATTTGTATATCAAGGTAAGCAAAGATCAAATCCTAATTATTGAAGTCTATGTAGATGATATCATGTTTGGTGGAAATGAAGAGATGTGCAAGAATTTTGTAAATGAAATACAAAAGAAATTTGAGATGTCTATGTGTGGTGAGATGAAATTCTTTCTTGGACTGCAAATCAATCAGACAGATAAAGGCATTTTCATCTCTCAATCAAATTATGTCAGGGAATTGTTGAAAAAGTTTGGAGTGGAGGACTCTAAACTAGTATGCACTCCTATGGTTATTGGTTGTAAACTAAGCAAGAATGATGAATCTCCTAAGGCTGATCAAAGCAAGTATAGATCAATGATTGGAGGACTGCTTTACTTGACTGCTACTAGGCCAGATATTATGCATGCAGTCTATCTTGTGTCCAGATTTCAATTAGATCCCAGAGAATCACATGTGATGGCAGTAAAGAGGATATTCAGGTATTTGAAGGGCACCTCTGATCATGGCTTGTGGTATCCTAAGAATAATGATTTTTTTAAGTGCCTATATAGATGCAGATTGGGCTGGATGTGCTGATGATAGGGAAAGCACAAGTGGAGGTGCATTTTTCCTTGGAGATAGAGTAGTATCCTGGAATAACAAGAAGCAAGAATCAATCTCCTTGTCTATTGTAGAGGCAAGATGTATTGATGCAGTATCATGCTGCACTGAGGTGCTTTAGATGAAACAAACCTTAAAGGATATCAAAGTTGAGCATGATGAGCCAATTCCTATTCTTTGTGATAACACAAGTGTCATAAATATTTCAAAGAATCTAGTGATGCATTCAAAGACAAAACACATTTCAATTAAGTATCACTTTTTGAGAGAGAAAGTTGTAGAGAATGAGGTGAAGCTTGAGTATGTGCCTACAAAAGATCAAGTTGCTTGTATATTAACTAAAGCTCTTCCAAAAGACACATTTGAGTATCTCCAGAAAAAAATTAGGGGTTATTTCCCCTCCTTCCTTGAAATAGATGTATAAGAAGATGCATCAGCCGAGTGTGCTTCAAAGTACATTTCTTCTTTTGGACTGATGTTGGAGTCTACCTCTCAAGGGGAGTAGGTAGTGGCTTGAGATGACTGTTACATTCAGAGGGAGTAAAGAATGATTTCATACTGATCAGAGCAGTGGTGTGCAAGTATGTGCAGTAGAAGAAATATGATGATCTTTGCCATTGATGTCAAAGGGGGAGAGAGATCATGTGAAAAATTCAGGGGGAGAAAGAGTCCAAATGTGTAAAAAGAAAGGGGGAGTCCTGAAGCAAAGTTGTGTCTTGATGGAGGAACATGCTATACAATTTTTCACATCATATGTTGCCATCAATGACAAAGGGGGAGATTGTTGCAGGTATGTGCCAATCGGTGTTGTCATTGATGTCAAAATGTTTGTATTGTTATTGGTGTCAACCGTGTCTTCTGAGATTGTTGTTTGTTGATTGATTAAGTTGTCATGTTAAAGTATTTTGCTCCACATTTCCTCTGTGTTGAAGACTAGAGTATGAGATTTGGATATGATTTAGAGAAATGTTTGAAGATGCTAAATCCAAAATTTGGTGGTCCAGATCGCTGTGCAGAAAAAGTTCTATTCACCAGTTTGAAGAATGTGTCTGGCAGTGTTTGTAATATGATAGGGAGAAAGTAGTTTGCTCCGCATTTCTCCACAATTTGGATTTTAGTCTTGCGGTTCTGGGATTAAGTTTATAAGGTCCTTATCTATCTTCATGCCAAAGGATTTGTGATTTTGTGCTTTGGAAAACAAGTTACTGATTAACAGAGTTTGACAGTGTCTGTTGAGAAGCAGTCTACGATGTGTCTTCAAGTAATATATGTTGTCTTCAAGTGAGACTTGCTGGCTCCCAAGTGATTCTATGTTGTTTGTGGATGTTTCTAGAATGTATTGAAGGCATGTGCTTGATCTGTAATCCATAATGAAGTTCTTGGAAGCATGTATCTAAGCATTCTTGGTGTGTGCACTAGTTTTGACCGACCTGGTTAGTTATACTTGTTGTAGAGGTGATTCATAGATTTTGGAAGTGTCTTGTAGCGTGTGAAGATGTATTTGGGTCTGAGCTAAGCCATGAAGTGTTCCTCCTTCATTCATATGCTCCACAAGTTTGTTTATGTCTAGTCCTAATTTGATTTATGTGTGTATGCCGACCTTGGAGATAGTTCCAATGGTTGTAGAATATAATGCCGACCTTGATGTACATTCCAAGGTTGATGATGTGCATAAATATATGTAATGAATTTATGAGTAAGGCATGTGTGTACAAAGATGTGAAGATAAAGTGTGTGAGTTGTAAAGGCATAGCAGAGGACATATATTGTGCTTCAATGGAGTTGAACTTAGGCATGTTGTAGATGCTGCTATATCAGTTCATGGTAGTGAGCCACCCTTGGCAGTGAGACAACTCTCGGTACTGAGCCATCCTTTGACAGTGAGCCTTTCATTTGGGTAGTGAGCCCTAGCCAGTGAGCCCTTTGGCAGTGAGCCTCTTTTTTTATTCGGTATTGTTACTACATTATATTGTGAGCTAACACTCACTGTGGTTTTTCCCTGTTTAGGGTTTTCCACATAAAAATCTGGTGTTCATGTGTGTATGGTGTTGATGTGTTTATGTTTTGATTCTACTATTCATGTTTAATCTTCACAATAGAGTAAGGAATTAAAGTAAGTGAATGTGGAAGTGATTTTGCTTAAAGAAGTTAAAAGTTTTTGATACAACTGATTCACCCCCCCTCTCAGTTGTCTTGTGTCTTTTCAACAATAAGATGACAACTATCAACAACTAGACACAACTAGACATCTAGAAGACTCACTACGTCAACTTAACATGTGTGAATTATGTGTGATATGTGAATATTATTTAACTAATAAATAGTTAAATAATATGAATTAGCCACACAAGGTCAAACCGGTTATGTGATAACTATATTCACACCAATGCCCCCCCCCCTTAAGTGCAACTTAGGGAGTAGCTGACTAAAACAAGATGCAATGATGGATGGTGATGATGATGGGTCCCAACTACTAGGCCATATTAGGTACCCATGTACAACAAATTGTAGTGGAGAAAAGGAGAAAACCTCACGGGACAAAACTCCTCTCCAAAAGTGAGAATGCACGAAACAATGAAAGTGAAAGAAGTGATAGTAGGAGGACTCAACATGACCCCCTAAGGACTACTTCTATCACATATATACAATCAAATAGCCCCCCCATAGGAGAGCAAGTGTGATACTATAGGTCCCCCCATAATGAAGTAGCTCATGTGCCGATGGTGAATGCCTGAAGAATGCTAGAAAGTGTCATGTACCTGCAAATATCATGAGGGAAGAAGTAGAAGGGCTGATGTAGAGGAAACTCCATCTCCAAAAAGAGATATGAGGGAAGAAGTCTCATGATGGATGCCTCTAAAAACTACTCAAATGTCTACATGTTAGAATCAAAGAATGGTACTATGCAATGAGGTGTGACCAATCCAAAATCCTGGGTAGACTCATGAAGAACAACCTCCAAAGATGAAGTAGATGAGATAACAGTTGGGTTGTAATTGTCATCAAAGAGGAGAGATATCCCCTCTAGTGTGTCCTCCAAATTTGCAATTTGAGACTCACAAAACAAGTCTGATATACCTACCAAGAAAGTATCCCACAAAGCTGTCTAAAAGACTGGAATGATCCTGCTCAATTGAAGTAGAAGAAACCATGTCGATGTTGATATCTGAAGAAGTAGGAGGTTGAGGTGATGGAAGCTCAGCACTAGTCTCATGAACCAAAGTGGATGAAATAACATCGAGGTTCAAGTGACCAAACTTCTCCTCAAAAACCTGATTCACACTTGATGCAAGAGTATGAATATCAATCAATGGATCTACATCATCATCAGAAACAAAATGGGAGAAAGTATACAAGCGAGATGCATGATCAACCATCCCAACAGTAATGATATATCTACTCTCCAAGTCTCTCATGATCATAGAATCAAGAGTGAACTCAACTATCTTCCGTGCACCACAATGAGTAATCTGGTAGATGGAAAAGAGATTGGTTGTCAAGGAAGGTACACACAACACATTGTTGAAAGTACTCTCACCAACATCAATAGTTCCTTTACCAGTTGCATGCATGTATGTATTGTTACCCATCAAAATAGGTGGCAAAGTACATGACTCAAATGAAGAGAACATCCCTTGTGAAGATGCCATATGATGAGAAGCTCCAAAATCAAGATGCCATATCTCTGACTGTAGACTTGTTGAAGCAAAGAGTGCTTGTCCCTTGTTTGTCCCTTTGGCAATGCCTGTTGTCCCTGTCTGTGTAGATGATGATGGTGTTGAAGAAGAGGATGTACTAGGTGATGATGATGGCATTTGGATATTATTCTTTTGAATAATGTGAGTCAACTCATCAATTGTCCTCAAATGGAGAAGATGGCTAGAATTGCACAAGCAGATTCCCTATCATCTGGCAGCACAACTGCGGAAAACAATAATAACATAAACATAAGAATGGTCTTGGACACTTACATATTTCCTTTTGATGAAGATAATGAACTGTCTAATGAAACTTACAACGTTCAAACCTTTCAACAACGGAAGAATAATTATTTCTTAAGGAACAAGGCTCAAGGCCCATTCACCACAGGCATACCTACCTATAATGGACCAACGCCACCTAATTCAAAAGCTAAAAATAATCCTTTGCCACCATGAGGCCAACCTGAGGTACAACAGAGGCCAAATCTAGTGATACTCACAAGACCTCAGGTATCTTCAAATCTAAGATACTACATAACTGAGGATCTCAATAAAACTAAGTCTAATATGTTGATCTTTGATGTCCTTCAGAATTACCCCAACCAGAGAGAAGCTCTGATAAAAAATTCTACATAGGCCAAATTCATCTAAAGATAAAGCCAAAGTAGTGGCTACTACAGACACTTACACAACAATGTACAAAGGGAAATTAGACTCTCCCCCATTCCTTTTTAAGTTTGGGAGTGTTTGGAAACAACTTACGAAACTGCTTTGTAGACTTAGGGGCATCTGGTAATGTGATGCCCTTTTCAATATGCCAAAAGCTTGGGATGACACCAACTCCCACTCAGAAAAAAGTTAATACAGTTGGATAAGACAGAAGTAAGTGTGATAAGAGAACTTAAGGATGTGTATATCTAGTTGGTGTCTGATCCTAGGATTCAACAACACATTGACATCCAGGTAGTAGACACCCCAAAGCATATGGAGTATTATTAAGCCAGGATTGGTCTAAAAGCTTAAACATATACTTTGCTACTGACTTTTCCCACCTTTATTGCCTTGGAGGGGAAATAAGAACTAGATCAGGATTGAGAGTGAACCCAGACTAAAGCACATGATCATAGAATACAACCATCACAATGAAATTGCCTATGTTGAAGTTGAACCTAGAGTTTACAGGGTAGACAAGATCTTGACCACCCTCATATTCTCCCAAGATACCATCAGGAATAGAGAAACTAAGGGTGTAGATCTGTATTCAAAGTGTGAACAATTCACTCAGACATTACAAAACAAATCAAGCCTCATTGGGAAATGGCATTAATATAAATGATCTACTATTGTTTAACTGGTGCCAAGTTCATGAGTGCAATCATTCAAAATTAACTTGTGTAGTGCGTGCCGTTATTGTGAACAAATATCTCTATGGAAAGTGACATCCAAAATCCATACCCATGGATCCAAATACCTCATGTAATACAAGTCTGTTGGTCCAACAGTATGATCCTGAGCATATGGATAACATACATCCTAATCAGCAAATAGGGCAAAATCATCTTGAACATATAGATAGATAATTTGATATTGATGTCATAGATGCGCTAATGATGAATTTAGATGACAAAACCTCTTGGGAACATAGTCAGTTAGACCTTATCCAAGCCAAAGAAGACTTAACTATCATGATTGAAGAATCATACTCTTTAGAAGAAAGTGAAGAAGAACCAAAAATTGATCGAGAAGGAATCAAATCAGGTTGAATAAAAACTAAGTATAGGGAAAGAAAGACTAAATTCCCCCGCATTAATGACTGGACAATTAGCTGTGCAGCCAGATCATAATGGAAAATCCACTTATGGGGTACAAATATCATAGGAAGATCAGATATGGACCTTAAGATTTGATGGCTCTTGTTCCAAACAAGGAGCTGGAGCAGGAGTGGAGTTGGTAAGCCCAAAAGGAAAAGCCTTTCTAGCATCCTATCAATTACAATTCCACTGTACCAACAATATGATTGAGTGTGAAGCCTTGATCTAAGGTTTGATTTTTGCCCACAAAAAGGGGGTACAGTGCCTCAAAGTACAGGGAGATTTAGAACTAGTAGTAAGATAGGTAAGGAGTCAGTAGGCCTATCATGACAAGAGACTTGCAGCCTTCAGAAACATGGTATGGAGTCTTATAGAAGACTTCATTGCTTTTGACATAAAAGTCATCTTGAGGAGGAAGAATTGCATTTTAGATGCACTTGCAATGACTGCCAACACTCTTGAGCCCATGACTCTTTCAAGGTTGAGGAGATTTTTCGTAGAACTGGTACCAACACCAGGAATGCTAAATAATGTAAGGAATTTCTAGGTCTTCCAAGATGACCAACATATCCTGGAATTCCTGACAAGTTCAGGGGCATTCGAGGGCCAAATTGTAGATAATTCTGATAGAGATCCCTTCGAGGAAGATGAGGGGGGAGTGATCAACCTGAAAACCAATACATACCAAAAGTTATGGTTGCATTAGAACATATTTTGATTCGGATCCAAGAGCTAAGTAGAAAATGCCCTTTGATTTAGAAGGAGGTAAGTATAAAACTTATAACCTAAGAGAAGCTGACAATGAAAGGAGTGTTTTCATAGGTACGACATGTTGTAGCAGAGAAAGGGAAGATATCATTCAAGCACTGAAAGACTATTGAGACGTCATTTCCTGGGGGTATGAGGACTTGAAAACATTTGATACTTCCATCTCACCCATATGATTCTATTGAAGCTAAACATAAAACTGTTTCGACAAAAACAGAGGTTTGTCAATGCCCAAATTGAACCTTTGATTTTCAAAGAGGTGCAAAAGCTAGTGAATGCTAAAAAAAAATTTCTGGTAAGGTACTCCACATGGGTAGCGAATCTCATGCCAGTCATAAAGAAAAATGGGGAAATCAGACTGTGTGTGGACTTCCAAAATCTGAACATAGCATCTAAAAAGGACAATAATCCCCTCCCATCACTGGATGAGGTATTACAAATCATGAATGGTTCCCAAATGATGTCTTTCTTGGATGGGTATTCTAGGTATAACCAAGTCTTAGTAACCTATGAAGACAGGATGAAGACTGCCTTCACTACTAAATGGGGAATGTTTGCCTATAGGAGAATTCCATTTGGCATAATCAATCTTGGGGCCACTTTTCAAAGAGTAATGGACACAACATTCACTGACCTGGTGGGTAAATCCATCATCATCTATTGTATGGATAACCTTACAGTATTATCTAAAGATCGAAGTAATCACACTATAGAGCTCAGGAAGATATTGGAAAGATGTAGAAGATATGGTATATCACTCAACCCTAAGAAGTACATATTTGGAGTCACATAGGGAAAGTTGTTGGGTCACATCATATCTGAAAAAGGAATTTCTATTGACTCAAAAAGAGTAGAATCTATTTTGAAGCTACCTATGTCGAGCAACAAGAAGGAGATGAGATCTTTCTTTGGAAAGATAAATTTTGTAAGGAAGTGTTAAACACAATGAGATGCTGAGAGAGGGGGTGAATCAACATATACTAAAATTTAATTAGTTGTTTACCAAACCAAACTGAATAACTTAGAGAGCAGAAAGGAAATCATGCAACACACATAACACCAATATTTTTATGTGGAAAACCCTAAAATAGGGAAAAACCATGGTGAGGATTAGCTCACAATATATTATGCTCACTACAAAAGTATTACAACTTTGTTTTAGGGCTACAACCCAAGGAAGCTACAACTCCTTATATTTGTGCTTACAACAATTACAACTTTGATTTAGGGCTATAGCCTAATGAAGCTAATACTCCCTAAGTACTTTGCTCACTGTAATGGATTTACAAATATAGTAACTACATGGATTGTTGCAAAGAGAACATCTGATTTATGCTAATAATGCAGTCTTCCATTTCTTGCTCAACACATGTCCTCAAACTGATTCTGCACACTTCATATCTTTCATTATGCTTTGCTTATCTTCTCATTCTCTTCTTATCTCCCACAAATGAATATAATAATTCATAAATATACTCCACATCATATCAAAACACTGATTAGGTCAGCATCATAACCAACATTGGATGAAATGTGTAGCTCTTCACGAGTCAACATCCACACATACAATATGATAGGAAAAACTTGTTGTGGACCTTCAAAATTCATAAGAGGGATCAAAACATATCTATCCATACTTTCCAGTGATAAGGAAACCAATCAGGATCCTTTGCACATATCATAAACTTAACCAGTCGACTCAAATTGCTCAGGACTGTTAACTGTTCATCTTCCTATAGTTGGGGAGAAGCCAAAATCTCCATGTAGACTAGAAATTCAATCAAACATGATCTTAACATCATTCATACACCTTATTGAAGAAGTATTGTATCAACCTATACATCCACAAAATAGGAAACATGACTATTTGTAGAAAATAAGGCATTCTGGACCACATGTGATACTTCACATCTCAAGATATGATGTTGTGGTGCAATACAAGGTCTGAAACCTTTTAGGAATGAGCCAAAACATCATCATATGTTCCTTATTAGATCTACACACCTTTATCTAACAATTCCAAAGGAATTCAAGAGTTTGACATGGATAATTAGAAGTCCAGAGGATAGTTATACTCAAATCTTTATTTGTAGACATAACTACTTGATGTTGTACTGGAAAATGGAATTTGTCCACATGAAGATCATACCTGATATACCTTGGACCATATAATACCTCCACACAAGCTCCAATGGCTGATCTATACATGTTTCATCCTTCGCAAAACTTAACCTTATGCAAATGGGCTCTAGAATAGTCTACATTGCTTCTATCTAAGTGATGGACGATACTCCGTCCCTTGTAACTTTTTATGTTAATGATGTGAGGACTTGAAAACTTGGATTTATCATTTCAATACCTGCATAAAGTTGTCTTCAGAACCACAAGATCAAATCTTGCTCTACAGAGGAGTGCGAACCAGAACAAGATGATTGTGCCTTAGGATGTGCATTGTTAAAGCCTTAGTCAGATTTCTACTTCTTGTCATTGAGTGAGGTACACTCAACTGATTAGATATGCATGTGGGAATGCAGGAACTATACAAGAACATAAGTGATTGCCTCCACACCATGCTCACACACCAATCTAATTATCTTACCATAATTAACCTATTTTCTCTTCTCCCAAACTGGTTTACCTTGACCATACTAACTCTTCCTCTGTGCAATTATGTCTATGAATTTCCATATACTATGCTAACACCAATACATACTATGTTGACATCAATGACAATACACATTGCCAACAATATCCCCCTTTGTCATTAATGGCAACATATACTCCTCCTTAGACATATGTTTTTCTCTCCCCCTTTGACATCAAGGACAAAGGGATTGATATCTTTTGCTTCTCTCAATTCAAAAACTGTATAGACTCCCCCTTACAAAATGATTTCTATATTGCACTCCCCCATGAGATGAAGATTTCTTCAAAAAGATGTTATGTACATGGTGTAACACTACTATCTTCCGCAATACTATGTGCACCAAAAATTATTTTATTTACATTGCTCTCACAACTCACTTGGATGGTATGATAGTTTTGTAAATTACCTTGATTTGTTGAAGAGTTGCAGTCCAGTTGACACATTCCGAGGCAAGCATATGGTTTTGACATTCACACTGCATGCATATCTCCTCAGCTTCCTCTATGTTGCTTGGGGTCTTCATCTTTTGCTCTACCTTTTCTACTTCCCCTAGCAGACCAGATAGTGAGGCAAGTCTCAGATTTACTACCTCTCTCAACTAGCCAAATTGTTTCTTCAAGTTTTCTCTTTGGTCCTATAGTTGGGATAATTATGCATGAAGGTTTTCCACCTGTGCCCCTAGTTGCACCAAACTTGTCCTTTGACAAATCATAAACTTCAACCAATTTAGATATTTGTGACTCGATGGAGTCCATCTAATCTTTGATGTTCTTTGTGAAACTTGGTCATTTCAGGCAAAACAAATATAATGGTGTGGCCTCATCAATGCAAACTTTGAATTTCTTCAAATTTTCTCTAAGTTTGTTATGTACCCTGGCACATTTGTCAATCATCTTAGCCATTCTCTTGTCATTCATTCTTCTTATTGCTTCATTTTCTACCTTTTGCTCTATGTGGGTGGAGTGATCCTTAAAGGAGTCCATTAGTAACTTGAGCTTTTGCTCTGGAGGCAGAGAGGAGTCAATGGTTACCTTTGGTAACCCTTCTAGTATCAACTTCACAACATCCTCTATTGCATTAGATTTCTTTAGATTTTCTTGTAAAAACTCTTTTACAGAAAAAAAAATAAAATAAAATAAAATAAAAAAAATAAAAAAATAAAAAAATTAAAAAATTAAAAAAAAAATTAAAAAAAATAAAAAATTGTGTAAAGAAAAGATGCTTGTCAGGTCAATCCATCCTTCATTGGTTAGAACCTACAACAATTGAGGAGTGACAATTGATTTAAATTATAGCTGCATATCTAATAGGTTTTTGAGTGATTCTATCTCTGATGCATTTTGACCTATGTCATCCATTCCTTCTGATTGCTCTCCCTCTTCAGTTTCTCCCTTATCCTTTTCATCCTTTTGTTCCTCATCATTCTTTTTCTTTTCTTTCTAATCCTTCTTGGAATTATCTTATTTCCTCTCTTCTACATCCCCTGTATTCTCTGGAGGGGGAGAATCATGTCTTGCATCTGTTACTAAATTTTTCTCACACTAAATTTAGTTAGACCTAAGTGCAGTTGTTTTAGGAAGAATAAAAGAAAACTTTGAAGTTATTGCATTTAATGAATAGTTGATGTCTTGACAAAGCAGATAGATATTCAGTTGTCAGGATAACCCATCAGTCCAATCAAGACTAATGAATCATCATAACAAGTGAATCAGGATGTAAAGGAATCAATCATTCAAGAAATATAGTTGATCTAACATAGTGTTATCTTTCAGGAGTTATAAGACAGATTGATTATTCAGTTGATCATATTTGAAAGAAAGAAAGAAATTTATTTAAACTGTCATTTCATGTCATATTTGGAACATACATTCAACATCTGTTACTCTATCCTATGCATTGATTGAAAAAGAAATATACATACATCAAGTGCATCAGATAAATTAACTAATCATGTTTAGAGGAAGTGTTCAAATGTGTCCCACACAAGACATGGGAGTAACTAAACTGAGCAATGCAGACATATGTAAGCTATACATCTGATGATAAAAGAAATAAGGAAGAACACATGATCAAACTAAATATCCATCATTGCCTAAGCAAAGAGGTTGTTGAGCTAGTGGATAGTTGATCTTCAGCCCTAGTTGTATCAGTGAACCTAGCTTCGGATATTTAATGTTATCATATGCATTTATCAAGCAGACATATCAACTTGTCACATCATGCATTTCATATGAAGGATCAAATCAGACATGTGCCATAAATTAGAATATCATGAAAAGGATCAATAAATACCATCAGGTATGTTTTTATGCTAACTTGTTTGTTCACTGTGCAGGTATAGGAAAATTAATGTTGCTGATTTGAAGACATTTAAACATGTGGAGAAAATGTGGCTCCCACAAGGGTTGAGCCCAGCATGTTTTGAAAAGGAATATCAGAATAAGACAGGATGCATCATTCAAAGTTATATCATGCATCATTAAATCAACTTACAAGAGAAAGTGTGTCATCATAATCATGAAAAGGAGCAGCTGCTCCTATAAACTATGTTCACATTGATTGCAGTTGATTAAAACAAATCAGATAAGTTCAGAGTGCCTAAGTCAACTTGACAGAGTGCAGAAATCAGAAGTGCAGCCATGAAAGATACAGATTGGCAACCATATAAGAATGATGAATAGATACAGACAGGGCAACCTCCACAACCAGAAAGCAATTGACAAATGAGATCTATATGATACAGGATAGCCATGAGGGATGTCATATTATCTACAAGATCAAACAGTTATGTTTTGCAATGAAGAATGAATTAAAAATATCTGGTACAAGCATGACATCATAATCAAGTATCCAAGGATGAGCCACTTCTATCCATATGTAACATCTCTCATGGAGCTGAGAAGAAAGCCTCATCATACCTAAGTGATAAAAGATATATAGAGGAAGCACCTACAGCATGACAGCCACTAAAAATGGGAAATCATTATGTTCAATTTTTTGTATGAGAAAGAGCATATACAAGAATGTTGCTTCAACAAATGAAAAAGGAAGATACAATCAATAGAACCCTAGCTGGGTCAAAGCCTTTATTTGCAACCATTTACCAAGAAATATAGTTAAAATAAAGAGAAGTCACAGGTGGCAACCAAGAAATACAGTATGCACAAGTGGAGCATTAAAAAATTTAGTATACAATTGCTATCACAAAAAGAGCCCGAGATTGATCAAATACAGTGAGGTTTTCATAGATATCCAGATGGGTGTTTTGAAAAACCCACTGCTTCATATAAAGCAAAATGGTAAAACTAAAGATATTCAAAAGTTCAAAGTCTCCTGTCATACAATATAATATAGACATCTCAGTTATACATTTTAAGAGCAAAAGATTCTTGCCATACCCAGATAGGTAGAATAAAGGTCCTACAGTCTTCCATCAAGAGGTGAAACCCTGCCCCCAAAAAATGAAGCTCTTATCAACCTACAGTGAAATAAAAATATTTCTGCCATACCCAGTTAGTGGTTGTCAACAGCCTCTTATTATTCATTTCATGCTTTATTGAAAGGCAAGAAAGTAAAAAGTTTTTTGAAACCCTTAGGGTTTTAGAATGCTTCAAACAAAGCAACATAGATACAAGTGTTTAATGCAAGGAAGACATGAAAAGAGCCTACAGACCGTGGCCAGAAGCCTTTTTCCTTCATATTAAAAACAATACAAAAGGGTGTCAATAGTCTTCTTTAAAGCATTGTGTCTCCATTGTCAAAACACAGAAGCAAAGAGAAAGCACAAAGAAGCAAGTTCAGAAGCAAAGGTTATAGCTTACCTTTATGGCCGTTGAAGAAGCTGTAGCTTCTGAGTTCTTTTTCCTCATGAAGTCTTGATAATGCTCATATAATAGAGAGCAAATAACAAGGAAAAAAGAGCAGAGAAAGGTGTCAATATCAAAGCCAAAAACACAGTGACACACATCCAAACATGGCAGCCATGTATACCAAATAAAGCCAAAAAAAACACCAAAAGATGCCATGAAAGCCTCAGAACTTGCTCACCTTCTCAGACTCTATGGAAAATGTCAAGCAAAAAACTCAAGGATGGCCGTTGACACAACAAAAAACCAGAGAAACCAAGCAAACCCCCGACCAGCATGGCGGCCACATTGAGGCATGAAATGAAAGAGGCAAATGATGATTTTTTTTAGGGTTCGAAATCTTTTTGCCAAAGAGCCTGATGGTAGTTTTTTCCCATCTTTTTGACTTTATTTTATCAAACATCATTGCAAACATATCCAAACCCATGGTCAAGTCTTAAGACCTAGCAATGATTCTGCATGGGGCCCGTGAGGCCATTATCACCTTTTGCCTTTTCCTTAAAACTTTACAAAGTCAAAAAATGATAATCATTTGACAGCAAGGAAAAAGTAAGGTCCCCTTTTTGGCATAGGTGTGAATGTTCATATGGAGTCATAAGGTGAAGCATTTATGATGCATATGATTGTATGTATTAAGGAGTGATAAGGTATTCTTATCATCATATTTTTTGATGAAGTTTTACATATGACCTTGAGGCACATATGGAGATATAAGGTGAAAAATATATTTTGATGCATGTTGATTAAATGTATTAAGGAGATATAAGGGATTTTTTATTTTCTCCTAGGTCCTAATTTTGGCTCAAATCATGAAAATTAGGCAAATGTAATTGGAGAGATAAGGAGTTTTATTTTTTCTTCTCATCATGCATGATTTTACAAAATAAACCAATGTAAATAAATAGTAAAGTAATATTCTTCAAATTACTTTATTATTTTTCACAAATTGTAAAATCAAAATAGTACAAGTTGTAACTAACAATAGAGTAATTATCCTAATTACTTTATTATTCACTCACATCAATTTTGCAAAAGCAAAATCATGCAAATTGATGAGTTGAGTTAACTGAGGCTATTTGGAGCCTTTTTGCATGATTTGAGGAGCAATTTGAGGAATTTTGGTCAACTTCTTGATCAAACACACGGAGAGGGTCAACTTGGAGCTATTTTTGCTCATTTTGTGGCAATTTGAGCCCTTATTTTTAGAGATTTCTTGGTTTGCTCGTGGATCACTTTAGAGGACTTATTTTTAGAGGCAGTTAGCTGCAGTTTTATTTTGCATGCCTCTTGGAGAGAGCAAACTATATATTGTAAAGAAAAACTTGGTTTTTGCTAGTTCTTGCATTCTTTTCTCTTTTACACATTGAAAGACAAGAGGTTTTGTAACTCATTTTTTGAGTTCTTGCATTTTTTTCTCTTTACACTTTGAGAGAGAAGGAGGTTTTGTAACTCATTATTTGACAGTTTTTATAGAGATCACAGTAGATTACAGGTCCAATTTATTTGTTTTCATGCAATATTTCTTTTATTTTTTTGGAATCAATTATTTGCCTTTCCATTTGATGCTAATTGTATGAAGTGATTTGATGAAGTTTTACCATGTTTAATTATCAAAACCTTTAAAATTATTGTCTCACTCTTACTTGTAGTGTTAAGCATAGTGATATTACAGGTCTTAGGTTGTGTTAGAGAAAATAGTTCTTTTATGTTGTGAAAAGTCATTTTCCTTCATAAAGAGTTTATTTTCCAGCCTTCTTCAGAAATACTTTTGTGATATTTATGCCAAGATTAGATTGTGTGGGTCAGATTTCTGAATTCTATTGTGAACCAGATTGTAGATTTTCCATCCTTATTAGGTGCATCGCCAAATTTTATAGTTTTATTTCCATTATAGTTTTTTTCTTACCCTTTTCCAAAACAAAAATATAGATTCAAATAGAATATTTTAAGGGAACCAACCCACAATCTGGAGGTTCAAACTCGTTATAGGTCACCCACAGCCTGAGTTTGTCCCTATGTTTCGAAGGATTGTAGAGTGTCACAACTTTGCATAAGGGTGCAATCCTCATCGACAATAGTTTTTGGCATGCCCGGTGGGACTTTTGAACTGATTTTCATTTCAATAGAACTTATTTTTTCTGTTGTTTTGGTATGAACACCTGAATTTTTAGCCTTTTAGAGGTTCATTTTCAAGTACCTGGCGACTCTAATACTTTGGTTTTATAGATCAGATCTTACAGCTTATGAAAAAGTATTAAACAAGGTCAAATAAAGATTCTGACAAGAGGCATATTCAATTATCCCCACCAAAGAGGAGAGTAAAAATAGATAAAATAATCAAATCAGCAGAATCAATAGTTGTTTTAGATGTGCCAAGTACACATCCAAAGTTTGCTTCTCACTAGAATCCATTATTTGCAAGTTCATCATCAGAATTTCATAGTTCTTCAACAGCAAGCCCAAGAGAGCAGATTCCTATTTTTTAAGAGGAACTTCTTCTTTTAGAGCTTGAAGAGGAGGAACCTATGTTACAAGAAATATTTGAAGTAGTTTCAAACCAAGTACTAGCTCAAATACTATCTACTCCAATGTCTCTACTCGGAGGAGGGCCTGTACCACCTCCTAGAGGAGGAGGCCGAGGAGGTGGAAGAAATCCACCACCACCAAGAAATTAACCTTTTGTCACATTTAATGGAGGCAACCCCTTGAATCTGAGCCAACATGATGATATACCCATGGCTGCATTGAAGAGTTTACCAAGTTTCACTAGAGAAGATGGGACTACACCAATTGAGCATATCAGAGATGTGGCTTCTTTAATTTCTGTCCACCATATCACAGAAGAGAATGTACCAATAAGGCTGTTAGCAACATCACTAAAAGGTAAAGCTCTTCAATGGTTTAGATGCTTAAGAGTCAATTCAATTACATCTTGGGATGAATTAGGTGCTGCTTTGAATAGGCAATTTCAGGATAAATCTGATCATTTATCACTAGTTGAACAAATGACTACTATCAAGAGAGCTCCACAAGAGCAAATGTCAGATTTTAATTTCAGATTTCAGAAAACATGGAATAGGATTCCTGGAATAGTGAAACCCTCACCAGAACATATTTTTTTTATTATTTGAGGGCATTAAATTCTGATATTGATGTTATGATACAATCTATGGGTGGGGTAACTTCGCCAACTGCTTTTGATATTGTAATTAGAGCAGAAAATAGTTTAATACAAGCTGGTAAAATTGCACCAAGGCCTCCTATGCCAATATTTTTTGATATTCAGCCTTTAATGCCATTATCAATACCTCCTATTGCATCTATACCTGTTGTCCTAGCTTTTGGATATCAAACAAATGTTTAAAATAAAATTGATCCAATCCATTCTAAGATACAAGAGCTCAAGGGTAACCAACAAAATATAGAAAGAAATCAACAAGAAATGACAAAGTTATTACATACTGTGAATAATAACTTAGTAAGCCTCAAAGTTCAAGCAAATTAGGATACAAGACCATACCAAGCCCCATATCAAACAAACAGGCCTTCTTATTAGACAAATTACTAGGGCTAAAGGAAGAACTACAATAATAAGCCAAATCAATAGTACAATCCAAACGCAGTTAGCTCATCAAAGGAAATTATGCCTATGCAAAATAATATGATTCAGGATTATACATGGTGTTAACCATGTAATTAGCCTCGTAATCAGGCAACTTGCTCAAATGGGATAGTAAGTCAAGCTTTAATGGTATAGAATAACTATGTTGCTGCTGAAAATTTAGCAAGTGATGTGAATGACCAGCTGGATACTCAAACTCAACATGTTAGTCCTGATGTAGCTTTGATGAATTGGTAGGCTAATGAATTTTGTGGTGTGAATCAATTATTAGGTCAAAAGCAATCTTTTACTAATGTTGCAGCAAACACAAGATCAAAAAAGAGAGTTGTTGACTTGCAGCAGCAAGCTGGAAATGCAAATCAACAAGCTGATATCAACAAACAACAAGCTGGAAATGTACAACAGCAAGCTGATAAAGGTAAAGGTATAGTTTTTACAAGCCAGCAAGGGCAGAATCAAGCTTCTACATCTCAAGATATGCATATTTTGTCAAGAAGACAACCAACAGTTCAAAAAAGACAGCCTGAAGCTCATAAACAACAAAGTAAGGACCAACCAGAAGTTGATGTTCCCAAAATACAACAAAATGTTAGTGGTCCTATTTTTAATATTTTGGATCATATGAAGAAAGCAACAGTAAGCATGTCTATTTTAGATGCTTTACATATTCCAAGACAGAAAGATTTATTGCAAGATGCTTTAGCTCAGTTATCTTTGTCAAATGAGGTTCAAAAAGTAGATCAGCCTCAAGTTATGCTTACAAATGAGGTAGAAAAAAGAATAGAACAACCAAATCTAGTAAGCAAACTACCACCATTCTATGTTACTCTAATTGTAGGTGACCATTTAGTTCATAATTGCATGATAGACTCAGGAGCTAGTAGCTCAGTTATGCCAAAATAACTAGCTGATAAACTAGGCCTGAAATATAAACCTATTGTTAGAGGAGTTAGGCAAATGGATGGAACAGAAGTCAACACAGTTGGAATGTTTAAAAATTTGGGTCTTACTTTGCATTCATGTCTAAATTTTGTCATAGATCAAGATATATATGTCATCAATTTGCCACCTACTTTTGCCATCTGTTTATCCAGAGATTTTACAGCAAGATTGGGGGGTTATTTGTCTTCTGATTGGACACATTTGTTCTTCAGAACTAGATATGGAACCAAGATTACAATCAAATCTAAGCCATTAGCCAATGATCACCTTGAACCTTATACACCCAGTTCAATAAATGCCAACCTTTCCATTTTTTATCAAGAAGATCTGATTCATATTCAAGACCCAAGTACACCTTTGGAGGGAATTCCTGATCTTGTTTTAGACCAGTGGGCAACAAAGAACCATGAAACAGATCCATTTGAGCAGATGGATGAGATAGGCCTTGGTGTGTATATGATCCAGGAGAAAAATACAGTCATTCCAAATCTAATTAAAGGGGGGAAACAACAAGTAAAAGAAGCTGAAAATGATGTTTGGGAACTTTATTTTGATGGTTCTAGAAGCAAGATTGGTGCTGGTGGAGGGTTTGTTTTAGTTTTGTTGCAAGTATGAGGTGAACCAGTGTTGTCATTGATGTCAACATACTCATATTGCATTGACAAGAAGGATTCGATGAGCAGTGTGCTGAGGATATTAAGAAAATTAGCCTCAGTCAGGAACAGTGAAGAACAATGATGAGAAGAAGACAAATGTATTGTATAGGATGCGAACCGGAGGATGCGGATTAAAGGGTTTGTAGATATGAGTCTTGAGATGCTTCAGTTAAGATTTCAGAGGTCCGCATGAAGATCTGAAGGAGTTGTGGCTGTTGGTGTAGAACCGGTTCCGGTAAGTGTTCAGAGGTGATAGAGGATCACAGAAAGGTCCGGTAAGGTCCGGAACTGTATAATCCTAATCTGCGTATTGGAAGGAGTGTTTGGGATGTCCTTGTGATGTGTCATCTTGAGTTGTGTATGATTTGGAGGTCCGGAAATACCTTTTGCATCGTGACAGTGGCGACAGACAGTGTTCTTGAAGTTCTGGATGAGGAAGAGAAGAGATTCCAGTACATAGAGAAAGTGCGGATGTACCTGATCATTCAGGTAGGCTTGTGAAGGTTCTTGGATCATGTTGAGGTTGTGTTGTTGGTCCGCATTGATAGTAGAGCCCAGAATTGAAGATATTCTTCCGGATGAAGTTCTTGTTCCGACTAGCCGACCGGATGAGTTGTTCATCCTGCGAATGTTCTTGTGGTGGCCGACCGGATGTATTATTCATCTTGCGGATATTCTTATGGTTGATTGCCGACTTAGATGATTGATCCTAAGTTGATGTCTTGTATAAATAAAGGTTTGTGAGTTCATTTTGGAGTGTGGAGTGTGTGGATGAGAGTGGTGTAGCGAAGAGAAGTGCGAAAGGCAGAGCAGAGGTTTGGGGCTTAAATGGAACTGATCCGGACTTGGTAAAGATGTCATTCTCCAGTTCAAGATTGTGATTCTTATCACTTTGTAGACAGTGTGTCTCCTTGTAGGCAGTGGGCCTCTTTGTGAGCAGTGTGCTCGGGCAGTGAGCCCTAATTGGCAAGTGCCATTCTTTTTCTTATTCTTTTAACAGAGAATAATCCTTGGGTTAATCACCTCGTGGTTTTTCCCTTAACCAGGTTTTCCACGTCAAAATCTTGGTGTTCAATGTGTTGATTTTTATCTGCTCTTGTGTTTGTGCGTTTTACTTTCATGGATGATTAATTGATATGCTGTTAACTAACAAGACAAATCAAGTGTTGAAATAGAGAGCAAGTTTTTATACAACTGATTCACCCCCCCTCCTAGTTGTATGCCTTAGATCCAACAATTGGTATCAGAGCCAAGTTCCTCTGAAAGGAGCTTAACCGCTTGAGGAGATCCAGGATGTCGTCATACAAAAAGGATAGTTCGAAGTTTGATGGAACCAATTTCACTCTCTGGAAGGGTCGCATGAAATGTCACTTGGAATGTATGGGAAAAACATACTTGGCCATGGTTTCAAAACCATATGTACCTCCACAAGGTGGTCCGACAACTCTGAATGAAATCATAGATGCTGAAAACAATCTGCGGACCAAGGAAGCTCTTCTAAGCGCATTGAATGACTCAGATCTCTCAAATGTCATTGACCTACCAACTGCATATGAGATCTTGACTAAACTGGAACTTCTGTATGAAGGAGATGAGTTTGTCAATAGTGCAAGGTTGCAAAGTCTGAAAGGGAAATTTGAAGGATTGAAGATGAGAGATGATGAAAACATCACTACTTTTATGCCAAGAGTGAATGAACTGGTGTGTGGAATTAGAAATGCTGGTGGAACTCTGGATGAAAATGAGATTGTTTGCAAAATCCTCAGATCCCTTCCTGCTGCCTAGAAAATCAAGGTTGCTGCAATTGATGAATTCAGAGCCCACACAACTGTCACAAGAGAATAATTGGCTGGCAAGCTAGCTGCATTTGAAATGACTAAGTTTGGAGATGATCCTCCCAAGACTGAATCTGCTTTCAAAGCCAGTGCCTATGTGAAAGGCAAATAGAGATTTGATCCGGGAGAAAACTCTTCAAGGAAGATGTCATGGTATGATCAAGCAAGAAGAGACATGGAAGAAGAAGAAGCAGAAACAGCTCAACTTGAAGCCCTCATTGCAAAAAGACTACCAAGAGGATCCGGTAAGTATGAAGGAAAACTGCCCTTTAAGTGCTTCAACTGCAATAAGATTGGTCATTTTGCTTCAAGATGTCCGAAAAGATCTGCAAGGACTAATACTAACAGACAAAGGCTTCAAAAGAACTGCTATTATGTTCATGAAGAAGATGACAATGAAGGAGTAATAGATGATGAATCAGAACTAGGAAGCAAATCTGTAAATGAATGGGTGTTTATTGCCATCAAGGAAGAAGATTCAATACTCTCTGAATCTGTCAATCACAAAGTTGTGGAAAAAGCTTTGGCTGCTCAAGTGGAAGAAAAGGATGATTGGGTTATTGACAGTGGATGTTCTCGCCATATGACTGGTGACAAGGATAAGTTCTTGGATTTGGAAAGGTATGAAGGAGGAATGGTAAAGTTTGGTGACAATTCTACTGGCAGAATCAGAGGTAGGGGAACTATTTCCTTTGATGGAAAGAGCAAAACAGGTAATGTACTATATGTTGAAGGATTGAAGCACAATCTTCTCAGTGTTGGTCAGTTAGTAGACAAAGGCTATGATCTCCGGTTTAAGAATGGAAAATGCAGAATCTTTACAAGCTCCGGAACTGAAATTGCATCCGGTACTTAGACAAAAGGTAATATCTTTCATCTGGTTGGTTCAAATAAAAGTTGTCTGTTTGTTCAAATTGATCAGAGTTGGTTATGGCATAGAAGAATGTGTCATGTAAATTTTGATAACATCATCAAGATAAGCAATACTCAGGTTGTAAGAGATCTTCCAAAATTGATGAAACCCACAAATAGTTTGTGCAAAGAATGTCAGCTAGGTAAACAGAGCAGAGTCTCTTTCAAAAGCAAAGATCAGTCCTCTACTGGATTGTTGGAATTGATACATACTGATCTCTGTGGTCCGACAAGAATCAAGAGTGTGTAAGGTGATAGATATTTCATGTTGTTAATTGATGACCATTCCCGGAGGATGTGGGTTACCTTCCTAAAAGAAAAATCAGAAGCATTTGAGAAGTTCAAAATCTTCAAAGCTATGGTAGAGAATCAAACTGGATTGAAACTGAAGTGTCTAAGGTCTGATAGAGGTGGTGAATTTACATCTGGTGAGTTCATTGACTTTTGTGAGAAGCAAGGTATAAGGAGACAATTGTCTGCTCCTAGGACTCCACAGCAGAATGGAGTAGTTGAAAGAAAGAACCGAACCATCCAGGAAGCTGCCAGGACAATGATGTTGGAAGCAAATGTTCCTCAGATGTTCTGGAAAGAAGCTATCAGCACTGTAGTCTACACTCTAAATCGAGTTCAAATCAGAAACAATACCGGTAAGACCCCCTATGAACTCTGGTTTGGCATCACTCCTACTGTGAAATATTTCAGAGTATTTGGTAGCAAGTGTTATATTAAAAGAGATGAAGATCTAGGAAAGTTTGATGCTAGAAGTGATGAAGGAATTTTCTTGGGTTACTCCACTCAAAGCAAAGCATACCGGTGTTACAATAAGAGACTGAGGAAGATGATAGAAAGCACTAATGTGAAAGTTGATGAAGGAATTGAGAAGCCCTCAAGATTTTATGAGTTTGATGAAGATGACCAAGACGGTGTTCAAGTTCAAGGAACTCAATCCTCTCTGGTAAGTCAGAGTCAGCCTGATCCGGTAAATCAGGAAGAAGAGATAGGTTTGAATGAGCCTGATTAAGAAGCAGCAGTGCAGGACACTCCCAAAATTCCTAGGTATGTAACACTAAACCACTCTGAAGATCAGATCATAGGTGACAGAAGCAAAGGTGTGCAAACTAGAAGGAATGTTGCTCAAAATCAGGATGAATGTTGTCTGATTTCAAAGATTGAACCTAAAACAGTAAATGAAGCCTGCAATGATGAAAACTGGACCAAAGCAATGAAAGATGAATTAATGCAAATTGAGAAAAATCATACTTAGGATCTTGTTCCCAGACCTAGAGACAGGAATGTGATTGGAACCAAATGGGTCTTCCGGAACAAATTAAATGAAGTTGGTGAAGTAATCAGAAACAAAGCTAGATTGGTCTGCAAAGGCTACTCTCAAATAGAAGGAATTGATTTTGAAGAGACCTTTGCTCCGGTGGCAAGAATTGAAGCAGTCAGATTATTTCTTGCATTTGCTGCCTTTAAAGACTTCAAGGTATATCAGATGGATGTCAAGTCTGCCTTCCTAAATGGTGATCTGGAAGAAGAAGTTTACAACCGGATGGATTTCAATTGTCTGACAATGATGATATGGTCTGCAAGTTGAAGAAAGCATTGTATGGATTAAAGCAAGCCCCAAGAGCATGGTATGAAAGGTTGGATAAGCATCTTGTGCAGATTGGATTCAGCAAAGGTACTGCTGACAATAACTTATATTTCAAAATTGATCATGAAAACATTTTGATTGTTGAAGTATTTGTGGATGATATCATTTTTGGAGGAAGAGACAGTATGTGTAAAACTTTTGCAAATCAGATGAAAAGTGAGTTTGAAATGTCTATGCTTGGTGAAATGAATTTCTTCTTGGGTCTGTAAATTACTCAAACAAAGAAAGGGATCTTCATTTCTCAGACCAAATATGTGAAAGAATTGTTGAGAAAATTTGGTATGGAAGATTCAAAGCCAATGAACACTCCCATGGCAACCGGATGTAAGTTGAGCAAAGATGATGACTCTCCAAAGGCAGATCAGACAAAGTATAGATCAATGATTGGCGGATTGTTGTATCTCACTCAGACTAGACCAGATATAATGCAGGCTGTTGGTCTTGTGGCAAGATTCTAGGCTGATCCTAAAGAATCTCATGTTATGGCAATCAAAAGAATTTTTAGGTACTTGAAAGGAACAGTTGAGTATGGTCTATGGTACCCTAGAGATCCAGATTTCTCTCTTCATGCTTACACAGACGCAGATTGGGCAGGAGATGTGGATGACCGAAAGAGCACCAGTGGTGGAGCATTCTTTTTGGGGAAGAGATTGGTTTCTTGGCTAAGCAAGAAACAAGATGCAATATCTTTGTCTACAACTGAAGCAAAATACATTGCAGTAGCAGGTAGTTGCACTCAAATCTTATGGATGAAGCAGATGCTAAGAGACATTAAAGTTGAATATGAGGAGCCTATCACAATTTTCTGTGATAATTCAAGTGCAATTAATATTTCCAAGAATCCGGTATTGCACTCTAAGACTAAGCACATATCTATCAAATTTCACTTTTTGAGAGAACAAGTGAACAAGGAAGAAGTCAGGTTGGAGTATGTTCCCTCCAAGGATCAGATTACAGATATCTTTACTAAACCTCTTCCCAAGGACTCTTTTGAATATCTCTGGGAGAAGTTAGGGGTCATGGCCCCTCCGGTGATGAACTAGGATGCACTGATGTGCATCAGTCCGGTGGATATCACAGTCATATCTTGTGATTCGGATTGATGATGGGGAGCTGCTACTAAGGGGGAGCAGCTGGTATGACTCTGATGCGTTAGAATTGCAAGTATGAGCCCTTTGCCATTGATGTCAAAGGGGGAGAGAAGACATGTGAAAAATAAGTAGCTGATGATCAAAGGGGGAGCAGTAAATGAGGAGAAGACATGTTGCTGATAGGGGGAGTTGTGACAGAAAGGAGAAGTTCTTGTCTTGATGGTTTTTCACATCATATGTTGCCATCAATGACAAAGGGGGAGATTGTTGCAAGTATGAGGTGAACCAGTGTTGTCATTGATGTCAACATACTCATATTGCATTGACAAGAAGGATTCGATGAGCAGTGTGCTGAGGATATTAAGAAAATTAGCCTCAGTCAGGAACGGTGAAGAACAGTGATGAGAAGAAGACAAATGTATTGTATAGGATGCGAACCGGAGGATGCAGATTAAAGGGTTTGTAGATATGAGTCTTGAGATGCTTCAGTTAAGATTTCAGAGGTCCGCATGAAGATTTGAAGGAGTTGTGGCTGTCGGTGTAGAACCGGTTCCGGCAAGTGTTCAGAGGTGACAGACGATCACAGAAAGGTCCGGTAAGGTCTGAAACTGTATAATCCTAATCTGCGGATTGGAAGGAGTGTTTGGGATGTCCTTGTGATGTGTCATCTCAAGTTGTGTATGATTTGGAGGTCCGGAAGTACCTTTTACATTGTGACAGTGGCGACAAATAGTGTTCTTGAAGTTCCGGATGAGGAAGAGAAAAGATTCCAGTACGTAGAGAAAGTGCGGATGTACCTGGTCATTCAGGTAGGCTTGTGAAGGTTCTTGGATCATGTTGAGGTTGTGTTGTTGGTCCGCATTGATAGTAGAGCCCGAAATTGAAGATATTCTTCCGGATGAAGTTCTTGTTCCGACTACCCGACCGGATGAGTTGTTCATCCTGCGAATGTTCTTGTGGTGGCCGACCGGATGTGTTATTCATCTTGCGGATGTTCTTATGGTTGATTGCCGACTTAGATGATTGATCCTAAGTCGATGTCTTGTATAAATAAAGGTTTGTGAGTTCATTTTGGAGTGTGGAGTGTGTGGATGAGAGTGGTGTAGCGAAGAGAAGTGCGAAAGGTAGAGCAGAGGTTTAGGGCTTAAATGGAACTGATCCGGACATGGTAAAGATGTCATTCTCCAGTTCAAGATTGTGATTCTTATCACTTTGTAGACAGTGTGTCTCCTTGTAGGCAGTGGGCCTCTTTGTGAGCAGTGTGCTCGGGCAGTGAGCCCTAATTGGCAAGTGCCATTGTTTTTCTTATTCTTTTAACAGAGAATAATCCTTGGGTTAATCACCCTGTGGTTTTTCCCTTAACCGGGTTTTCCACGTCAAAATCTTGGTGTTTAATGTGTTGATGTTTATCTGCTCTTGTGTTTGTGCGTTTTACTTTCATGGATGATTAATTGATATGTTGTTAACTAACAAGACAAATCAAGTGTTGAAATAGAGAGCAAGTTTTTATACAACTGATTCACCCCCCCCCCCTCTCAGTTGTATGCCCTAGATCCAACAAGTTTCCCCCATAGGTAAGAAATATTATTCATCTTTCAGATTTGCTTTCAGCTGTTCTAATAACACAACTAAATATGAAGCCTTAGTTCATGGACTAGAATGGGCAAGGAAAAGAAAAATCAAATGTTTGAAAGTCTTTGGAGACAGTGAATTTTTTTTTGATCCGTAATAGCAATATTATATTAAGAAATTTCAAAAAGAGATTAGATTACATCAGCCTTTCATGGCTAGCCTGAGATTGTCATTATGTCTACGAGAGCTGAGAAAGCTAGTAGAAAGACCACACCGGATCGCTGAACATAATTGCAGAGGAAGTTAACTATACCTATACTAGCAAAACATGGCTCCAGCTATACAAAATGGAGCCATTGGAGTAAACTAAGCTAAGTATTAACGGATGGAAGTAGCTTACGAAAGTCCTCCACCCAGTCGAGCCCGTCGACCACCTCCAGGCCCAAAGCCTTTTTGATATAGCTGACTGCCGATGTCGCTTGGTCCTTTAGTAGAATGAGGTCAAATCCCTAGACATCCAAGATGAAGGGGTAAAGCTTGATGACTGCTCTAGGATCATCAAATAAATGCCAATCCTTCGGTCGCCGAATGCCAGACCCCAAGCTCGCCATCTGCAACGTGACTTCCATATCCCTCAAATGCTTGACATTAAAAACACCCTACATGATGGACTTCACCAGCTGTTTATCCATTCCCAATTCGAGCAGCATCGCCAAAGCCCTGGAAGTGATATATGTGTCCACTCTGTAACGTTTGCCATTCTCCAAAAACATCCTACCCAAAAGAATCTTCACCACCCCCAACATCAAGGCATCGGACCAGCGCAACATTCTCACTAGCCGAAGGTCAGTGATGGCTCTGAGGAAGGCCGTCTACCGCTTTTGACTGGTGAGGCACACTGGCGTGTCCATACCACCACACTGAACAACATCTACCGAGAAGATAACAGCGAAATAAGTCGGCATCAACCTGAATCCAGTGGAGAGAATACTGTGGAGAACTGTTGCCGGTCAGTTTAAAACACTACTACCAGAACCTTCTCGAAATCCTCCTAAATGGAGGAAGCTAGCTGTTGACATGCGAAGCCACTGCAAGGAATGAATGCCTCAATCAAATCTGCTCGTGCCATTACCCACCCTATCAGAGTATTATTACTCCTACTCCTAGACCCCTAGCACGACCTTGCCACCTCATGCTGAGGTGGCTTTGGGGACAGTGAATTAGTTGTTAAACAACTCAGAAATCTTGCTGCTACAAAAAATGACTTGCTGAAATTATATAGGCATAGAGTTTGGGACATGATTGAGGAATTTGATGCATTTAATCTGATAGCTGTACCTAGAACTGATAATAAACAGGCTGATAAATTAGCTGCCATAGGAGCTGAATATGATATTCCTACAGAAATGAAGAATATTCATTCTCCTTTATATGTCAAAGTTGCTGTAAGACCATCAGTCCCAAATAACAATACCAACTGGTAGGTATTTGACAGTGATGAACAGATTGTAAATTTTTTGATGGAAGAGGCTAAATTTTCTGCAAGCAATCAGCAGAATTTTTTGCAGCAGTATGATAATCAAATACTACAGTTGAGATCAAACAAGCTACCTAAGGGCTTAGTGACCTTAGAATCAATCTTTAATACTGATGATCAAGTAAGAAAGGATAAGGCCAGCTTGTTAGTGAAACAAGAACACTATGAACCTATTGAGATCTTTAAAGATAAGTTACTCAAGTTGGGAAAAATATGTACAAAACAAGAACAACAAGCATTCATTCAGTTTTGTCAAGAGTTTAGTGATATATTTGCATGGGAATATGGAGATCTAAAAGGTTTCAACCTAGAGTTGGCTTAGCATACAATTGACCTTGGACCTAAGGAAAAACCTGTCAGATAGAAGCAAAGGCCACTAAACCCAAAGCTGGAAGTGCTTATGAAGACTGAATTGAATAAACTCGTTGAAGGTAATATCATTTTTCCTATCAAACATACTTCGTGGGTTTCTAACTTGGTTCCTGTCAGAAAAAATAATGGAGAAATTAGATTATGTGTTGATTTCTATGATTTAAACAGAGCATCTTTAAAGGATCAGTATCCTTTACCATCTATGGAACATATATTGCAGGTTGTTTCTAGATCAGAAATATTCTCTTTGTTGGATGGTTATTCAAGTTATAACCAAATTCTTGTAAAGGAAGAAGATCAATACAAGATAACTTTTACCACAAAATGGGGCACACTAGCATACAGAAAGATGCCATTTGGCTTATCAAATGCAGGTGCAACATTCCAGAGAGCAATGGACATGGCCTTTCAAGGTCTGATTAATAAATTTGTGATTGTATACTTAGATGTTGTGACTATTTTTTCTAAAAAGGTTGAAGAGCATTTTCATCATTTAAGACTATTTTTTGAGAGATGTAGAGAGTTTGGGGTATCACTTAACCCAAAGAAGAGTATTTTTTCTGTTCATGAAGGCAAATTGTTAGGACACATAGTGTCCAAAGATGGGATATCAATTGATCCTGAAAGAATCACTGCAATATTGGTATTACATCTTCTTGCACATAAGAAAGGATTACAGAGCTTTCTAGGAAGAATTAACTTTGTAAGAAGATTTATTCCTAACATAGCAGCACTTTTACAACCTCTTACAACAATGCTGAAAAAGAATATTCCTTTCAGCTGGACCAAAGAAGGAAAACAAAGATTTCAAGAGATAAAGGAGGCACTTGTTGCTGCTCCAACACTGATAAATCTAAATTTTGATAAAGACTTCCTTTTATATGCATTTGGCAGTGTGGATACTATATTAGCTATGCTTTGTCAGTAGAATGATGAAGGATTGGAACAGCCTGTGGCATTTTTCAGCCAAGTTCTGCATGACTATGAGGTAAGATATTCTTTTGTTGAAAAGCATGTATTGGATACTATCAGAAGCCTGAATAAGTTTAAACACGTGCTTTCAAATAATAGAATTCAGTTAATGGTTGCCCATCCTATAGTGAAAGAATTCTTGCCTGGTAAGGATTTAAGTGATAAGAGAGCAAGGTGGACAACAAAGGTTATGGAGTATGACATCCAAATTAAAGTTACCAAGCTGGTCCGAGGCAAAGGACTGTGTGAACAGCTTGCAGATCATGAAAAATACAACAAGGAACTTGAAGGAGAACCTGAGACAGTGCTACAGAATGATGAAGCAGCTGCTATCCTAGATCCCCCTACAAGTTGGGTGCATGATATGATACATTATCTACACACTGGTAATTGTCCTCAAGGCCTGGACATATCTAAAAGAAGATATTACAGATTGCAGGCAATTCCTTATGCTGTAATTGATGGAATCTTATACAAAAGAGACTTTAATAATGTTTTACTGAGGTGTGTGCAACTAGATCAGATTCAAAAGATTCTAGAGGAATTTCATGATGGACCTTCTGGAGGTCATTTTGTAGCTAGAACAACAGCTCTGAAGATTATGAGAGCTGGTTACTATTGGACTGACATGTTCAAGGATGCACATGAATGGGTAAAGAAATGTTTAAAATGTTAAGTTTTTGCAGACAAACAGAGACTTGCAGCAATGCCCTTACATCCAATTCAATTGGAGTAGCCATTTGGCCAGTGGGGATTGGACTTTATTGGTCCTATTAATCCACCTTCCAGCCAAGGACACAAGTGGATTTTGACTGCTACTAATTATTTCACTAAATGGACTGAAGCAGTTGCCTTGAAAGAAGCTAATGAAACATTAGTCCTAAATTTTTATCAAGATCTAGTGTCCAGGTTTGGTACTCCTGACTCTATTATTTCAGATAATGCTTTAGCATTTATTGGATTAAGAGTATCTTATTGGTCTGCCAAACATAACATATTTCTAAATACTTCATCAAATTATTACCCTTAAGGTAATGGACAGGCTGAATCAACTAATAAAAATCTGATTAAAATCATAAAGAAAACAATTGATGAAAATCAGAGGTCTTGGCATGATAAATTAAAATTAGCCTTATGGGCTAATAGAATTACACCTAAAAGAGCAACATGTATTTCACCCTATGTGCTTACATATGGAAAAGAGGCCAAGTTACCAATATTAGTGGAGTTACCAACTCTTAGTTACATAAAAGAACTAGAGTTACTTGAAGAACAACCAATGGAAACCAGGCTTGCACAACTGATAAAACTTGAAGAAATCAGGAAAGAGGCCTTGAAAACATTGGAAATACACCAGGCCCAAATGAAAAGGGCATTTGATAAAAGAGCAGTACCAAGAGTCTTTAAAGAAGGAGATCTGATTTTCAAATGGAATGAGTTAAAGAGCAGACCTGGTCAACATACAAAATTTGATGCAATGTGGTATGGACCATACATAATTTTAGAACGCAAGCAACATAATGCATTCTAGCTTGCTACGTTAGATGGAGAGGTGTTGCCAATCCCAGTCAATGGGATTCACCTCAAGTTATGCTATTAGAGAAGCAACCTTATGCTGCAAATAACTGCTTTTGTACATGTTACTAGCTTTGTTTTAAGAAAGTCAGTTTTAGATTTAGTTTTAGTTTTGTTGTTGCTGTAGTGTTTCAGTCAGTTTTGAGTTGCAGAATTTATTCAAAGTTCAGGGTAGAAGAAGACTCTATGCCCAATGGAATTGCAAGGCTACTAGTCCCAAGTTGTTTAGCAGGCAAACACCCCTGAGAGGTCGCTAGAAATGTTACTAAATTTTTCTCACACTAAATTTAGTTAGACCCAAGTGCAGTTGTTTCAGGAAGAATAAAAGAAAACTTTGAAGTTATTGCATTTAATGAATAGTTGATGTCTTGATAAAGCAGAGATAGATATTCAGTTGTCAGGATAACCCATCAGTTCAGGACTAATGAATCATCATAACAAGTGAATTAGGATGTCAAGGAATCAATCATTCAAGAAATATAGTTGATCTAACATAGTGTTATCTTTCAGGAGGTATAGGATATATTAATTATTCAGTTGATCATATTTGAAAGAAAGACAGAAATATATTTATTTAAACTGTCATTTCATGTCATATTTGGCACATACATTCAACATCTGTTACTCTATCCTATGCATTGATGGAAAAAGAAATATACATACATCAAGTGCATAAGATAAATTAACTGATCATGTTTAGAGGAAGTGTTCAAATGTGTCCCACACAAGCCGTGGGAGTAACTAAACTGAGTAATGCAGACATATGCAAGCTATGCATCTGATGATAAAAGAAATAAGGAAGAACACATGATAAAACTAAATATCCATCATTGCCTGAGCAAAGAGGTTGTTGAGCTAGTGGACAGTTGATATTCAGTCCTCATCTTCAGCCCCAGTTGTATCAGTGAACCTGCAAAAAATTGGGAAAAGACCTATAAGAGCTTTGGATATTTAATGTTAACATATGCGTTTATCAAGCAAACATATCAACTTGTCATATCATGCATTTCATATGAAGGATCAAATCAGACATGTGCCATAAATCAAAATATCTGAAAAGGATCCATCAATACCATCGGGTATGTTTTTATGCTAACTTGTTTGTTCACTATGCAGGTATAGGAAAAGTAATGTTGCTAATTTGAAGACATTTAAACATGTGGAGAAAATGTGGCTCCCACAAGGGTTGAGCCCAGCATGTTGCCTTTTCTATTCATTTGAAAAGGAATATCAAAATAAGACAGGATGCATCATTCAAAGTTATATCATGCATCATTAAATCAACTTACAAGAGAAAGTGTGTCATCATAATCATGAAAAGGAGCAGTTGCTCCTATAAACTATGTTCACATTGATTGCAGTTGATTAAAACAAATCAGATAAGTTTAGAGTGCCTAAGTCAACTTGACAGAGTGCAGAAATCAGAAGTGCAGCCATGAAAGATACAAATTGGAAACCATATAAGAATGATGAATAGATACAGACAGGGCAACCTCCACAACCAGAAAGAAATTGACAAATGGGATCTATATGCTACAGGATAGCCATGAGGGATGTCATATTATCTACAAGATCAAACAATTATGTTTTGCAATGAAGAATGAATTAAAAATAGCTGGTACAAGCATGACATCATATTCAAGTATCCAAAGATGAGCCACTTCTATCCATATGTCACATCTCTCATGGAGCTGAGAAGAAAGCCTCATCATACCTGAGTGGTAAAAGATATATAGAGGAAGCACCTACAGCATGGCAGCCACTAAAAAGGGGAAATCATTATGTTCAATTTTTTGTATGAGAAAGAGCATATACAAGAATGTTGCTTCAACAAATGCAAAAGGAAGATATAGTCAGTAGAACCCTAGCTGGGTCAAAGCCTTTATTTGCAACCATTTACCAAGAAATATAGTTCAAATAAAGAGAAGTCACATGTGGCAACCAAGAAATACAGTATGCACAAGTGGAGCATTAAAAAATTTAGTATACAATTGCTATCACAAAAAGAGCCCGAGATTGATCAAATACAGTGAGGTTTTCATAGATATCCAGATGGGTGTTTTGAAAAACCCACTGCTTCATATAAAGCAAAATGGTAAAACTAAAGAGATTCAAAAGTTCAAAGTCTCGTGTCATACAATATAATATAGACATTTCAGTTATACATTTGAAGAGCAAAAGATTCTTGCCATACCCAAATAGGCAGAATAAAGGTCCTACAGTCTTCCATCAAGAGGTGAACCCCCCACCCCCCCCCAAAAAAAAATAAAATGAATCTCTTATCAACCTACAATGAAATAAACATATTTCTACGATACCCATTTAGTGGTTTTCAACAGCCTCTTATTGTTCATTTCATGCTTTATTGAAAGGCAAGAAAGCAAAAAGTTTTTCGAAACACTTAGGGTTTTAGAATGCTTCAAACAAAGCAACATAGATACAAGTGTTCAATGAAAGGAAGCCATGAAAAGAGCCTACAAACCGTGGCCAGGAGCTTTTTTCCTTCATATTACAAACAATACAAAAGGGTGTCGACAGTCTTCTTTAAATCATTGTGTCTCCATTGTCAAAATACAAAAGCAAAGAGAAAACACAAAGAAGCAAGTTTAGAAGCAAAGATTATAGCTTACCTTTATGGCCGTTGAAGAAGTTGTAGCTTATTAGTTCTTTTTCCTCATGAAATCGTGATAATGCTCATATACCAAAGAGCAAATAATAAGGAAAAAAGAGCAGAGAAAGGTGTCAATATCACAGCCAAAAACATAGTGACACACAGCCAAACATGGCAACCACAGTATACCAAATAAAGCAACAAACAACACCAAAAGATGCCATGAAAGCCTCAGAACTTGCTCACCTTTTCAGACTCTGTGGAAAATGCTAAGAAAAAAACTCAAGGATGGCCGTTGACACAGCAAAAAACCAGAGAAACCAATCAAACCCCCAATCGGCATGGCGGCCACATTGAGACACGAAATGAAAAGAGGCAAATGATGATTTTTTTAGGGTTCGAAATATTTTTGCCAGAGAGCCCGATGGTAGTCTTTTCCCATCTTTTTGACTTTATTTTATTAAACATCATTGCAAACATATCCAAACCCTTGGTCAAGTCTTAAGACCTAGCAATGATTCTGCATGGGGCCTATGAGGCCATGATCACCTTTTGACTTTTCCTTAAAACTTTACAAAGTCAAAAAATGATAATCATTTGAAAGCAAGGAAAAAGTAAGGTGCCTTTTTTGGCATAGGTGTGAATGTTCATATGGAGTCATAAGGTGAAGCATTTCTGATGCATATGATTGTATGTATTAAGGAGTGATAATGTACTCTTATCATCATATTTTTTGATGAAGTTTTGCATATGACCTTGAGGCACATATGGAGATATAAGGTGAAAAATATATTTTGATGCATGTTGATTAAATGTATTAAGGAGATATAAGGGATTTTTTATTTTCTCCTAGGTCCTAATTTTGGCTCAAATCATGCAAATTAGGCAAATGTAATTGGAGAGATAAGGAGTTTTATTTTTTCTTCTCATCATGCATGATTTTACAAAATAAACCAATGTAGATAAATAGTAAAGTAATATTCTTCAAATTACTTTATTATTTTTCACAAATTGTAAAATCAAAATAGTACAAGTTGTAACTAACAATAGAGTAATTATCCTAATTACTTTATTATTCACTCACAGCAATTTTGCAAAAGCAAAATCATGCAAATTGATGAGTTGAGTTAACTGAGGCTATTTGGAGCCTTTTTGCATGATTTGAGGAGCAATTTGAGGAATTTTGGTCAACTTCTTGGTCAAACACATGGAGAGGGTCAACTTGGAGCTATTTTTGCTCATTTTGTGGCAGTTTGAGCCCTTATTTGTAGAGATTTCTTGGTTTGCTTGTGGATCACTTTGGAGGACTTATTTTTAGAGGCAGTTAGCTGCAGTTTTATTTTACATGCCTCTTGGAAAGAGCAAACTATATATTGTAAAGAAAAACTTGGTTTTTGCTAGTTCTTGCATTCTTTTCTCTTTTACACATTGAAAGACAAGAGGTTTTGTAACTCATTTTTTGAGTTCTTGCCTTTTTTGCTCTTTACACTTTAAGAGAGAAGGATGTTTTGTAACTCATTATTTAACAGTTTTTATAGAGATCACAGTAGATTACAGGTCCAATTTCTTTATTTTCATGCAATATTTCTTTTATTTTTTTAGAATCAATTATTTGCCTTTCCATTTGATGCTAATTGTATGAAGTGATTTGATGAAGTTTTACTGTGTTTAATTATCAAAACCTTTAAAATTATTGTCTCACTCTTAGTTGCAGTGTTAAGCATAGTGATATTACAGGTCTTAGGTTGTGTTACAGAAAATAGTTCTTTTATGTTGTGAAAATTCATTTTCCTTCATAAAGAGTTTATTTTCCAGCCTTCCTTAGAAATACTTTTGTGATATTTATGCCAAGATTGTATTGTGTGGGTCAAATTTCTGAATTCTATTGTGAACCAGATTGCAAATTTTCCATCCTTATTAGGTTCATCACCAAATTTTATAGTTTTATTTCCATTATAGTTTCTTTCTTACCCTTTTCCAAAATAAAAATCATAGATTCAAATAGAATATTTTAAGGGAACCAGCCCACGATCTGGAGGTTCAAACTCGTTATAAGTCACCCACAGCCTGAGTTTGTCCCCATGTTTCAAAGGATTGCAAAGTGTGACAGCTTTGCATAAGGGTGCAATCCTCATCGACAACAGCATCAGGATTGACTGTAAGAGACCCACTTCGTTCAGCAGGAGTATTTGGAGGAGGTAGATTTGTTTTGTCTTGGCCCTCTGTAATTGGTGCTCCAGTATCCTCAGAAGGAGCAATCTCGTCATTCTTTTTAGGCTTGTCAGTACCTTCTCCATTTCCTTCAGAGGCAGATTGATAAGATGTATCTTCAATGATTACACTGTCAATTTTCATTTCCTTAAGAACTTCAAATGTTTTTTTTAGTGTCTCCTTTTCCAATTTTCTTATCTCTTCCTTATTCCTTGACGTCATAGTATTTAATCTTCTTTTAGTTCTAAATTCGTTTGTTAGAACTTTAGAATCTTTGACTCTGTCTTCCTTAGAGATGTTGGGACAAGTCTTTTCAATTACTCTTTTCTTTATCTCAGTTTCTTCATTCAAAGCATCATTTCTTCTTTTAGTAAGGATATCACCAAGGCTTTTATGTAGTTGGTCTATAATTTCAATTAAGGCTAAATTATGAGATCCCATATATATAACTATTGCATCTTCAAGGGTAGATTTATCATTGGAAGGCCTTTCATCATAAATATTTTCAACTTCCTTTAGGGCACCATACTCAGTAATTGAATTCAGAGTTGCCTCAAGTTGCAAAGGAGCATAGTCATATTTCTTACTCCTTTTTGCTTTTCCTTTTCCTCTCTCCTTTGAAGTCTCCTCCTTTTTAATTTCTTCTCTAGTTCTTTTCTTTCTTGTTAGAGACTCAACCTCTTCTTCCTTTTCTTCTTCTTCTTCAATGTCTTCAACATTAACTGGATTTATCTTGCCTCTTCTGGCCTGACTCTTCTGTCTAGGCATTTTCTTCTCAGTGGTCTAGGATTTATCAAGGATCTTTGTGGTACCTCTCTTGGCAGGCAGTGAAGATCCAGAGAGGACAGAGGCAGAGGCTGTGCCTGAAGTTGATATACTTGTTCTCCTTGGTAGTTGTACAAACAAAATGACTTGTGCTTGTTCTGTAAATCCTTCAAGGTAATTATCTTTTCCAAGTTAGCACTCATCTTCTTTGCTTTGGATTTTATCTTTTTTGCTTTCTCCTCTGCATCCTTCTTCACAAATTTATTGACAACTTCATCATATGTCCCAAATCTTTCAGTAGAGGGATCTTTAGGTTTGTTGAGGAGCATATCAGCATATCCCACCAAGTCAAACTCTAAAACCTCATAAGGTAGAGTCATAATCTAGAAGGTCCTAGGCTCAATAACATCCATGTAACAGTTATCTTTATCTACCATAAAAGTTATGTCATTTTTGTATTTTTCCCCAACCTTGGCTAGAATTCTTTCTCTTGATTACATCTCTTTTTAAAATGTTTTGAAGAATCCCTAGAATGTAGTATTGTAAAGTTTATGATCTGAAAAGCTTCTCATGAAGTCTTTGATTTGATGAGCAATAGGGGTGTCTGATTTCCAAACCATTCCTTTCATTGTAGGTAACTCATTCAAAAAGTAAAAAATGAGGCATATAATGAGAGATCCATACCAGAACTTGTATTTGGATTCCTTTGTTCTCTTTAAATTATCCATCAACTATTGCTATAGGAGCTCACAGAGATCAAATTTCTTTTCCTCTTTAACCATTTGATATGCAGTATATATTACAGTTGTCATGGTTGAGTTCTCCCTGTTGGTGTGGTATATCTTGTATTCAATATTCATGGTTGCATACTGATGCAGAGCACACAGCGGAAACCAAACACTTATCAATTTTTAGATCCTTCTGATCCCATCGGTATGACCTTCACGATTGGTGAGCTTGAGAGCTACTCCGCTGATACACACTGATGACTCCAATATACCTTTGGACCATATTTGTCGCCCAGACTCTTTTCATCGGTGAATGCCTACGAACTCAGGCCAATGCACTGATGGACACACTCCAGCACCAACCTTGACTTTCTCTATTGGCAACGCAATCCCTATCGGCCATGCTAGGGTTTTCTACACCGACATTCCTATACGCCGTTGCACAGTCTGCCTTCACCGAACCCTAGCACATGGAGATGCTAGACGATCTACTGTGCACCTCGCACTGTCTGGATTCTCTGCGCCGTAAAACAATGAAACACACAGGAAAACAAACAAATATGATACAACGAAGCCATTCCACTGATTTTGACAGAAATCTTATCAGTGGAATGCTTCATATCGACATATTGCAACAATGGGAAAACACAGGGGAACAGAAATCTACAACTATGCAATTCGTATTTACAGAGAACGGAAAATAAATTGACAGCACATAAAATAGTTCAATTTTCTCCTTAACACAATGTACGGTTACATTCAATCTCCTCTTCGATCTGATTACAATGAAAATGATATATCCATTTGGTTCAATCCTTTGGGTTTATAAACTCGCCTAGAGTAGTACCAAATTGACTCCAAGCGACTGGGAGATCAATCCAAGTGGCTGGGAAGTACTACTGCCTATTTTTGGCATTATTGCTATTTTTAGCATTATGTAATTACAATTGACAAATGTCCCCTAAGTCACTTGGGACTTACAAAATGAACCTAGACACAAACTGAAATGAAAATGCATTGATCAATAGACCTTATTACAAAAGAAAACATGATTTTCTAGGTGCTCCTACACCACATACTGGACCCCCAAGTCCTCAATGTCATTCATAGTCAAGGTCTTTTGTCAAATTTGGCTCCGGTGAGTCTCATCACTTCTTCATTATTGACAGATTTCAGGATAGGCAATGATCCGAAGGAGCATAAACCAGTTACTGCCTTTATAGCTTCCTTGGTGATCATGTTTGGTCAATCCAAACATAAGAAATCCTCATGAATCCGACTTAGGGCTATTCTCACCCAAGCATGAAAGTTCAGAAAACCCTTCTAGATGTCAAGGTTCTTGGTAGCAATGTTTGCAAATTCTGGTTTTAACTTAAAATCATCTCCCAACAAGTTATCATTCCTGAATCGTTCAAGTTTGAGATGATCATATTCATCTATTGGTGAATGAATATATATGCGAACATCTTCAATATGTATCACATTAGCTGGAACATGTGAGAAGGCACCACTTTCAATGTTTCTTGAACTATGGCCTTGGCCTCTCAAACACATCTATTACAATTGGTGTCACCATCATAATAGCTTCAAGAAGTAGGGTTTTAACTAGAGAGACTGAAAAATACTTGAGAATGCGGTGATAGGGTTTGCTTACTCAAAATGTTGGGTGTCTTCAACTCTCCTTTAGCTCTTCAATTTACTTAGCTTCGATCAAATGAGACCAAAAGTGATCAGGCATTGCCTATATAGTCATTTCACTAACCAAATTTATTTCACATTAATTGCATTCTTGATTTAACCTAATTTCCCATTTTCATATGTAAAACCTTATGAACATTTAGCAATCCTCTTCAAATCAGCCTATTTCTCCAGAAATTTGATCAATCACATCTGTGTGTTGAATGTTTTTAGCACCATGAAGGGGAGGTGAAGGATTTGCAGTAACAACTCCCCCTAAGTCCATGTTTCCTTTTGGTAGATGCTCTTAACCCTAAAAAACCCTAAAAAATTTTGCAATCTATCGCATTGAGAGATTTTTCTTTAGAGTTTTGACCAAATTTCTTTAACTCATTATCTTAACATGCACATACCAAAACTAGCAAAAATGCTGAAAAATTCAGCATCCTCCTTATTCAGGGGTTTGAAGAATTTTACAATTGTAACTCCTTCTGAATCAATACTTCATCTTTTAATTATCAAAGAATCCACTTACACTAGGCAGAGGTCTGGAAACATCACATTCCTCCTTCCACACTTTCCTCGTTTCCTTCTTTTTCTAAGCAATATCAACTTTCTTTTATGGAGTAGGCCCTACATTCCTTCCAGAGTGCCTTGTTTGATTGCACTTGTGGCAGGTAAACTTTGATTGCTGAGCATTTCCATTCCTCCTTACTTTAGACCTACAATTAGCTGCCTTGTCGATAAACTTGTTACAAGTGTAACAATATCCATGAAAGATCTGAGCATTGTGCCTATTATTCCTTGGCATTTTGCTTCTACATTCATAAGCCTTGTGACCTATCTTGTTGTAGGCATAGCACTTAACTAAATTCTGATTTGTCTTACTTCTACATTTAGTAGCTTTGTGGCTAATTTTATTGCAAGAATAACATCTTAGAGCATTTTGATTTATCTTGCTTCTACAATCAACCGCTTTGTGACCAAACTTATTGCAAGTAAAATGATTGCCATTGAAACCTTGAGAATACCTGATGCGAGTTGGTTGCCTTCATCTTCTTTTGTAACTCTGTAGGCTTTATTCTTAGGATCTTCAGTGTAGGTCTTTTCCTTCTTAATTTTAGACTTTCCTCCTGAATGAAAGTTATCATATAAATTTGTAGAGGCACTGATCATAGGACTCTTTCCCTTTTCAAAACTAAGCCCTGATTTTTCCTTTGCTAGATTTTGAGAGTTAATTATTTCATAAAGGACTTCAGATCCTCCTTTTAGTTTTAGTCCTTTGTCAATCTTCTCTTTTGCCTTTTCCATTTCTTTTCTTAGAGTGACAACTTCTTCCTCAAGTTTTACACATTCAACTAATTTCTCAAATAGCTCGGTGTTTAAGAAATCTTCAATCCTCTTTTCTTCTTCAACCATGACTTTCAAATTTGAAATCATTTCTTCTACTTCCTTAAGCTTTATGTCATCTCCTTTATCTCCTTCTATTCTAGGGATTTTAGTTTGCCAATTTCTTCTTTTAATTCTTTGGCCCGTGTCTTCATTTTGTCAATTATTTATTTTGCCAATTCAAGCATGTCTTCATATTATACATTCAATCCTCTTACTTCATTCAGTTCATTAACGGTCAATTTGAGTTCTTCCTAAAGGTCTACTTCACTCCTATCAAGATCCCAACCTTCAGGTTCCATTGCTTCTAGATCTAGTTCTGGTGCAAATACATCATTGTCCATAGTTTCATATTTCATGTGTTCAAGTGCAGGATCTACCTCAGTTGTTAGGCTTCTCAAAGGCAGTTGGCTCTGATACCAATTGTTGAACACAATAAGATGCTGAGAGGGGGGTGAATCAGTATATACTAAAATTTAATTAGTTCTTTACCAAACCAAACTAAATAACTTAGAGAACATACAGGAAATCATGCATCACACATAACACCAATATTTTTACGTGGAAAACCCTAAAACATGGAAAAACCATGGTGAGGATTAGCTCACAATATATTATGCTCACTGCAAAAGTATTACAACTTTGTTTTAGGGCTACAACCCAAGGAAGCTACAACTCCTTGTATTTGTGCTTGCAGCAATTACAACTTTGATTTAGGGCTACAACCCAGGGAAGCTACTACTCCCTAAGTACTCTGCTCACTGCAATGGATTTACAAAGATAGTAACTACATGGATTGTTGCAAAGAGAACATCTGATTTATGTTGATAATACACTCTTCTATTTCTTGCTCAACACATGTCCTCAAATTGATTCTGCACACTTCATATATTTCATTATGCTCTACTTATATTCTCATTCTCTTCTTATCTCCCATAAATGAATTTGATCTTTCACAAATATACTTCGCATCACATCAAAACACTAATTAGGTCATCATCACAATCAACATTGGATAAAACATGTAGCTCTTCACAAATCAACATCCATACATACAATATTATAGGAAAAACTTGTTGTGGACCTTCAAAATTCATAAGAGGAATCAAAACATATCTATGCATACTTTCTAGTGATAAGGAAACCAATCAGGATCCTCCTCACATATCATAAACTTAACTAGTCAGATCAAATTGCTCAAGACTGTTAACTGTTCATCTTCATATAGCTGGGGAGAAGCCAAAATCTTCATGCATACTAGAAATTCAATCAAACATGATCTTAACTTCATTCATACACCTTACTGAAGAAGTATCATATCAACCTATACATCTGCGAAATAGGAAACATGATTATCTATAGAAAATAGGGCATTCCAGACCACATGTGATAATTCACATCTTAAAATATGATGTTGCGGTGCAATACAAGGCCTGAAACCTTTTAGGAATGAACCAAAACATCATCATATGTTCCTTATTAGATCCATACACCTTTATCTAATTATTCCGAAGGAATTCAAGAGTTTGACATGGATAACCAAAAGTCTAGAGGATAATCATACTCAAATCTTTATTTGCAAACATAACTACTTGATGTAGTATGGGAAAATGGAATTTGTCTGCATGCAAATCAAACCTGATATACCTTGGACCATATAATAGCTCTGTACAAGATCCAATGGCTAATATATACATGTTTCATCCTCTGCAAAACTTAACCCTGTGCAAATGGGCTATGGAACAGTCTGCATTGCTTCTATATAAGTGATGGTCAATACTCTGTCCCTTGTAACTTTTTATGCTGATGATGTGAGGACTTGAAAACTTGGATTTATCATTTCAATACTTGCATAAATCTATCTTCAAAACTACAAGATCAAATCTTTCTCTATGGAGGAATGCAGACCAGAACAAGATGATTGTGCCTTAGGATGTGCATTGTTAAAGCCTTAGTCAGATTTCTGCTTCTTGTCATTAAGTGCGGTACACCGAACTGATTAGATATGCATGTGGGAATGTAGGAACTATGCAAGAACATAAGTTATTACCTTTGCATCATGCTCACACACCAATATGATCATCTTACCATGCTTAACTTATTTTCTCTTCTCTTGAACTAGTTTGCCTTGACCATACTAACTCTTCCTCTATACAAGTTTCACCATACTATGCTGACATCAATGTATACTATGTTGACATCAATGACAATACATATTGACAACAGGAAGTTCATAACTGGGTTTGTCAAAATTGTGAAACAACTAAATGACATGATGAAGAAAGAGGCTAAGATTGAATGGAGCACAAACGTTGAGACTGCATTCACTCAGATCAAATAGTATATCACTAAAGCACCATTTTTTATTAGCCCTAACTATTTGTAGCCTTTTTACATCTATTTGTTCACTTCTGAACACTCATGTGCAGTTGTCCTGACCCAGAGGAAAGAAGATGGAGATGAAAGACACATTGCTTTCATGAGTTCCCCATTCAAAAATGTTGAAGTACGTTATCCTTATCTAGAGAAGCAAGCCTTTGTGTTGGTAAGGGAATTTAAGAAGTTTAGGCATTACATCCTTAGGCGCAAGATATTTGCAATTGTTCCAGATCAAGCCGTGAAGTCTCTTTTGATGCAAAGCAAATTGGGAGAGAGAAGGGGTAAGTGGATGGCCATTCTACAAGAGTTTGACCTAGAAATTCACCCTATGAAGCTGGTGAGAGGATAGGGGCTGTCCAAGACCATGGCTGAGGTTGGTTCTTAGATTATTTGTCAATGGTACATGGTTGGAGCCATCACCAATGAGGAATGGTACAAAGATATAGTGTATTTCCTCCTAAACAAGTGTCCAGACAGTCTAAATTCCACTCAAAGAAGAGCTCTGAGACTAAAAAGTGCACATTTCATGATAAAGAATGCAATGTTATTTAGAAAGAATTATGAAGCTGTCTATTTGATATGTTTAACTGAACTGGAGGCCAAACAGGTTCTTCAAGAATTCTATGGCAAGTATGGTACTAGGCATGGCTTTAGAGATTCTACAACACACCAAATGCTTTGATCAGGTTACTATTGGTCACATATCTTCTGGGATGCTCACCAACATGTTAGAACCTATCATATATGTCAAACGACCACCCCTCAAGAAAGGAATCCTACAATGCCGTTGTAGCCAACATATGAGGTAAGACCATTCGCCCAATGGGCCTTGAATTTTGTAGGTGTGATTAACCCAAATTCGTTTGAAGGTCACAAGTTCATTTTGATGGCAATAGATTATTGCACCCGCTAGACAAAAGCTCATGCCTACAAGAATTGCACCACTGATGTCATAATCAAGTTCCTCGAAGACAACATCACAAGGTTTGGGATACCCTTTTCTTTGGTATGTGACAACGACCCTGCTTTTTCATCAGCTTAATTCATGCAATGGTCTTTTGAACACAAAGTAGTTTTAAAGTTCTCTTCAAACTATTACCCACGAGGTAATGGTGTGGCAAAATCTATGAATAAAAATTTAATTGATGTTATTAAGAAACTGCTTGAAAAGAACCCTAGGGATTGGCATAATCAGCTCAAGTTTGCCTTATGGGTAGACAAAACCAGAACTAAAACATCTCTAGGAACTTCCCCATACCAACTTGTATATGGCCTGAACCTGATCTTCCCAGTGAATCTCCAGATACTCATCCTTCAGTTTATGGAGGAATTTTCAATTGATGAGGGCAAAATACAAGCTAGGCTCGTGAACCTATTAGGCCTAGAAGAAAGATGTAATGCAGTCCTGCAACACTTCGTCAAACATCAAGCAATGGTCAAAAGTTGGTTTGACAAAAGGGATAAGATCAAAGATTTTAGAATTTCAGGCTTAGTTTTGTTATGGGATAAAGCTAAAGAAAAGAAGGGTGACCACTAGAAATTTGAAAATTTATGGCTTGACCCTTATCAGATCTCCAAGATTCTCAAAGAAAACACCTTCAGGATCAGCTCGTTAACTGGAGAACTCATCCCATTGCCCGTCAATTGACAGTTTCTCAAACACTATTTTGGTCCTTGAAACTGTTGTCCTGCATTTTTGTATTATAGTAGGTTAGGGGTCTTTTATCGTTCGTTCGTCCTTGGTCATCTTTTGTCCCTTTCTTTGTGTGTGTGGGTGTCTGTTCATTTGGGGTTTCTTTCACTTTTCCATTTGTTTGTTTGCTTGTCGATTCTTCCTGTCTTCAGGACAGAGGTTTATGTGTAGTGTAATATTAGGGATGACTTAATTAGGATCTTGCCGTTAGTATTTTTTAGTATATAGTTAGTTGTGTCCCCTTATATATTTTGTTTACTTCTATTTTTTATGAGCCTTGGAAATACAATGCCTTTATAAACAACTTGATTGTGGTGAAGATTAAATGATAATATACGAGCTTACAACATCATATACACACTTTAACATTCAAAGGTTAGCTTGGATCCAGATCTTGTAATGACCTTCGTCAAGCAAAAACCATGGTGATTATTTTCCTTAGAATAGGGAGTTCACATTCATCTCGCCATTCCACCACATTTCATCAAAAGGTGATACATTTTCAAATCACTTTTTATAAGTCAAAGAGAAGAAGGCATTTTCTGCCACAGTATAATATTGTTTAACATATCCAACATTCAAAGGTGGAGCTCGTGCTCATGATCAACTATGTCTCTGACATCAAAAGCTATTTATCTACATACTATAACATACTTCTACATACTATAACATACTTTTAGGTACTCTAAGATGAGCCAGAGGTAGTTGTTCAAACATTTGATGACAGGTGTTAATCAAGATTGTTGTCTAACAGGACCAAGAGATAACATATCTGCTAAAATTCATATCTACAACATGACAATGAATCTTCAATAATTCTCAGAATGCAAAAACAAATTGCACTCTTGGGCTTCATAATTTCATACTTCAAGGGTGACATCGAGAGAAGACTGTCATGGAGTCATTTTCAACATTCAGGAGCAATGTTAAGCAGATTCACAAAATCAACAGCAACTAGAAGATCAATGAACAAGCATTGGCTAAGGTAACCATATCTATCTAGGTTTATTGGACTAAGGTTTTAGATTGTTCTTACCATCACTCCATTCATCTTACCATTTTCTCATTTCAATCCCCATAGGGTGTTTCTAGTACTTTATTTTCTCAACCATGTTGCCCAAACTTGTTGACTATCATAAGTTCCAAATAACATCCTATGCCAATATAGTCTAAGAATATATAATGATTCACTTTCGTCTTAGATATTGTTTCGAACATCAAAAAGAGAATGTCATTCAAGATAGAAAATTCCTAATACATTCATAATCCCTATTCTGATTCAAATACTCAAAATTACCATCAACAACAACATGATAGTCCCTGAAAAGATTGCCTAGGACCTTATTTGTCTACACTCACTCATCCATTCATTTCATTCCATCCTTCCCCCATCATTCAAGGCAGTTGAAAAACAAATCAGTACCTCTCATGAAAGAGGGAAGCATTCAGGTCTCTTATGAAGATCCCTCACATACTATTCATCAGCCTCACTCCCCTAAGCCAGTTTTCCCTAAGAACATTGAAAATCCTTATGAAGATGAATCCTTTCGGGGACGACAAACTTAACTAATGAGATAGTACAAAACATCGGTGCTCGTATGTATCTACTTGAACTGAATATTATGGAAGTACTCCCCAAGGAGTAGGATTTTCAGGTAGCTTGATTTGCAAGCAATCTGCCATCGGGTTCAAGAAAATATGGAGCAGTTCTTTATTTAGGATACTTTGGCTCTTTTGGATCGACACAAAAAAAAGAAAAATAAGAAGAGAAAAATAAAATAGTAAAGAAAAAAATCATCCTTTGGTGAAAACCATAATATATGGTGCCTTGGGCAAGTACTGTAGTGTCTTTGCTATGTCTAGTAAACTTGGTGGTAATCACATAATTCAAAGGAATAACCTACTGAACAGTCCACTATTACCCTTGAAAAGACCTTCATTGAATTATCGACTAGGGCTAGTAAACATGTGATAGCATTGGAACTATATGTGCTTTCAAAAATCAAACTATCTAACTCATCTAGTACTGTATCATAAATCAAAACTACTCAATGAAAAAAGACAGTAATGCTACTACTGTTGCTACGGGTACTTGCAATGTAAGACTGTAATAATGACTTTTAAGAAATGAATTCTAAGCATTAGTTGGGTATTGATAACTTATCCTATCCTCTGGAGTATCACAAATTAAATGAACTAAAACAACTTAAGAATCTAATTGATCTTGCATTCATGAAATAACTGCTACAACAATAATAATGTGCAAGAAATAAAGTGAAGGACAACTATCCTGAGTGGTCCTTGCTCAGGTGACTGCCTCACTACTTTTAACTCAAATCTAGTTCTCTACATCAACACAATCATATCGATTCTAACTCATTCATTACACAGTCTTATCAAAATCACATAAAATTTTGTTGAACTCTAGTATTCATAAACTCATAATCAAAACAATAACATTGTCTGCATAAATCTAGAAAAGATTCAGATATCTATATTTGCGATAGAACAAAAACTAATTCAAACTTGAAACTTAACTAACATCTTAACTACCTTGACCACCGAGCCATACATATAGGCATGAGGGAGTTTATTGAAATAGGTCTCTTAATTGAAATCATAAAACACCACCCTGTACAAACTAGAGTGTGATGAATGCTAACAACAATAACTGAAAAAGAAGGAAAGAAGAGTCCTAATAAAATTGGAACTCTTTGCTGAAACAGGGGAACGTGGATTGGTTGAATTAGTCCTGTTGGTCTTCTAGTTGCAACAAAATCCTTCAAGCTTTCAATCATCTTCATTGATTACCATCACGACATGTGACTATCTCCATCAAGTGTCTTCATGCTGTGGTTATTGCACTTAGTTGAGTCTAGAACCTTCCCTGCTCTGCTGCTTGGAAATGTTGTGGCTGCAGGCTGCACCTTACAGTTGCTGTGGGTTACAGTCCTTTAGCTGTAGGAGTTAGTCCATAAACATGTACAAAATACTAACAACCATAATCAACACAAACATTCTCTACAATCCATGCATTCCCACACATAACATACAATTTTCATCCTATTATAATCATATTTCCATATACTTAATAACCATGTTCAAGTCTACATAATGATCATAAGGGGTAACATAATATAGAAATATGCTTAAAATAATGTTTGGGAATGTCTTTCAAATTGCATAAAACTATAAGAAAATAGACTAATAACTAGGCTCATCACACCCCTCAACTATCCATTTGCTTGTCCTCAAGCAAATCAACTAAGGTTGTAGGTTATAATGCAAGGTGATCTCCCTAAAATTTGCAACAGTACCTACTCCTTTGATCTGCTCCAAATAAAAGCCATTATTATATGCCAACTTGTTCATTCTGGAGACCTTTGTTTTCTCACACTCTATACTCTTCTTCCCAGTCCAATGTGGCACTAGATATAGAAGCATTGGGGGTTGGAAAGTAAGTGGTATTTAGCTTAGTCCTTGTCCCTTAGCAATGTCCATGTATTTCCTGACCCTTTCAAACATAGCCATGAAGTTATGAACAAAGCGGGGTTCTTTATTTTGCAACTTAGGAGTCAAACTGTTCCACCTGTCCTATACATATTGATGAGAGTGATGAATGAGCCCAACTGTTAAATGTTGAATCCTATCATAATCATGTAGTCTTAAATCCATGATCTTCTTTCCCACACCTTTGTGTTCCAAGAACTATCTCCATTCTGCAATGATTGATTCATGGATTTCAGATTCTCTTCTTATTGGGAGGGAAATTGTTTTTTCTCTCTTCGTGTAAGCTTACATGATCTCACCTCTCAATTTATCATTTCTAAAGTAGGAAGCCCGTGCTTAGCATCATCAGAACAACATAATTATGCAAGTAATACTCACATAGCTAGTCTTGCTCTTCAGGTGTGGCAGTGGCAAAAACTTTCAGGAAGGTCAATTTTCCACTCATTGCAACTGGTTTATTACTGATCAATTTACTAAACTGGTAACTCAAAAAAATTTCCTTCAAAAACAAGGCATAGGTCCTAGCTAGGGGTCTACATTTAACAATTTGAGCAGCTTTATCTGCTATCTCCTCCATTCTGATTGCTAGCCTTCCTAACTCAATATATTTCCTTTCCAATGCCTTAATATGTTCTGCAATCATGGCTTCTTTTTCTCTCTTCCACTCTTCTTTTTGTTTAGAGAAATCCTAAGTAACCTTCCATAGTTGATAGCCTAGGGACATAGCTATATGACAAGTTAGAGTTTTTACAACAGGGAGTCTTTTCTCTTCAGCCACTAATTCCTTATTTCATGCAACAACTATGGCTAGCTCTGCAAGGATATCTATTTTTGACCCCTAATCTTAAGTGTTAACGTTTTCTTCCAACTCCTATATCTTTGCCTCTCTCTCTTTGTCCCTCTATTCATAAGTTTTGACCAATTCTTCCAGGTACTTTATTCTCTCAAATGCTTCCTGCAATTCTTTCCTAACATTCCTTTCTTCAATCAATAATTCCTCATCCCTTAAAGGTTGTTCTTCACCACCCCCTATGGACTCATAACCGTCATTATCAGGGTTGTCTGGGGTTTTATCCTAGTTTTCTTAGCAACCAAAATGCCCTCTGATTCAGATTTAGAGGTAGTAGACACATACCATTTCCTTTTGATGGGGACTTGTACATTCTCAGTCACATTGGCCTCTTGTTCATAGTCATTTTCTACTGCCATAACATCCTCTTTTTCTTTTCTAGGCTTCTCAACAACACCCCTCATAACACATTTCTTCTTTAGGTGGTGTGAACGCCTTAATGGTGTGGGTTTCTCTTTTGACCTTTTTGTAGGCTCAGAAGAAGAACCACCCTTCTTCTTCCTGGTTCTTGGTGTTTTGGTGTTGGGTGCTTTGCTAGAGGATGGGGTTTGAGTTTGATCTTCCACTGGGGTTTGATTTACCCCTTCCATTATAGGTTGGTCAGATGCTACATGTGGTGAAAGTGGCACATCTTACTCCCTTGTTTCTTCCATGTTGCGGGTAAGTGAAATAACAGGTGTAATAGGGTTTTCCTCAAGGATGCAGTGGGTAACTCTACATTCCCTGGTGCTACTAGCTCATTAAGGATGTCATTAATGTTTTTTGCATTTCGAAAAAATTTCCAGGGCACATGTGGATACCGAACCCTAAGGCTTCTCTTTACCAACAGAGTGACCAAACAATCATGTGACAATACTGACTTATTTGACTTCCTCTAGTATTCATATCCCATTCTCTTTAAGAAATTATACAGTCCAAATTTGGCACATTGACTACTTTGTTATGGCGAAGATGACTTAACAATTTAAAATGCAGTGTTTAACATGGACTACGTACCATCACAAGTAAGGTATTTAATAATATGAACAACACAAGAAGCCCATAACTGTGGAAGTGATAGTCTTTCAGTACCTTGTGACGTAGATTCCAAATGCTCCCCTGCCTCGCTGAATTCATCTCTTGCAGCTATTGCATCTACCTTGACAGGGAATTCTTCTTCATTTCTAGGTAAACTAGGTACCTCAGCAATTGCAGCTTCCAAAGCATCTACTATCAAGCATTTGATAGTGGCTTCATCATGGTAGAGTGAGGCTGCAAATTGCTTCGTCATACCTTCATTGTATTATGTGAGCTTCAGAAAATAGTCAATCCATCCTACTTGTGTAAACATGTCACGTCTCATACTTTTCATACTTGTTTTAATGGTTAAAATTGCAATAATTACATTAATTGGTTAAATAGATCGCTTCGGCTATTTCGTTCGCTTCGGCTATTTCATTCGCTTCGGCTATATTGGGACTAACTTATTAATGGTTTTATGAGTTTGACTTTTGCGGTCTTGTCGACGATAAGAGCATGGCTCAGGTAGGGGAGTCCTAGCTTCGTGGCAACACCTGACGGGTTTTATCTAGGAATTCCACACACTCACGTAGTTTGCCTTATCTTGCATTGCATTGAATGTGTTTTCGATAAGTAATGCTTGCATGTTTAATTCGTTGGTCGTGCATTGCGTGAATATTGGAAGGATGTCGATGCTTTCGTTTGGTTGGAATCTATGAATGTCTTTGATTATCATATAATCAAACTCGATATCTATTTTTGCATCAAAACAATAAGTTAGAATCTTAATAGATATAAGAAATTAAATAAATAGCGTTCAAATTAAAATAGAATACTAACTTTATTCCTATATGGTTCTTATGTAAAGAATTTAGCTTGAGAAATAAGTGAATTAAAAATATGCAAACCTAATAAAAGATATTATTATCTTTATTATCTTTAGAATGTATTTTATTTTTACTTGGTATAAAAAATTGTATATTTAAATTAAATTAAAATATATATATATATATATATATATATATATATATATATATATATATATATATATTTGTGTTCATGCAAAAATCTAAATCAAGATGCATATATATTTGGTTATAAACGTAAAATAGATAATTCCTTATTTTTATATTCAGAAAGGAACATATAAGCACGCACATGCATGCGAATTAAAGAGTGGGAGTTATTTAGTGTTAACTAAAACCAAACTCTGCATGAAGAACGCGGGAAGGGGGTTTTTTCTTTAGGTTTTCGGAGATTTGGAAAAAAATAATATAAGGAAGAAAAGCTAGGTAAAAGGGGAAGCACGGAGAAGGAAGCAGAGAACGAGGCTGTAGAGGAAGGGGATCCCGGAAGAAAGCGTCAGAGATTTTGCTCTCCTACAGATCAACAAAGCAGGTTTTTCCCTTAGTTTGTTTTTGCTTTCTTTCTACAATCTTTTAAAGCGTCTCATTTGTGGATCGATCTCTTTCTTGAATCTGCCGAATGTTTGTTACCAGCTTTTGGTTTTCTTGATTAAGTTTTAAAGATTGTTAGATCCTGAACAAGCCTATGAAATCAGCTTTCCCCTCACAGCGAACGATTGGTGCCTATAGCTGAACTGCCTCTACCAAGTCTAAACGTGATACATCTTACTCTTCCTATTTTGAACGTCTTTATTCTTCCTTATATCTTGCTGAAGTTTCAACAAATCAATGAAGTGTTATTTTTGAGTCCATCATGATGTGTAGTGGGAAACGGAGCCTTGATCTGTTCGCACAATTATATGAAGACGTCTTTCTCACCACACTTTGAAATCACACCTTTTTTTTCTTTACACTATTAATGATAATAAACTTTGCTCTAAAGCAATTATTGCCAGCGACGACCTTTCCTACCGTTGAGCTTAGATGGTGAAACATAAAACTGACTGCCTGAGTATGCAAATGAACGGCCTAGCTAGTGCTAGTTTTTGACTTCCTTCACGTCGGTGTTTATGACTGAATCTGATTCTTGTTTTATTTTCTTTTATTCGAACCACTTTTCTCCTTGTGATTAAACATAGATCTGCCTTTCTCTTTTCTTAAACTACCTTTCTGTTGTGGGATTCGCATTGTAACAGGAACTGTGTATGCTAATCGACCCTCTCACTTTTAGACGATCTGCGATTTCTTTTAGTTGGCCTTGTTACAAAGTTATCTGCACGTGCATTTGGAGCACCACGCATAAGTATTATTGATGTCTTGATTATGGGGGCTGGTCCTTTTGGCTAGGGACTCTTTCAATCAGACTTCTCTGCCAAACTACTTGCTGTTTCTGTGTGAAACGAGCTCAAGTTGTTGTAAACATTTTTTGCTGGTACAGTGAATCAACTTCTAGCAGTTATAGTTGCCTTTTACTGCCTTTGTATGTCGAACTCTATCTTCCTATAGCCAACGATTTGCCGGAAATGACTTCTTTCTCCTATTCTATTAGCCACAACTTAGACAAGACCATCAACCTTAAACATCTATTTCTTTATTTTCTTCAACCATTTGCGCTTATGCTGTCAGTTTGAGCTAAGTAGACAACTTCTTCCTTGTGTTTTGTTTGACTTCCCTGGTCCATATAGTAGTAATTTAGCCTGGTGCACTTTTTTACTGACCTCACTGGTTTTGTAACCGACCTCTGCCTACTATTTTTATGACGTCAACCTCTTCACCCTTGGATCGACCCTGTGCTGTATTAAAATGAACATTATATCAGATCTTGTCGTCTTTAATCGTTCTGCATTTTACTTGACTAGCAATTTGGCAAAAGGGATAGGACTAATAAATTATCATTTACATTTACTTATATATCAAGGTATTATTTCTTTATTTGTGAATTCATTTATTAGGTGTTTACTTTAATTGTGTGAATTTTATATCTTATGGAAGGAATCTTTTATCATATATGGATCCTTATGTGCATAATAGCCAAAAGTGTATGAATATATATATAGATACGTCGAACTATGTAATTCTACTCAATGAATGGTAACAAATAATTATTGCCTTCTATAACAAGGGACACATTGACTTCACAAACCCAGACATATAGAATTGAATAACCAACAATGTAACTTCATACTAGGAAGAGAGTATCTTTCTTTTTGCTACTCTGTTAGAATAGAATAGATAGTTGTGTTTCTGTTTTGCTATGTATTGAGAAGATTGCCTTCCGGGATGGGTATCGAATGTGGGTTAACAGGGAAGTGAGTTTTCTTTTTCAAAACTTGCATGCCATTACAACAGATAGATGCTTTGGCCAAAGCGAATAGAATGTTGAAATAGACATGCACCATTGAAATAGATGGACTTTTTCCTAGCTATACATTGTATATTTTCCCTACCATATCCTGTTGATGAGATGCTGCATTCATATTAGTGATGCATGTAGATCGATAGGTACATACCAGATTCCACTCTGCATATGTTTCCAGGTTGTTAGGCTCTTCGAGCAGGGTCGGGCATCCTTCAGTTTGAAGGATACCGGGGAAGCGCAAGCTTCGTGGTTGGGCGGAAAAAGTGCCTGAACCATGTTCTTGTCCTTCAACACAGCAGATGGTTGGTTGGTCGATGGCGGTCGAGGACTCCTTGTTAGATTTATTTGACATTGATGATAGTTGTACTTCTTGTATTCAAATGATTGTAAGGCTTGATGCCATTATTCGACACTTGTAATATTATTTTTACATACTCTGTAAATGACTTCAGATGTATCTATATACGCATTGTAATTATGGTTGTACTTTTACCAATGAATCTAAAACTTGCTTGGACTCTTGAATGTTATCTAAATATCTTTCCTTCAGAATGATGATGTTGAAGTTAATTTTTACTGTACTTAAATTTACTTTTAGTAAATCTTTGTTTTATTCCAGTTTCATGTGATGGGGATTTCCAGTACTTTACATTTGGTATCAGAGCAATGGTTCTACTCTAGGCCTTTATGGAACCATTACGCTAAAGGTTGTAAACTCTTTCAGATAGTTCATCATGAACACTGGGAACTCTGGACGTAGGGGAGCAACCCTAGGAGCTGGCAGTAACCCTGATACTGGAAACAATGAAGAAGCCAATGTTGGAAATAATGCTGGCACTGATGCAGGAGGGGCTAATGATGGAAGAAATGAGGGAAACAATAATAACAATGCTGGATAGAATGGTGAGGGATAGAATAATCAATTGACCCAAATCTTAGCTCTTCTGACTCAACAGGGAACCAGGATGAATACCATGGAAGAGGAAATCTGAGGCATAAGGGGAAATAGGAATGAGGAAAGAAGAGAGGAAGCTCGAGGTCCTGAGGGTGAAGTGAATAGAAATAACAGAAATAAGATTGCTGAAGAATTATGAAAGGACCTTAAAAAGGTTACACCTCCTAAGTTTGATGGTAAGACTATCGGTGATGGTACTGAAGCATGGATTATTGACATGGAGAAATACTTTGATCTCTGTGATTTGTCCGCCGAAACTAAAGCTATTTGGGGATCTTATCAGCTTACTGGGGAAGCAGCTACTTGGTGGGACAATGAGAAAGCTAAAAAGAAACTGCTTCTAGGAGAAGTCACATGGGATCATTTTCTTGAACTCTTCCGAAAGAGGTGGTTACCACAACTTTACTTCGACAAGAAAATGACAGAATTTCAAAACCTCACTCAGGGAGGTATGACTGTGACTCAGTATTGGGAGAAATTCTCTCACTTATTGAAATATGTTCCACAATATCAGCTTGATGAAAGGTTCAGGATTCGCAAATTCATTTTGGGCTTAAGGCCGCAGATTGGATCAGATGTTGACATGCATAATCCCTTAACCATGGATGAAGTGTTCGAAAAGGCTACCAAGCAGGAACAGAAACTACAACAAATCTCAAATTACCGCAAGAATCAGGATATGAAAAATGGGAACAAAAGGTACCAGAATGACAGTAGCAACCAAGGAAACAGTAAGCGCCAGATAAGGAATCTAAAGAAAGGCAACAACTACCAGGAAAAGAACAATGGAAACCAAGGTGGAAATAACAATAAGAGAGGTAGTTATGGCAACAATGGAAACAATAATTGGAGAGACAATCTAGCTAGGCACAGGGGACCCAGAGATGGATGTTACACTTGTGGAGGAGAGCACTATGCTAGTGCATGTCCTCGTCGAGCAGAGAATCAGAGAGATGGAAATCGACAAAGAACTCCACAACACCAGATTCATGCAGCAGTGGATCATTGTCAAGCGGATTTCCAAGCTACACCCATTCAGATGTCTGGTAAGCTCTTTGGCCTTCCAATTTCTATTTTAATTGATACAGGAGCTACAGAATGTTTTGTTGATCCAAAAGTTGTAGCTAAGTTAACTGTTAAACTTGGATACATGGAAAACTCATGGATGGTGCAGTATGGTAACAATGTAGAGAGAAGGGTAGACTCATGTCTTGTATGCAGTGAAATAGATCTTCCCACTTTCCAAACTCAAGTCAATCTTTATGTTGCACCTCTAGGCTCTTATGATGTGATTCTAGGAATTAATTGGTTGTCAGAACATAAGTCTATAGTAGATTGTGAGGAGAAAGTAGTGAAATGTCTTAATGACTTTGGGAACCCGGTAGAAATTCATGGATCACGAACACCCCTTAAGCTAAGACATATATCAGCCATGCAATTGAAAAAGGCTAGGAGAAAGGGTTGTTCTATCTATGCAGTAAAGATAAGAGATCTAGATAATCAGGAACCATCTTTTGATCAGTATGCTATCCTTAGAGAATTTAAAAATGTCTTTCCTGATGAGTTGACTGAACTACCGCCTAAAAGAGAATTTGATTTGTCTATAGATCTTATGCTAGGAACAGAACCACAGTCTAAAGCACCTTATAGGATGACAACAACAGAGCTATTTGAACTTAAGGCACAATTAGAGGAATTGTTAAAACAAGGGTTTATCAGACCTAGTGTGTCACCTTGGGGAGCACCAGTAATCTTCGTTAAGAAGAAGGATGGAACATTGAGGTTGTGCATTGATTACAAAATGCTCAACAAGGCAACAATCAAGAACAAATATCCGCTTCCTAGGATTGATGAATTGTTCGACCAGATGAAAGGTGTAAAGGTATTCTCTAAGATAGACCTTAGATCCGGATATCATCAATTACGGATTAAGGATGAGGATATTTCAAAAACAACATTCAGAACATGATATGGTCACTATGAATTCACCGTAGTACCATTCGGTTTAACTAATGCTCCAGCAACATTCATGAATTTGATGAACAGTGTATTTAGGGATTGCCTTGATGATTTTGTTTTGGTCTTTCTTGATGACATTCTGATTTATTCTAAGTCATTGGAGGAACATGAAAGACACTTAAGAATAGTCTTGCAGCATTTGAGGGAAAGAAAACTTTTTGGTAAGTTATCTAAGTGTACATTCTATCAGAGTAAAGTGCACTATCTTGGCCACGTAATTTCAGCAGATGGGATAGCAGTAGATCCTGTAAAGATCAAGGCAATAATGGAATGGCCCGCACCGCAGATTGTGACTGAGGTTAGAAGCTTTATGGGGCTGGCAGGGTACTACAGGAAATTTGTAGAAGGATTCTCGACAGTTGCAGCACCCATAACCTCGTTGCAAAAGAAAGGTAAAAAGTTCGAATGGACGGATAAATGTGAACAAGCTTTTCAGTTGTTGAAAGAAAGACTAACATCAGCACCTATTCTGACCATACCTGATCCTAATGGTCATTTCATAGTGATTACAGATGCTTCTGGTGAAGGTGTGGGAGGAGTGTTGATGCAGCAAGGAAAAGTAGTGGCATATGAATCTAGGAAACTGAAACAACATGAGTTAAATTATGCACCTCATGATCTTGAGTTGTCTGCCATTGTTCATGCACTTTAGATGTGGAGGCACTATCTCTTGGGTAAGCCTTTTGAGCTTAAGACAAATCATTTAGGGCTCAAATATATCTTCACCCAGCCTAATCTCAATGCTCGACAGAGAAGATGGTTAGAATTCCTTAGCGAATATGATTTTGGAATTGAGTACATAAAAGGTAAAGAGAACAGGGTTGCAGATGCTCTTAGCAGAAGACGACATCTGTCAGCCATGGTGACTTCCAGATCTAATCTGAGACAACAGGTAATCTAGAACTTGCAAGGAGATGAGCACTATGAAAGAGTTAAACAAGCATTAGAAGTAGACCCTACAGATCATCGATTTGATGGGTATGCGATAGAATCAGATGGGCTTTTGAGATATCAGGGGAGAATGTATATCCCAGATTCAGGGGAATTGAGGAAGTTAGTTCTCAAGGAGATTCACAGTGCTCCATATTCTGGACACCCAGGAGTGACCAAGACAATGGAAGGATTGAGGCCATTGCATTTTTGGCCTAAGCTTAAGAAGGATGTGACAGAGTTTGTAGCTCGATGTTTAGAGTGTCAACGTGTTAAGGCAGAACATGTGCATCCTGCAGGATTGCTCTATCCACATAGCATACCTGAGTATAAGTGGCAAGTGATTAGCATGGATTTTATTCAGGTATTGCCCATGTCGAAGAATCGACATGATGTCATTTTAGTGGTGGTTGACAAACTAACCAAAGTGGCTCATTTTATTTTGGGAATTCTCACGGATGGGTCATTGACTTTAGCAAGGAAGTTTGTACAAGAGATCTTTCGACTACATGGAGTGCCAAAGACGATCATTTCAGATCGTGACACTCACATGACCTCTAGGTTCTGGATCACACTTAATGCATCTTTGGGGACTAAGTTAAACTTTAGTATAGCTTATCACCCTGAAACAGATGGTCAGACAGAGAGAGTCAACCAGGTAGTGGAGGATCTTTTGAGGATGTACTGCATGGATCAGTAGTACAAATGGGAGGAATATCTACCCTTGGTAGAGTTTGCTTATAATAATTCCTACCATGCATCCTTAGGTATGGCACCTTTTGAGGCTCTTTATGGTCGTAAGTGTAGAACTCCAATTAGTTGGGACAGGATTGAAGACCGAATAGTAGTTGGACCTGACATGTTGAAGGAAATGGAAGATCAGATGAGGCAAATCAAAGGGAAATTGAAACAAGCCTCGGATAGACAGAAGAGTTATGCAGACAAGAATAGGACTTTTAGGCAATTCTCTGTGGGTGACAAAGTGTTTTTAAAGGTTAAGCCACATAAGAGTTCGATATCGTTTGGCAAGGCATCCAAACTAGCTCCAAGATTCGTAGGACCTTTCGACATTCTTGAAGTGATCAATCCAGTTGCATACAGACTTGCATTGCTGCCAACTCTTACCAAGATCCATAATGTTTTTCATGTGTCATTGCTCAAACCTTATCATCCTGATGTTTTGTATATTCTTGATTGGCATGCTCTGCAGGTACAGGATCCAGGAGTGGTGCTAGTGGAGCCCATTCGAGTCTTGGAGAAGCGCAACGTTAAGTTGCGTAATCAAGACATAGTGCAGTATAAGGTCCAATGGGACCAATATTCAGTGGACAGTGCCACTGGGGAGGATGCTTCTGATATTGATAGATCTTTTCCGCATTTGGGAAATTAGATTAGATGTTTATTTACAAGCATATTCAGATATTATGATACTCAGATGATGATACATTATTGTTTGATTTTATTGTTTACATGATGTAATAAGACATCGAGACAATGTCTCTTCCAACTAGGGAAGGATGTCACGTCTCATACTTTTCATACTTGTTTTAATGGTTAAAATTGCAATAATTACATTGATTGGTTAAATAGATCGCTTCGGCTATTTCGTTCGCTTCGGCTATATTGGGACTAACTTATTAATGGTTTTATGAGTTTGACTTTTGCAGTCTTGTCGATGACAAGAGCATGGCTCAGGTAGGGGAGTCCTAGCTTCGTGGCAACACCTGACGGGTTTTATCTAGGAATTCCACAACTCACGTAGTTTGCCTTATCTTGCATTGCATTGCATGTGTTTTCGATAAGTAATGCTTGCATGTTTAATTCGTTGGTCGTGCATTGCGTGAATATTGGAAGGATGTCGATGCTTTCGTTTGGTTGGAATCTATGAATGTCTTTGATTATCATATAATTGAACTCGATATCTGTTTTTGCATCAAAACAATAAGTTAGAATCTTAATAGATATAAGAAATTAAATAAATAGCGTACAAATTAAAATAAAATACTAACTTTATTCCTATATGGTTCTTATGTAAAGAATTTAGCTTGAGAAATAAGTGAATTAAAAATATGCAAACCTAATAAAAGATATTATTATCTTTATTATCTTTAGAATGTATTTTATTTTTACTTGGTATAAAAAATTGTATATTTAAATTAAATTAAAAAAATATATAATATATATATATATATATATATGTTCATGCAAAAATCTAAATCAAGATGCATATATATTTGGTTATAAACGTAAAATAGATAATTCCTTATTTTTATATTCAGAAAGGAACATATAAGCATGCACATTCATGCGAATTAAAGAGTGGGAGTTATTTAATGTTAACTAAAACCAAACTCTGCATGAAGAACGCGGGAAGGGGGTTTTTTCTTTAGGTTTTCGAGGATTTGGAAAAAAAATAATATAAGGAAGAAAAGCTAGGTAAAAGGGGAAGCACGGAGAAGGAAGCAGAGAACGAGGCTGTAGAGGAAGGGGATCCCGGAAGAAAGCATCAGAGATTTTGCTCTCCTATAGATCGGCGAAGCAGGATTTTCCCTTAGTTTGTTTTTGCTTTCTTTCTGCAATCTTTTAAAGCGTCTCATTTGTGAATCGATCTCTTTCTTGAATCTGCCGAATGTTTGTTACCAGCTTCTGGTTTTCTTGATTAAGTTTTAAAGATTGTTAGATCCTGAACTAGCCTGTGAAATCGACTTCCCCCTCACAGCGAACAATTGGTTCCTATAGCTGAACTGCCTCTACCAAGTCTAAACGTGATACATCTTACTCTTCCTATTTCGAACGTCTTTATTCTTCCTTATATCTTGTTGAAGTTTCAACAACTCAATGAAGTGTTATTTTTGAGTCCGTCATGATGTGTAGTGGGAAACAGAGCCTTGATCTGTTCGCATAATTATATGAAGACGTCTTTCTCACCACACTTTGAAATCACACCTTTTTTTCTTTGCACTATTAATGATAATAAACTTTGCTCTAAAGCAATTATTGCCAGTGATGACCTTTCCAACCGTTGAGCTTAGATGGTGAAACATAAAACCGACTGGCTGAGTATGCAAACGAACGGCCTAGCTAGTGCCAGTTTTTGACTTCCTTCACGTCGGTGTTTATGACTAAATCTGATTCTTGTTTTATTTTCTTTTATTCGAACCACTTTTCTCCTTGTGATTAAACATAGATCTGCCTTTCTCTTTTCTTAAACTACCTTTCTGTTGTGGGATTCGCATTGTAACAGGAACTGTGTATGCTAATCGACCCTCTCACTTTTAGACGATTTGCGATTTCTTTTAGTTGGCCTTGTTACAAAGTTATCTGCACGTGCATTTGGAGCACCACGCATAAGTATTGTTGATGTCTTGATTATGGGGGCTGGTCCTTTTGGCTAGGGACTCTTTCAATCGGACTTCTCTGTCAAACTACTTGTTGTTTCTATGTGAGACGAGCTCAAGTTGTTGTAAATGTTTTTCGCTAGTACAGTGAATCAACTTCTAGCAGTTATAGTTGCCTTTCGCTACCTTTGTATGTCAAACTCTATCTTCCTATAGCCAACGATTTGCCAGAAATGACTTCTTTCTCCTATTCTATTAGCCACAACTCAGACAAGACCATCAACCTTAAACATCTATTTCTTTATTTTCTTCAACCATTTGCGCTTATGCTGTCAGTTTGAGCTAAGTAGACAACTTCTTCCTTGTGTTTTGTTTGACTTCCCTGGTCCATATAGTAGTAATTTAGCCTGGTGCGCTTTTTACTAACCTCACTGGTTTTGTAACCGACCTCTGCCTACTATTTTTATGACGTCAACCTCTTCACCCTTGGATCGACCCTGTGCTGTATTAAAATGAACATTATATCAGATCTTGTCGTCTTTAATCGTTCTGCATTTTACTTGACTAGCAATTTGGCAAAAGGGATAGGACTAATAAATTATCATTTACATTTACTTATATATCAGGGTATTATTTCTTTATTTGCAAATTCATTTATTAGGTGTTTACTTTAATTGTGTGAATTTTATATCTTATGGAAGGAATCTTTTATCATATATGGATCCTTATGTGCATAATAGCCAAAAGTGTATGAATATATATATAGATACGTCGAACTATGTAATTCTACTCAATGAATGTTAACAAATAATTATTGCCTTCTACAACAAGGGACACATTGACTTCACAAACCCAGACATATAGAATTGAATAACCAACAATGTAACTTCATACTAGGAAGAGAGTATCTTTCTTTTTGCTACTGTGTTAGAATAGAATAAATAGTTGTGTTTCTGTTTTGCTATGTATTGAGAAGATTGCCTTCCGGGACGAGTATCGAATGTGGGTTAATAGGGAAGTGAGTTTTCTTTTTCAAAACTTGCATGCTGTTATAACGGATAGATGCTTTGGCCAAAGCGAATAGAATGTTGAAATAGACATGCACCATTGAAATAGATGGACTTTTTCCTAGCTATACATTGTATATTTTCCCTACCATATCCTATTGATGAGATGCTGCATTCATATTAGTGATGCATGTAGATTGATAGGCACATACCAGATTCCACCCTGCATATGTTTCCAGGTTGCTAGGCTCTTCGAGCAGGGTCGGGCATCCTTCAGTTTGAAGGATACCGGGGAAGCGCAAGCTTCGTGGTTGGGCGAAAAAAGTGCTTGAACCATGTTCTTGTCCTTCGACACAGCAGATGGTCGGTTGGTCGATGGCGGTCGAGGACTCCTTGTTAGATTTATTTGACATTGATGATAGTTGTACTTCTTGTATTCAAATGATTGTAAGGCTTGATGCCACTATTCAACACTTGTAATATTATTTTTACATACTCTGTAAATGACTTCAGATGTATCTATATACGCATTGTAATTATGGTTGTACTTTTACCAATGAATCTAAAAACTTGCTTGGACTCTTGAATGTTATCTAAATATCTTTCCTTCGGAATGATGATGTTGAAGTTAATTTTTACTGTACTTAAATTTACTTTCAGTAAATCTTTGTTTTATTCCAGTTTCATGTGATGGGAATTTCTAGTACTTTACATAAGATTGGCAAGGTTAACTAGTCTCCCAATACCACATCACACATTGTAGGTTCCCATCTAATAAGGTCCCCTCCCATGTTGCCAAATTAAACTTCAAATTCAAATTCTTCACAACCCTTCTACTAACCCTCTGTTATATCTGCTTGCACTTTCAATTTTAATAACCCTTTGTACATTCCTTTACTATATTATACTTGTATGCATCAACTCAAACCAACCTAAACTATCTCGGGATTGTAGGAGTTTATCAGACAAAAGGTCATAGACGTAAGAAGGCAACATAAGAAAAGGTTGTATTGTCTATGTTTTGTAACTAATCGTGGCGAACAATCATTTTTTAGCAAAATACACTATCCCTCCCAGCAACTAAAATCTTGAAGTGACCTTAGTTCAATGCTTTGTATGGCGAAGAGAAGGATTATAGTATATGGATATAAGATTAATAATGAGAATTTTGTATTATTAAATGTGATCACATATAGAAGCAGTGAAATATCTGCATTAAATAATGGAAAGTTAATATTTGTACCTGTTGAAATGAAGTGAATTGAACTTTGCGCGAGTGGAGCATTGGAAAATGTGTTTGCTGCATAAGTTGGATTGGATGGGACTCATTATTATGAGGAATGGTGGAAATGACATACTCGCATGTGTGAACTAGTTGAGGGAGCTTTCATGCAATGAGATGACAAATGGTAGTTGCATGTGCTTAAAAAGTGGAGTGAATGGCACATAATTTGAATGAGCTAACACATACTTGCTACATGTTCCTTAATTAACAGGTCCCAATGTGTATCATGGAAGCATGGAGTTTGTTCCTTCTATAAGTCCCTATGGCTTATTGAAACTATCTCGAGGAAGATTGTGGCATCGATGCTATGTGTGCACATGAAGAAAGGAAAGAAATTATACCTGAGTGACCTTAGGAGGTGAGTTGTGTAGCTCACCTGTTGAGTCACTTTGATAACCGACATGGTCTACTTCCATGTTACTACTTGGTGATAATACAGTAGCATCTGATTCAGGGCTAGGAACAGAGCATTGCTTTAGAAAATCATCTCTTGTTGCTGGCCTGGTATAGAGCTTTAATCTGTGGCCATTAACCAATTATGAAAACTTGACTTCATCTATGGTTTGCAGTTGTACAACTTCATTGGAAAAGACCTGGTGTATTTCATAAGGACCTAACCACCTTGATTACAGTTTGCCCTTGTGATCAAGTGTATTTGGAATCATATAACAAAGCCCAGTCACCCACATGGAATTCTTTATTCTTGATGAACTGATCATGCCATTTGGCTCTCTGGTTTTGAACTATCTTTGTGTGGTGCATAGCTGCCATTTTGATCTCATATAACCCATTGAGAATATGGAGTCTTTTTTGTTGTGTTGTTGTTAGATCCATGTCAAGTTCTAGTGTAGCCTTAGTGTCTTATATTCAAATTCTAATGGCAAAATTGTTGTTTTCCATGTAGTTCTGTATGAACATACTACCTCTGGTAGTCTAGCTGCCCAGTCCTTCCTGTGAATGTTCACTATTTTAGTTACGATATTTTTAATTTCTTTGTTTGTAACTTCCACCTACCCATTGGCTTGGGGGTGATAAGGTGTTGATTTCCTATGCCTAACTTCATAGTCTTTAACCAGTGTGGAAATGAGTTCAGAAGTGAACTGGGGACCTTGATCAGTGATAATTTCTCTTAGTGCTCCATACCTAGTGAAGATCTCTTCATACAAGAATTTAGCTAATTTCCCATCTCTGGCAAATTGGAAGTCCTTGACTTCAACCCATTTTGTCAGATAATCAGTGCAAACTAAAATGTACTCCTTATTATTAGAAGCTAGTGAAATTGGCCTAATGAAATCTAGCCCCCATTTGTCAAATGGTGCTAGTGCCACCTATGGCTACAAAGGCATCTCATCTGACCTTGTTGTTCTACCCATTCTCTAACATCTATCACAACACCTTGTATACTTAATTGCATCCTTATGAAGAGTTGTCCAATAATAGCTTACTGTTAAGATCTTAAATGTTGTCCTTTTGGTTGCAAAGTGACCCCCACAGGGCTCATCATGACAAGCTTTTAGGATGTCAAAGACCTCATCTTCTCTTATATATCTCTTCATAATATGTTCTGGACTAGTGTAGAATAAATAACCAACAATCCAAGAACATGGAAAGCTTTTATGCACTAATTGTCTCCTTTCTCTTGGAGAAAAATGTGATGGTATCTACCCTGCTACCAAGTAGTTAGCAATATCAGCAAACCATGGTGTGTGTATATTGAGAGCAAACAAATGCTCATCTAGAAAGGAGTCATCTACAACACCTTCTATTTGTGTAGGCAATCTAGATAGAAAGTCTACCACCACATTAGCTTTCCCTGGCTTATCCACTATTGTTATATCAAGCTCCTGTAGTAAGAGCAATCATCTGACTAGTCTACCTCCAACCATAGGTTTGTTCATCAAGTACCTGATTGCAGTATTATTTGTATGGACAAAGACATGGTAACCAGTGATATAATGCCGAAACTTGTTTATAGCATAGACAACAACCAACATCTCTTTTTCTATGACAACGTAATTGAGTTCTGCTCCTTGTAAGTGTTGATATGCGCCAGACAACTGAGAGGGGGAGGCTTGAATCAATTCTCACGGAATCTTAAACACTTTCTGCAATTAAACATTCATCACTTATCCACAATTATTATGATTTAACAATGAGTGCATAAAATCAGAAACTTAACCACAAATACAACATCAAACATGAGAGACACTAGATTTACTGGAAAACCCCAAGGTGGGGAAAAACCACAGAGAGGATTGACTCTCAATATATATTGCAATCTTGAAATAGTGATGTTCAGGCTTGGTCACCTCACGGGCCTAAACATACTGGCTTACTGCCATGAAGAACAACTAGGTCTAGCAAACTCACTGCCTTAACCCTAAACCTAGCAAGATTAAAATAAGGGTTGTTAAACCCTACTAGTGGCTTACTACCAGACTCACTGCCATGATCAACACCTTTCTGTACTGTGAATAAATAATTCCTCAGCTCTGCTCTTCATCAGCTCTACTCTTCCTCTTCTTTCCTTTGTCCCCTTCTTTGCTTTGCCTTTGGACCTTTCTTAATATCTTATCATTTCTGCTCAAGGACACCTTTTTCACAACTCAGCTACAAGTATTTATACACTACATCAACCTTGGAATGATCATCAAGGTTAGCATCAACCATTGGAACAATCTCCAAGGTCGGTATTACAAACATTTACAAAATAGGTCTTGACCTATTGCAATATCATGAAAAGGGAATGAAATGTAGATCACGCCATGCCTTGGCTAGGACTCAAACATGATCTTCCATGCCATGGCACGCTTCCACAATCTTCCAGAGATTTCTGCAATCACTGGCATCAACCAGGTCGGCCAAGACTGGTTACACACTACGTTATCTGGGAACAATCTTCACACACCATCTCAATTTCTTAATGCGGACCAAAGTCCAGATAGGAACATGATTAGGAGACATCCACGAGCACACTATAATCATCAGGAGTAACCGCATGAACCTTAACCACTTTATCCACAGGAATCTTCTTACCGGAACACATGAAATTCACTGTTTTCAACTGTCATGAAAGAAAGATAGCTTGTGGACCACCAAACCACGAACCATTGCAACTGTAGGAACTTATCATCATCCCAGACTTCCCTCTAGAACCGTAGAGCAAAATACTTTATTGTGGAGGAATGAGGAGCTAAATACTATCTTCCTGTCTCGACTGAACTTACAGAAAAAGCAGGTTTCACTCTGGTGAACACAACTCACTTAGATCTTCATGTGAATGGCTTAGACTTGAAATGTAGCATCCTTAGACATACCTCTAACTTACTTCCAATCCATAGACCAAGATCTTCAAGCATGAATAAATGCAGAGTAGTTTACCAGACCGATCTTCAGCATACAACTCACTGTCTATACTGCACTTCTATGTAACTCACTTGTTTCTTCCGGAGAGCCTAATTTTCTCAATATCCTCAACATACAAGTCTTCTAAACAAGATACAGTTGACACTAATGACAACAAGAATATGTTGACATCAATGACAACATCGATTAGGCACATACTTGCAACAATCTCCCCCTTTGTCATTGATAGCAACATATGATTTGAAAAACTGCAACATCCATCAAGACAAGATTCTCCCCCTTTCTCTTTACACACCTACACTCTTTCTTTCTTCAAAATTCTCCCCCTTTCAATTACACACATGCACTCTAAGTTTTTCACATGACTTCTCTCCCCCTTTGACATTGATGGCAAAGGGCACATACTTGCACTCTTCTGCTCTGATCTAATCTCTCTTCTGAACTCTCTGACTACTCCCCCTAAGAAGTAGCCCTAAAAAGCATCAATCCGGACCTCTGAACACCTCCGGACTGATGCACCATTGTGCATCTTAGTTTAGAGCAGGAGGGGTGATGACCCCTAACTTTTCTTTAAGATACTCAAAAGTATCCTTGGACAAAGGCTTGGTAAAGATGTCTGCAATTTGATCCTTGGTTGAAACATACTCCAACTTGACTTCATTCTCTGTCACTTTTCTCTCAGGAAGTGATACCTAATGGATATGTGCTTGGTCCTTGAATTCATCACTGGGTTCTTTGATATGTTTATGGCACTTGTGTTGTCACAAAAGATTGCAATAGGCTCTTCATACACAACTTTGATGTCCTTCAAAGTCTGCTTCATCCATAACACTTGAGTGCAACTGCATGCTGCTGCAATGTATTATGCCTCTGCAGTAGACAGAGATATTGAATCATGTTTCTTGCTTAGCCACGATACTAACCTTTTTCCCAAGAAGAATGCACCTCCACTTGTACTTTTTCTGTCATCCACATCTCCAGCCCAATCAATATCAGTATATGCACTGAGAACAAAATCACTATCCCTGGGGTACCACAAACCATAATCTATTGTGCCTTTTAAATATCTCAGAATTCTCTTGACTGCCAGCAGATGTGATTCCTTGGGTTCTGCCTGAAATCTTGCCACAAGACACATTGCATGCATTATGTCAGGTCTGGTTTGAGTCAGATAAAGTAATCCTCTAATCATAGATCTATACTTTTTCTGGTCTACCATGGGTGAGTTATCATCTTTGCTCAACTTACAACCAGTTATCATAGGTGTGCATACTAGTTTAAAGTCTTCCATCCCAAATTTCTTTAACAACTCTTTCACATACTTCGACTGAGAAATGAAGATATCCTTATCTAATCTGACTTATTTATAGACCTAAAAAGAAGTTCATCTCTCCAAAAATAGACATCTCAAATTCACTTTGCATTTCTCCAGCAAAAATTGAGTACGTACCTTCATTGCCTCCAAAAATAATGTCATCAACAAAAACTACAACAATCAGGGTTTTGTTTATCATTGATCTTGAAGCAGAGATTACTATCTGTAGTACCTTTACTGAACCCTATCTGTATCAGGTACCTATCCAACCATGCATACCATGCCTTGGGAGATTGTTTTAATCCATATAATGCTTTCTTCAATTTGCATACCATGTCCCCTTGTTCTGATGACTGAATTCCTTCCGGTTGTTCAATATAGACTTCCTCTTCCAATTCTCCATTTAAGAAGGCAGACTTCACATCCATTTGATAAACCTTGAAATCTTTGTATGTTGTAAAAGCTAGAAACATCCTTATTGCTTCAATCCTTGCTACTGGAGCAAAAGTTTCTTCAAAGTCTATTCCTTCAACACGAGCTTATCCTTTGCATACCAACCTTGCTTTGTTTCTTACCACTTCACCAATCTCATTCATTTTGTTTCTGAAGACCCACTTTGTACCAATTACATTCTTGTCTGCTGGTCTGGGAGCAAGATCCGAAGTCTAATTCTTCTCTATCCGCATCAATTCTTCTTCCATAGCCTTTATCCAATTATCATCTTTGCAAGCCTCATCCACAGTTTTAGGTTCAATCTTAGAGATCAGACATAAATTTACTTATTCTTCTGCAACTTTTCTTCTGGTTAAGATCCCTTTGCTCTTATCTCCTATGATTTGATTTTCAGAATGATTGATTCTTACATATCTTGGGGTTTTGGTAGCACTTACCAGAGCTTGTTCTTCTTCATCTGTGTTGTCTTCATGCTGCACCACTTCTGAAACATCTGGATCATTTGACTCATATCCATTTGATTCTGAAGACCTTTCCTTACATTCATCAACTTTAACATTTGCACTTTCAATGATCTTATTTAGCCTCTTATTATAGCACCGGTAGGCCTTGCTCTTGGTGGAGTAACCAAGGAAGATTCCTTCATCACATCTAGCATCGAACTTGCCTAAATCTTCTTCTCTTTTGATATAACATTTGCTACCAAAAACTTTGAAATATTTCACAGTAGGAACTCTACCATGCCACAATTCATAGGGAGTATTTGAACCGTTACCTTTCACTTGAACTCTGTTCAGGATATATATTGCGGTATGAATTACCGCTCTCCAATATGCTTCTAGAAGATGAGCTTCCTTCATCATGGTTCTAGCAGCTTCTTGAACTGTTATGTTTTTCCTTTCAACAACTCCATTTTGTTGTGGAGTTCTGGGCACAGATAGCTGCCTCTTTATTCCATGTTCTTCACAAAAGAAATTAAATTCATTTGACGTGAACTCTCCTCTATCAGACCTTAAGCATTTGATTTTCAAATCCATCTCATTTTCAACCATTGCCTTGAATGCCTTGAATTTATCTAGAGCTTCAGCTTTCTCTTTCAAAAAGGTGACCCAAGTCATTCTAGAATAATCATCAATGAACAACATGAAATACTTGTCTCCTTGCAAACTTCTTACTTCCACACAAATTTGTATGCACTAGCTCAAGTAGTCCTCCAACTGATTGGTCCTTGCTTTTGAAACTTGTTCTTGTCTGTTTTCCAAATTGACACTCCTTACAAACCAAATTAGCATGCTTCACAAGCTTAGGCAAATCTCTAACAATCTGTGCAGTACTTATCTTCATAATATTATCAAAATTTATGTGACACAACCTTCTATGCCATAACCAACTCTCATCAATATGAGTCAACAAACAATAGTTCTCGGTTCCTTTCAAGTGATAGATATTACCTCTGGTCTTCTTACCAGTTGCAATGACTGTTCTAGAGCTTTTACTGATCTTGCATCCATTCTTCTTGAAGCTTAAGTCATAGCCCTTGTCACACATCTGACCCACACTTAGAAGATTGTGCTTTAATCCTTTCATATACAAGACATCTTCACTATTATGCTTGCCATCAAAAGAAATAGATCCTTTCCCACAAATCCTATCAGCTATATCGTCTCCAAACCTAACCAGTCTACCATCATATTTTTCCAAACTTACAAACTTACTTTTGTCACCAGTCATGTGGTGAGAGAAACCACTATCAATAACCCATTCATCCTTGTCCTCAATGACCTGAGCATCCAAAGCACTTTCCACTAGTTTTTCTTCCTTCATATAGCTAGAAGAATTAGTAGACACAAGATCTTCCTTAATAGCAATGAACAAGCATTCATTTATAGAGGGATTAGCATTATCTGGTTCACCATTATCTGATACTCCATCATCATCAAAATCTTCAACATAATAACACTTCTTTTGGTTCATAGGCCTGTTCTCATATCTTCTTTTATTTCTTTCATTTCTTTCAGGACATCTGGAAGCAAAATGACCTACTTTACCATAGGAAAAACATTTGAAAGGTAATTTGCCTTTAAACTTACCAGATCCTCTTTGCAGTCTGTCCACAAAGTTGGCTTCAACTTCATCTAACTCATCATCGGATTCTACCTTATATTTTTCTGATCTGGAAGTACTTCCAGGAGTACTGGCTTTGAAGGTTGTCTCAACTTTCGGAAGAGCATCATCTAACTCCCTCATTTCAAAAGCAGTAAGCTTATCAAGCAATTGATCCCTATTAACTATTTTTACTTGCATGAATTCTTCAATTATGGCCACCTTGTGATAGTAGGACTTGGGCAAAGATCTGAGTATTTTCATAACAATTTCCTTTTCTTCAAGAGTTCTGCCTATGGATGTTATCCATGTGACAAGTTCATCAACTCTTTGCATAAAAGATGATATGTTTTTATCATTGTTCATCTTCAAGCTTTCATATTTCACTTTCAGACTTTGTAACTTGGCTTCCTTCACATAATCATCTCCTTCATATAGATTTTTCAACTTTTCCCACACCTTATTTGCAGTTTCAAGATCCACCACTTTCGTCAATATTGAGTTGGTTAATGAACTTAGCAGAGCATCCTTTGCCTTGATATCTATCTCATATTCTTTGATTTCATCTTCAATCATCAGACCATTTGGAGGTATGGTGTATTCTATTTCTGTAGCTTTCTAAACTTTGAAACCAAGAGAAAGAAGATGGCTTTTCATCTGAGCCTTCTAGAGAACATAATTAGTTCCATCAAAATGAGGTGCTTCCTTCTTGTAAGACATTTTGGATCTTCCTCAAGTTGTTAAACTTTCTTCAGAGCAACTTGGCTCTGATACCAATTGTTGATGTGTCAGACAACTGAGAAGGGGGGGTGAATCAATTGTCACAAAATATTAAACACTTTCTGCAATTAAACATTCATCACTTATCCACAATTATTATGATTTAACAATGAGTGCATGAAATTAGAGACTTAACCACAGATACAACATCAAACATAAGAGACACCGAATTTACGTGGAAAACCCCAAGGTGGGAAAAACCACAGAGAGGATTAACTCTCAATATTTATTGCAATCTTGAAATAGTGATGCTCAGGCTTGGTCACCCCACGGGCCTAAACATACTAGCTTACTGCCATGAAGAACAACTAGGTCTAGCAAACTGACTGCCTCAACCCTAAACCTAGCAATATTACAATAAGGGTTGTTAAACCCTACTGGTGGCTTACTGCCAGACTCACTGCCACGATCAACACCTTTCTGTATTGTGAATAAACAATTCCTTGGCTCTACTCTTCCTCTACTCTGCTCTTCCTCTTCTTTCCTTTGCCCCCTTCTCTGCTCTGTCTTTGGACCTTTTTTAATATCTTATCATTTCCGCTCAAGGACACCTTTTCCTCGACTTAGCTACAAGTATTTATACACTACATCAACCTTGGAATGATCATCAAGGTCGGCATCAACCATTGGAACAATCTCCAAGGTCGGTATTAAAAACATTTACAAAATAGGTCCTGACCTATTGCAATATCATGCAAAGGGAATGAAATGTAGATCACACCATGCCTTACCTGGGACTCAAACATGATCTTCCATGCCATGACACTCTTCCACATTCTTCCAAAGATCTTCGCAATCACCGGGATCAACCAGGTCAGCCAAGACTAGTTACACGCTATGTTATCTAGGAACAATCTTCACACACCATCTCAATTTCTTAACGCGGACCAAAGTCTAGATAGGAACATGATTAGGAGACATCCACAAGCATCCTATAATCATCAAGAGAAACTGCACAAACCTTAACCACTTTATCCATAGGAATCTTCTCACCGAAACACATGAACTTCATTGTCTTCAACTGTCATGAAAGAAAGATAGCTTGCAGATGACCAAACCACAAACCATTGCAACTGTAGGCACTTATCATCATCCCAGACTTCCCTCTAGAACCGCAGGGCAGAATACTTTATTACGGAGGAATGCGGAGCTAAATACTATCTTCTCGTCTCAACTAAACTTACAGAAAAAGTAGGTTTCACTTTGGTGAACACAACTCACTCAGATCTTCATGCGGATGGCTCAGACTCAAAATGTAGCATCCTTAGACATACCTCTAACTTACTTCCAATCCATAGACCATGATCTTCAAGCAGGAATAAATGCGAAGTAGTTTACCAAACTGATCTTCAACATACAACTCATTGTCTGTACTGCACTTCTCTGTAACTCACTTGTTTCTTCCAGAGAGGCTAATTTTCTCAATATCCTCAACATACAAGTCTTCTAAACAAGATACAGTTGACACTAATGACAACACCGATTAGGTTTTTGTTAATATAATAAATAGCATACTCCTTATTATCTTCTTTCTATCCCAGTACAACTCCTATAGCAAAATCAGAAGCATCAGTGTGTATGTGAAAAGGCAATGTCCAATTTGGTCCTTTCAAGATAGGTGCTTTTGTCAAAGCTATCTTAAGTGTGTCAAAAGAGTGCTGACATTCTATGGTCCAGTTAAATTCTATGTCTTTTGTAAGCAGAGTAAACAAAGGTGATGCAAGTTTGTTAAAGTCTTGAATGAATCTCCTATAATAGCCTACATGGCCTGGAAAGCTTCTGACATCTTTTGGTTTTTGTGGTACATGAAGTGTGGAAATTATCTCAATTTTATTGGGATCCACCTGAATTCCATCACTTGATATAAAGTGTCCTAGAACAACCCCTTGAGTCATTGACATAAAGCATTTTTCATGACTCAAATGATAAATTATGTTCTTGACATGTTTTCAGGACCTTCTCTAGATTAGTGAGTGTTGTTTCAAATGTTTCTCCATAAGTGGTGAAATCATCCATGTAGATCTCCATAGAATCATGAGCATAGTCTGAAAAGATACTTAGCACTACCCTTTGGAAAGTGGTTGGGGCATTGCATAACCCAAAAGGAAGGATAGAATAAGCATATGTACCCCAAGGTCATGTAAATGTGATCTTATCCTGGTCCTCTGGAGCTATTTTTATCTGATTATAGCCACTAAAACCATCTAAGAAGGAGAAGTACTTTTTGCCTGCTAGAGAATCAAGTACATGGTCAATGAAAGGTAATGGGAAATGATCTTTCCTAGTGGCTATGTTATGTTCCTTGTGATCTATGCATACCCTCCACTTGACTCCTTTCTTAGGGACAATAACTAAACGTGACACCCATTCACTATCATAAATAGGGTAAATGAAGTCAGCATCAAGGAGTTTTTGTAGCTCAGTTTTAATGATGTCTTGTAAGGCAAGATTCATTCTCCTTTGTGGCTATCTTATTGGCTTGAAACCATCATTTATGCAGATCCTACACATGCACAAGTTTGGATCAATTCCTTTCATGTCATTGTAATCCCATGCAAAAGTTGATGTATGTGCCTGTAGCACAGTGTTTAGGGAAGTCTGTTGTTCCTCAGTTAGGGCATTGTTAATATTCAACATTTTGCCTAGCATGATTTCCAGTGTTTTAGAAGCTGGTTGGACAAATGAAAGGTCACATTCACTAATGTTGGGAACACATTCCTGAGGTAGTAGAGAGTGGAAAAGTTGGGACAATTCCTCTGAGGAATGTGCAGGTATGATATTCTGCAATGGATCTTGCAGACACGATGAATAGTCTTGTTGTTGCGAGTCCCTACCACAATGGTTCTGTATAATGTGGTCAATTAAGTCATCCTCATCTTGGGTTGCTAACAAGGGATTGCGTTCAATGGTCATGAGAGTTTGCAAGGACTAGTGGTCTTCTTCTTCTTCTAAGGTAGGCCATACAATTTGCTCTAGGTTGTCATGAGGTTGAGCTAGTGGATAGAGGACCAATTTCTTAGTTATAGTTCCATTTAAGATTATCATGTTTCTAGACCTACAACCTATGAATGCATCTGTTGTTGCTAACCATGGTCTGCCTAAAATAAGCAGATAACCTGCAAGATTGACTTTTGGTTGCAAAACTATAAAATTTGCAGGGTACTCCCATGAGTCTAATGTTATGACTATGTCTTCAACGATCCCCTTAGGTTTTATTGTTGATGTATCTGCCAACTATAAAATAGTTGGTGTAGGCTTGAGGTTAGGTAGTTGAAGTAGTTGCACTGTTTCTTTAGTCATGACATTGATGGCTGCCCCTAAGTCAGTCAAAGTATTTTTTATGAGAGTTCCATTAATCTTAACATCCACTACTGGACTACCAGTGTCTGTGTATTTAGGGACAATTATGTTCCCTAGCATGATATCAGCAAGGTTCCCTAGGACATGGACTGTCTGAGGGTCCTTCCTCTTTCTTCCTGACTTTTTAAGACAAAGGTCTCTCACTGTCTTGGTATAGATTGGAATGTCCTTGATAGCTTGGATAAGGGGTATCTTGATATTGACATTCTTAAGTTGACCCAATAGGTCTGTCTCTGCTTGGGTTTGATGTTTTTGAATGGCTATACATTAAAGGAAAGGATGTTCTGGATTTGAGATAGTCTAATTTACCTGATTTAATTCAGGTTCTAGAGGTGAATTGTCTAATGTCTCTGCTATGGGTTGTTCATCCATCACCTTAGTGATTTAAGGAGATGAAGGTCTAGCTAACGTTTTCCCTGACCTGAGGTGGACATCACTCACCTCTACCCCATTAGTGGGGTGTTGAATAGCCTTGTTAGTATAGGTTAGGTGCAAGATGGGCAAGCAGTTGTGCTACTCTTGGTGGCTGAGAAAGCAACAAAGGTTGTGAGTAATTCATGTTTTGGTTTTTCCATTGCTATCCCTTTTGCCATTGTAGTTGCCATTGGTTTTGTTGTATTGGCCATTGAGGGTTGCAGTTAGATCCTTGGAAAGTTTGTTGGGGCCATACATCCAGTTGCTATTGATTCCAGTTTTGCTGAGGGTTGTACCATTGTTGATGGTTTTGCCATTGGTTTTGGGTATTTGGCCAAGGCTGAGGGTTCCAACCAGAGAAATTATGATTACCTACTGGAAATGTTGCATTGAAAGTTAGAGGATCTTGTGGCATACCTTGTCTTTATTTCCATGGTTTCCTTTGTGCAACATAGTACAACTGGCCATCTTCACCTTTAATTGGTTGAAAGTGTGGTTTATCTAACTTATCTTCTGTAATACTGGCCACCCTTCTACACTTGCAATTGGCTTTTCTTTGTCTGCAATTGGGATAGTATTCAGTGTGTATTGCATCAACCTCCTCCTGCTTCTTCTTCAAGTGTAGAGTATCCAGTTGAGTATCTAGGTGACTGATAATATCTTCTTTCATGTTGGTCAACAGGTTACTCAATTCTACCCTTGAAATTGAATTAGATGTATTGCCAATGATAGATGTTCTCTCCCCCCTTGTCCTCTTGGTGAAAGTCCTTGAGTAGTTTCTACAAACTCTACAGACATATTCAAAGGGTAATTGAGATATATCTCCTGCCCCAATAAGATTAAGGGCATCCATGCAGTCATCATTCACTCCTCTCAAGAATACAAGCTTTAAAGATTCATCTGAGAGTTTATTCTATGGATTTTTCTTTAGGTAGAACTGAAACCTTTCTACATCATCCTCCAATGGTTCATCCTCTTTTTGATTCATCCTAAAGAAGTCATCTCTTCTCATATCAATTCCTCTGCAATAGTCTTGGTATTTCTCCAAGAATTTTGTTTTCATTGTGTGCCAATCTGAAATAGCATAATTGCCTAGTCCCATAAGCAGTTTCCTTCAAAGAAGCAGGAAATAGCTTGAGCTAATGAGGATCAGTTGTGTAGTCATAACTTCTATACAAGACATCAAACTCAAACAAGAATGTATCTAGGTCTTCAGTCACCAAACCATAGAAGATTGGTAAGCTGAAAGAGGCATATTCTTCAGAGCAACAACCCTCTCTTGGTTGGTAATTGGAAACTCAAAAGTCACTTGTCCTGGTGGATCCTCCACTGCATCAGCCATGGTGACGAAGGTTGTTTCTGTATTAATAGTAGATGTTGATGAAAGGGAAGATTATTCTTTAGTAATACCCTTGTTTTGATCACTATGGTCACCAATATCTATCGTAGCTTGTTGGGTTGATGGAAGAAAACTTCCCAAAGCATCTCTTTGCCTCTGCATACAATAGGTATGACTTTGTGTAGCAATGACTCCTGCATAATGTTAGTGAGATTTTATGGTATTTGGTGAGGTGAAACCTAAGTGTCCTATCTTCTAAAAACAAAAATGTCTATATTAGGAAAGCTTGGAAAGTAAAGGAATTGGTCTCTGAAAATAGTGTCATCCCTGACAATGACGCCAAAAATGTAGTATCTTTGCCATGTCTAGTAAAATTGATGGTAATCACACAATTCAAAGGAGTAACCTACTGAATAGTCCACTATTACTCTTGAAAAGACCTTCATTGAATTATCGACCAGGGTTGGTAAACTTGTGATGGCACTAGCATTGTATGTGCTTTCAAAGATCAAACTATTTAACTCATCTAGTACAGTATCATAAATCAAAACTACTCAATGACAAAAGACAATAATGCTACTATTGCTACAGGTACTTGCAATGTAAGACAGTAACAATGACTTTTAAGAAATGAATTCTAAGAATTAGTTGGGTATTGATAACTTATCCTATCCTCTAGAGTATCACAAATCAAATGAACTAAAACAACTTAAGAATCTAATTGATCTTGCATTCGTGAAATAACTGCTACAACAATAATAACATGCAAGAAATAAAGTGAAGGACAATTATCCTAAGTGGCCCTTGCTCAAGTGACTGCCTCACTACTTTTAACTCAAATCTAGTTCTCTAGATCAACACAATCATATTGATTCTAACTCATTCATTACACAGTCTTCTCAAAATCACATAAAATCTTGCTTTAGTATTCATAAACTCATAATCATAATAATAACATTGTCTACATAAATCTGGAAAATATTCAGATACTTATATCTGCGACAGAACAAAAACTAATTCAAAATTAAAACTTAACTAACATCTTAACTACCTCGACCACCAAGCCATACATATAGGCACAAGGGAGTTTATTGGAATAGATTTCTTAACTCAAATCATAAAACACCACTTCGTACAAACTAGAGTGTGATGAATTCTAACAACAATAACTAAAAAAGTAAGAAAGAAGAGTCCTAATAAAATTGGAACTCTTTGCTGAAACAGGGGAATGTGGACTGGTTGAATCAGTCCCGTTGGTCTTCTAGTTGCAACAGAATCCTTCAAGATTTCAATCATCTTCATTGATTACCATCACAATGCGTGATTATCTCCATCAAGTGTCTTCATGCCATGGTTGCTACACTTAGTTGACTCTGGAACCTTTCCTACTCTACTGCTTGGAAATGATGTGGTTGCGGGCTGCACCTTATAGTTGTTGCAGGTTACAATCCTTCTTATTTAGCTACAGGAGTTAGTCCATAAATATGTACAAAATACTAACAACCACAATCAACACAAACATTATCTACAATCCACACAAACATTCTCTACCATCCACACATTCCCACACATAACATACAATTTTCATCATATTATAATCATATTTCCATATACTTAATAACGAGGTTCAAGTCTGCATAATGATCATAAGGATAACATAATATATAAATATGCTTGAAATAATATCTAGGAATGTCTTTCAACTTGCATAAAACTATAAGAAAATAAACTAATAGTTAGGCTCATCAAGTACCATGATGAAATCCTGTTTACAGGCGTCATGTGTAGAACATAATCATCAAGGAATAGCTTGATAGAGCAAGTTACAAGGTTTTGGATCTAGGTGAAGCTTGTTGAAAGAAATGAAGTACATGCACACAATTGTACATTTTAAGCATCGTCTTGCTATCATTATTGTAATTGTTTGTTTATAGGGTTTGTCGTTTCAGTATTCATCCTTGATGAATTCAAACTAGTTAAGACTTTTGAGAAATTGAGGGTTTTATACTCCAAAATGCTCAGAGCATTTTTCTAGTTGAGTCGCCATTTGTTATGCCTTGCATAGCCACCCCCATCTTTTTGATAGATTAGGACCCCCCTTTTTGTCATTTTGTCATTTTTTGTGTGTGGGTCAGTCTCTTGATGATCCTAGCATCATCTTTCATCTCTTACTTGGCTAAGAGATGTTTTATTTTGCCTAAAAAACTTATGTTGTTAAGGCCTTCTCTATTGAGGCCCGAGAGTTCTTTCACTCCTGGGTTTGCGGATTCTTTGGCCCAATTTGGTTATAGGACCTAGTGTTGTAGTTCGTTCGAGACCTCAAGCCCTAATCAACTTTGTGGCCTCGGGGTTTCCGAGGTCTATTGGACCCGATGGACCTTTTCGTCTTTCCCTCCTACTCCCGACAAGTCCTGTCGGGATCGCGAGGCTCGATCGGCCTTTTGGCCTCTACACGCAAGACCAAAAGTCCATTTTGGTCTTGCACCCTTGCCCCAACCACCAGATTAATGGCGACAGGGGCCTCGTACAAATGGGGTAATTAAAGGCTTTTAACACCTTTTGTCCCTCATTTGTGCATTCTCTTTTCTCTTTCTCCTACCTGTTGTGATTCCAGCGAGCACACTGAATTATTTTCAAGCTTTAGATTGATAATTCGAGGGCATTTGAGGTTAATTTTGCACATGTGGACAGAGGTCTAGAGGTGTTCTTGAGTTCTTCGCATTCCTGCCCCTTTTTCTCCTGAATTTCGTGCAATAGGTACGGTTTTGGTTGTCGTTTTCTGGTGTTTTGTTTATTGTTGTGTTTTGTTTTGTTTTTCTTGTTGTTTTCCGCTCTTCGTTGTTGTTTTAGTGTAGGTTTTTAGTGTTAATTAGGGCTTTAGAATGTTTGATAGTTTACTTTTTATTTATCTATTTTCTCCAATTTTCTAGGGTTTTAGAGTAGTTTAGGTAGTGAATAAATGGACCAAATTCAAAATTAAAAACATCAAATTCATCGAAACAATAAACTTTGTTCAAATTGGTCAAGGTTCCTTCTAGGCCTCGAGCCCTGTTTTTACTCAAACTGACAAAAGCATAATGGATCCAATCGAGACCTTGGGCCCGATTAGCCCATCACCCTTTAGGCTTTTCAGTTGGTGCCAAAACCTTATTTTACTCCCACTCCCTACAAACCCTGAGAAAAATGCTAAGTGTGGAGGTTCCTTTGGGACTTTAGGCCCCAAAGGGTTTTTCGACCCAAAATCTAGAAGTGTCATTTCCTTCCTCTGACTTGCTTTCCGCAGGTCCCAAAGTTTACCGAGACTAAGGTCCTTCCGGGGCTTCGAGCCTCAAAAGACCATTAGGACTTAGCTCGTAAATATGACATGGGGGTCCAAATCCATATTCTGCCCCTGCACTCGATAATGACCTAAAAGAAAAACATTTCCTGAGGTCCTTTTGGGGCTTTAGGCATCAGAAGGCTTTCTAGCCTTAAAAGCGTCGTTGGTTCCAAAGCCAAAATTCCTCCCGCTCCCTGTGAGGAATTCAAAACTTTCCAATTGCTATAAGGGACCTATTAGGACTTTGGGCCTCGAAAGGTCCATTGACCTTAAGATTTTCTAAGGTACTAAAACCAACTTTCGCCTCACAGTCTGCCATGTGCTCATTAGCCCATTTTGGGACTTTAGGCCTAAGAGGCACTTTTTGTCCAAAGGTAAAAGGTGCAAAATTTAAAGTTTCCAAAAGCCATTTTTCTTCCACTGAACCATACCCCGCCAGTTAGAACATTTCAAATGTAGCACCCATTTCAGGACTTCGAGCTCACGATGGCTTTTTGGTCCTCTTCACACTTTTTTAGCCTAAAATCTAATTTCCACCCACTTCTTAGGACTCAATTGGAATGATGGGCCCATGATTCAAATTCAACCCAGTGTCCAAATTCACATCTTGGTCCTGAAAATCCACCAAGGCATAAAAACCCTCAAAATGCATAAAATTTAATAATTCCTTTGGCTTTCCTTGATTTTTATATATCCCTTTTTCTCATGCAAGCCAAATAGATGTCTGAAGAGGAAGTTTCTGACCATCTAAGTGAGTAGACACTATCTAGATATAAATCTGTAGAAGAAATCGACCTAGATGAACGAGAGATAGAGGAAGCACAATCATCCAAAAAATCGGCTAAACAGAAGAAGAAAAAGGAACTACCCATTACAATGAAGTACCAATTCCAAGGGGTTCCAAAAGATTCTAAGTTCAAAAATGAACTTATGAATATTAATGATACTGAGCTAGGTCGCATTGGCCTAGAAGTATTTAAACATGACACATTTGGAGAAGATGTAACTCCTCGAGTAAAGAAGATTGCTCAATTAGGCCTAGGACACATTGCTTGCTTTCCTCCCATAGTCCAGTGTCCTGAGCTGATTATGACCTTTGCTCATCATTATAATCCTGAGGAAAGGAAATGTTTTGACTCTAGTGGGAACCTTCTAGTGGATATCACACCAGAGATGATAAGAATGGTTTTTGATTTTCCTGTATACCCACAAGCCCATACACTATTAATGGTTGATGCCCTCAAAGCATACAATCAAGATGTGACTGGAAATAAGGCATATTTGAACCAGCACTGGTTGGCCAAGAAGAAGAAATACACCTCCAAAGTCCTAGGGAAGTTAACAAGATTAGATTTTTAGGGGGAGGTATCAGATATAATTACATTGTTAAGTAGAGTATTCGGAAGGGAAGAATCAAGGACCTATGAGACATGGATGTTCTAGTATATCTATGTTACTTTTAAAGGAGATACAAAGATAGATTGGGCACAAATGGTGTCAGACAACATAATTGTCGGTTGATGTTTGTTGTACAAATCAAGAAATTTTATATGACATTGTATGTTGTATCATTGTCTACAAGGATAGGAAACTTCCTTGGTTTATTAACAGTGGTTGAAAGAGGAGAGGCTCCAAGACAAAGCAAAATCTAGGAGTTTTATCCCCAATTGGAGTTGAAGGAAGCAGAAAAGCACCTCAAAAGAGTGAATGATGCATTTCTTTATGCTATTATTCTACAATTAGCAGGAGACCTTGCTTTTCGGATGTCTTCAAAAGTAATGGATCTAATGAAGCCATAGGGACAATGGTTCATTCAATTCCCCAAATCCATGTACATAAGAATAGCAGGCTTCAAGAGAGCTCCATTTTTGCTCCCAAGGAACTGTAGTGACAAGATAATTTTGATGGAGTTCTCTCAGAAAATTAGTGAAGTCCATTTGAAACTCTCTAGAAAGCATAAGTCTAGGGTTAAATATCCATTAGTTCTAGGTTTTTATAAGTGTCCTATCAATGTAGCAAAAACAACAGTTGAAGAGCTCAATGCTCTAAATTTGAAAGTCTATGAGCCTAGGGATGATTTTGACCCTATTAGAAAATTAAATCAGCTCTTCCCCACTATGGACTTTAAGCACAAACATTCCTTAGAAGACTTCAGGGTGAATTGCCAAGATGACTTCGAAGTAAGGAAGAAACAATATACTAGACTTACTACCTTTCAATTAAGGGAGTTTGGGTTGAGAGATGACATATTGGAGGAATTCTCTGATGATGGTGTGGTATTAGACCCAGCATACCAAGTGGAAGATGTTGATAAAAAGCCTTTATATTCCATTAAATGGTCAGAGAAGGAGGAGAATTCCATCACGGAATTTAGTACATATGTTATTTAGAGGAGCATGGAGTGGGCAGAACCAAGGATCAGAAATTTTGTGCCACCAACTCCCCTGACCGAGAAAAGAAACAAAGATCAAGCTTCATCTTCAAGTTATCCAACTAGTAAAAGGTAGAAGACTAGGGTAAGCCCCCAAAAACTACAAAGTCTGGGGTTTGTTTAGAGGCTACTTCTACTGAGGATGTGCTTAAAGCTATGTAGGAAAAAATTGTTGAATCTTCAATATGTACAAGGAAGGGGCATCTGGAATTACGTTTGGTATTGGTGTCAGGCCCATTGCTCAACTCATTCCTCCCAGGGATTCTATTGGACAAGTACAATGTGAAGGTCAATAGGACACCCCCGTAGAAATGTCACAAACTACCTTTCAATATTGTGGTCTTTCCACCTCCCTCTTCTGAACAACAAGAAGAAACTGAGGCTGAAGAAGAGAAGGTTTCTAGAGAAGATAAAGGTTTAGAACAACAATAGGAGGTTCCTAGTGAGGAGATGCATGAACAAGAGAAGCCACAGTAGTCTGGGAGAGAAGAAGCTAAGAAAGAAGAAGAGGTAAATAAAACTCAAGATGACATTCCTTTTGATGAGGGAAGAGAAGAAGATATTGGTGATGAACATGTACTCACTGAGAAAGAGCAACAAGAAATCATTGATATTGCTAAGCAAGCGAAAAAGGATAATGTTTTTCGATGATATTCATTCTTATAGATCTACACAAAAGCCACCCAAGCAAGAGCAACACCAAGAAACCAAAGTGGGTGAACAACCAGAGCATCAACGACAAGAGCAATGTCAAATTGACCAAACTCTACAGGCTCCTATTGCACCAACATGGCTAAATCTCAATTTGAGCAAGAGGCAGCAAATCATTTCAAAGACTTTAAGTTTTCAAGAAACCGTCATTGAATTGGAGAAGGATAAACCAAAGAAAAGGGCTAGAACTTTGTCGACTATTCATACCAATGAACAAGGGGAGAGAATTGCTAAAATTGCCACCTCGGTAGCTGACAAGGATGACATAGAGCTACAGGCTAAAGATTAACAAATAACAAGGGTAACTTTGGGTGAATAGACCCGTAATGAGGAAATTACTTCTTTTGATTCTGCATATACCACTGTTAAATCTAGAATGCAGAAAGATAAACAAGCTAAGGATAACTTGAAGTTACAGTTGCATCAAATAAATGAGTTTGTCAAGGGCCTCGTTACTCTAGTGTGACAACAGCCAGCATCCACCGATGTGCCAATTTTGATGACCAAGCAAGAAGTGGACACTTTGCAAGGAATGAAAGAAAAATATTTTATACTTGGTAGGTGGGTTACTAAATTTTTGGCTGAAGCTTTCAATATTTTTGATAAATACTTTCCATTTTATGAGGAATCTTGTCGACTAGATAAAGAAATTGATGATTTTGTGGAAAGTCATAAGGAGGATATAGAGTTGGAATGGGTTTTGAAGAATCTGAAGATAATTGGTAAAATAAATGAAGAAGCATTAGTGGAGTCGAGTATTCTACAGGATGAAGAACTCAATTTTGTGGAGGATAGCATCAAAGTTACTGAATATAAAATTGAACAAATAGTTGAGTATCAAACTGCATTATTAACCTTGCGAAAAGGACCTTTTTGAGTATATTAGTATTTTTTAGACTTTTGTTAAGGCAGTTGTTGGTGAAAATGTATATTCATATGACAAATGTAGATTGGAGCCAGCAGACAAAGTGAAAGAAGTTTATAAAAAGAAGATGGATGATTTGTATCAAGCTCCAGGTTTTGATGAGAATAGGTTGGATAGATTTGTGGAGTTCAAAGCTCATTTCAAGTTAGCTTTGGTAGACGTCAGCAAGATGGAGAAAAGATGTGAATGGGCTACCCAACGTTTAAAAACTTTCAAATTCAAATATGAATGGTTAAATGGGCTTGACATGGACAAAGTTGAACAACTTCTCTCAGATTAAACAGAGTATAGGAAAGTTCGATATGCTGCAGGGGCATCTAGTTCTCACTAAGTTCACTTTGTGGACTTAGTCAATTTTAATATTTAAAAGAGATTTTAAAAACACTTTTGTAAAAAGGGACCCATTATTTTTATAAAGTGGGCCCTACATAAATCTTTCTTTTCTCTTTTATATTTTTTGAGTTGAAAAGTCAACTTGGAAATAGAAATGCAAAAACAATTTTATTTTTGAATGTGCTTTTTTTTTGAATTGCATGGGTTTGGTGATAAAAACAATAACAAAAGGTATTGCATGTAGTTTATGACTACTATAGTTATTCTTTTGAAGGGTCTATAAAAGGGACAGACTCATTTGTAAGAAGGGTCCAAAAGTTGAAGAATTAGGCTGTCGGTCCACACTTAGATTTTTTAAAGCTTTTCAGCAGTTAGTAATTTCTATAGTATTTTAGCATAGAGAAGGTGGTTTCTCCTAAAAACAGATCCGTATTTCTGGTCTTTGTGCCTGGATCTACTTTCTTGTATTGAAGTTCATAGAAGTTAATACAAGATGGTTCTCAATTCCATGGGATCTTTCTTCGTGTTTCTGGTGTAGTGCATTGAACTTATCCTTTACTTTCATATCTATTCAAGAAATTCTGAAATTCGTGCTTTAAAATTCTAAATTTTATTTCTGATTTGTGTATGAAATATAGTAATCAGAAACTACAATTCTAATCATATCTATTTGGGAATCATTTGACTATGACACCACAATATGAATGATTGGGTTTTATAAAAACTGATTTTAATATTGTGGTTAACGAATTTCTTGGATAAGTGTGTTGATAGAAAGTTTAAAATTTGGTGTGTTGTGTCATTTACTTCTCATTCCCACATTTTCTTCTAATATTTCTTTCAAAACAATAGTAGATAGATTAATTTATACTCAATTTGAATGAATAATTGAACAACCAAGTCACCTTGTGAACTGTCCATATTTTACCCTGTGCTTACGCAACATAGTTGTGACCCAACTCCTGAGACCTTGGGGATCCCTGGTTCTCTTTGGAATTAGCTATCCTTTTAGGAGAGGCAAATTGATTCTCACCTTTCCTGTGTTACATGCATGTATTAAATGAACCATCAACAGGACCATTACATGATCAACATCGGGAGTGGGACTGTCGGAAGAGACGGAGGACTATGAAATTAACATTGTTGTGTTGGGGGAAGGGGTTGGTGAAAATTTGTAAGTTTTGGTTATGTGGAGAATTTTTTTTTTTTACCTTTATCATTCACACCAATGACATGTATGATGTTGAAGTCAGTCAAGTGCTAAATGAGGTTACTGAGATGCATGCACTTCTTGGTGTCATCCCCAAGCATGTAGTGATACTAGCAAATGGTGGACAATTAAATATGGTTATTAGACAAAATATATTGGAGAATAGAATGAAGTGGATTGGGTAGTTGTATAAATCTAATGATTGCATTATGCCTGCACAGAGTTATCATCAAAGAAGAAGGTGTATCATTATTGCTAGTGTTAACAACAGCCATAGATTCATTTTTTTGAGAAAAATAAATTAGTATTATTTTATAATTTTTGTTATAAGATGTAGAAGACCCTAATGAAGAAGCAAGGGTTGGCGAGGCAAAAAAAGGTGGTGCCTCAAACTAGCTCACTCTCTATTGATAATCACTCAAGGTAGTGCATAGATGTGGAAAAAGAATTTATCTCTAATCTAAGTGTGAAGGTTTCTATTGAAAACCCTCTACATGTTAGAATTAGGGAGCACATATATAATTTGTGATAATAGAGATTGATATGAAAAGATGAAGTAAATTAATTTCTCATGTTGGCCTTGTTTATAATGAACCACATCAATGAAGGTATCCTGGGGGCCAATGTTGACCTAAAAATGTTGTAGAAATAAGTTGACAAGTTGATCAAAACCATTGATATAGAATGATTACATAAGGAGTAAAACCAATCCACTATGATATTTGTAAGAGACCAAGGAAAAAAGTTTGCTAACAACTTATCTTCAAAAATTAAGTCACTACATAAGGTAGCGAATGTAGAAACATGTGTTTGATGGTCTCCTTTACCATTGTGTTTCTTACAGCTAGCAAGAAAAGGAGTAATGTGGATCTCATGCAAAAGCAGACTCCATTAGTAGTATGGCATGGTCATAGGCTAAGAAGTGGTAGAAAAGGAGGCAATCTATTGTTGGAGGTTGCCTACATTTTGCATAAGCTAGTTAATAATAGGATTAGTAGTGTGTAATGGAAGAGCAAAAGTGGTGGTTGCAGTGGTAGTGGTAGCAGAGATAAGTGTAATGCCAAAGGCCTGAGAAAGTAAAGGCTATGAAGCACCTAGTAGGTCACCTACAAAAGTGAAAGGTAGGGGCTGAGATGGAGGAAAGAACCCAAACAAATGAATAATGTTATGTTGTAATCCAGAAGAAGTACCTGAATGACCAGGTTGAATAGTGGAAGTAGTAACATATGTAGAATGTGTTGTGTGTGTTCAATATAGGAAGAGACATTGGTATCTAGTTATGAGTAACATGTGATTCAAAAGATTGCCCAATAGTGGCCATTGAACCAGTATAATAACCAGAGCTATTGAACACAAGAAATTAAAAACCTTATAATAATGACATAATATTGTATGCATGGCATCCAGGATAGGACTCACAATACAATGTATACCCTCATCAGTATTAGGGTGAGATTGAAATCCAACCAAATGTTGATCAAGAAAATAGACCTAATTCTCAGCTCCCATATGCAGGGTGGCTTCATAGTCAAAGCCTCCCTCAATATTATGAAATCCTTCCTAGGGAGAAGTAGGGAGAAGAATGGTCCCAATAAAATTATCAAAGATATAACTAGAGTAACCCGTGGAAGAAGAGAAAGAAGTTGTAGGAGGTTGTGATGAAGACATTTTTGAATAGTCATAGTAACTTCTTTGAACAACCCAATTAGAATGAAGAGACTATGTGGTGAACTCATAAAATAAAAGTAAAATGAGTAATCTATTGGGTCCCGAAATTGTATCTCCACAGTCCTAGAGTATTATCCTATCTTTAAGGGTGGGGGTTTGTATTCAAGAGGATAGGACATGGCATCATCAATAGATTATGGATGATTAAAGGCCAATTTCTAAGAGTGAACATTCTCTCCTTTACTTTGGGCTTATCTAGACCTAGGAGGGTGTTCTTAAAGGTATCCTTGACAAGATATAACTAAGAATGATGAGCCAAACTGACCCCTTATAGTTGTACTAAGTGTATGCTGAGCCTTAAGACATGTCACTAGACTAAGGACTAACCAATTGCATGTAAAACCTCTTCTTAAACTCATATTGACATTATTGAACATATGCAAGGTGAACACATGCAAGACATGATTCTCCAAGATGAATGACTATCATAGTTTAATTAAAATATTTCCCTGGGTTATACCACTAAATCACAAAATTATGCAGAATATTAACCTACTTCTAAATTACTAGCGAGATCTAACTTTATGTTCATGAGTATGATTAACAATCAGCCTCCAAGATTGATGCCTATCCTAAAGTGTCACAAAGTCATGGATTTTAGAGAAGAACAAGACACGCCTAAAATCATAACTGAAACTAGATTTGTGTATACACACACATCAAATATATCAATCCATCTAACTGAGAATACTCAATAATTTGTAACAAATAATGCAAAAAACCACACGAAACAAAGGAACGACCATTACAAAAGCTTTGCAATGATTTATAATGTTATCATATTTATCAAGCCCCTATTACATTCAGACTAGTAAATGTGGCAAGAAGAAACCCATAACTAGGTTTGAGGGTTCCCCTAAAGATTTATAAACTACCATTGAGACATCTAGTTACAAACACCGTTGCCATTTGAAATCCTTCCTATAGTTTACAAAATCTGTTATTCTATTATCAAACTAAACATGCGAGATTTGAAAACCCTAGATTATTCTTTGACACTGGTAATCCCTCGGAGGTAAAAAATTAAATTGATCAACCCTTCTCACATCATTCAACCTCCTATTTATAAATTTCAAGATTGTGTCATCCTGCAACTTGTTAGAATTTCATGAGATATTCTCTAGTCAAGGCATTGAACACAAGTAAGTACACCAAATTCTTTGAAATCATCCTTGAGCTAAGTGCAGGGCAAGTTCTTAGAAGGAAAACATATTTCCTACTTGAAATGGATGGCCTAGTACCCATAACATAGACTAGTAGTGACTAGGGTTTCAACTACAACATTAATGACAATTAATTTAGCCTTTTCATCTTCTTTTAAAATATGCATTTGGATCCACGCCCCTGGGATGAGAAATGGAATTTTGGTAGGATAAGTGCATTACAGTCATAGAGGGTCAAATTTGGCCATTAATGGTGTCTTAGGAAGTTTAAGAGAGATGATGAGGCATTTGGTGGATTTGTGGGAATCTGATGTGGAACTAGAGGTTAGACATGGACATGTCCATGGGAGGTTGAAAAGTCAAAAAGGAGAAGTGTGGAAGGAAACAAGGAAATCTAGGGAATTGGGGATTGGAAGGACAAACAAAAGAGTGGAAGAAGTCCACAAGTTCATGGAAGGTCCACAGAGGTAAACTTGAAGGGGCATGGGAAAATTATGGATATCTGAAAGTGAACGTTGTTTAGAAGAATTTTGCAAGGTTCAAATGGAGGAATAAAAATGATTTATGATATGGGAGAAATACAAAAGTGCGGGGGTATTCAGGACATAGGAAACTTTGGAAAAGTGGAAGAAATCCATTGGGAAATCTACAATTTTGTAGGAAAAGGTGAAAAGTGAGGAAAGTAAGAAAAGGAAGCTTGTGGGATTGAGAGGGAAATCTCGACATTTAGATAGGATTTGCAAGTTGAAAGATAGAGGAAGGAAGTGAGAATGTAGGAAAAAAAAGGAAGGGAAAGACTTTTGGCAAAGGTGCAAAAGTCCACATAAAGTTTGCAAATACAAAAGACTATAAAAGTGAGGAAAGTGGAGGGAAAGAAGGAAAAGTGGTAAATGGTTGAAGTCCCTATAAGTTCTATAAATTTGCAAAAAGATAAAAAATGAACACAAACAACCTATACCGAGAAATTTCTAGATTTTACAACTTAGGTAAATGATTGAAGTATAAGGGGAGACAAGACATTATTCCAAACATATAATTTGACCAAAGGGAGGCATTGAGGGAATGATTAGATTGGTAATCAATGATGGGCAAAATAGGCTAAAGCAATAAAGGGGCACTAGACTTAGGTAAATTTGCACTTGATAAACTGGGTCCCAACATTGACTCTGGTTGGGGTTGTGTGCCTCTTGTAAGCACAATGAGAATCTAGACATAATCTCTAGGGGAAGACCACAATATCAAAGGGGAGAATGTGATCACACAAAATAAACCTCAAAAATGAGCATAAGGAAGAACCTGAGACAAACACACTCTATTGTAACCAATATAGATCATAGCTACACAAAGACAACACACATGAACAAAGGATTATATACAAGCCAAAATACTATATCACTTAGGATAAGTAAAGCTTAAGGTGTTGGAAATGAATTGATAGCTCCATGAGATCTCCATCTGGATTCTTGAGATGATATGCACTATGACCACACTTATTTGCAACTTCATATGGCCCAAGCCATAAATGTTCAAACTTCCCATGTTTTCCTTTGTCTTCTGATATGGCATTCCATTTGAGGACCAAATATCCTACTTTAAAATATCTTTGAACTACCTTATTGTTAAATACATATTTTACCTTTTTATATTGTGATCAATGTAGAGCCAGGAACAAATGGCAATGCAAATAGAACCCATGTCACTGGAAGATCTGCACCCTAAGAAAGGTTTCCCATATGCAAGAGAGGACAAAGCATTAAAGGGGAGAGCCCAAAAGTCGTCACCGACCACAGGAAGATCCACCACTAAGCCACCGAAGTCCCTTCGCATTGGAGAATTGAGCCATACCTCATGAATTTCATTTGCAAAGCTTACCAACTCGGTTGAATGCCTTGACACCAGAGCGTTTAAAACCCTGAATTTAAATTGGAGCCGTTTGATGAACAAACGGTTGCAAGATTGATGGCTCTGATTCACGATGCATAACGCTTTCCTTTTAATTCTTCATTGAGGCCTGCTGACTTGGCATATGTGGCGCTAAGGGTGAAGGTGAGTCATTTTCTTTTAATAGTCATCGGTATATAAGGGCCCACTTGAGATATCTAGAAAAGATGGCGTCAGTGTGCCACATGTCAACATCCCGCGGTCGTGCACAGAATCTTCCTTGCGAGCAAGATTCACCTACGACACTGCACCACCGGCTGATCTTCAAAGCTACGGCCCTACCGGCAAATATCTTGACACCTGACACCATTTGCTTCATCCTATAGAGTCAATGATCCTATGGTCATAGGTCGTGACAAACTTTACAACTGTCCTCATTTTGCAACCATGCGAAAGGAAAGTGATGTCAGTTTTGACGGTCTACGGGCTCACAAAATACCACCATGTGGCACCTTTGGCCCCCAAAAGACTTAGGACTTGGATTTTTATAAGAACATGACCTGACGGGCGATAAAAGGTAACCTTAGGACCTAGGGCCGATCACTCCACAACATAAAAGGCTCAAAGTCATAACTTAAATGACCAGCAACCTAGGCTAGACAATCAACGACAGATTATAACATAAAGGGAGAAGACCGTGAAACCTAGGGGTTTAAGGGGAAGGAAAATACTTAGGATTTAAGGGGTTTGGACTATTTGGCTGTGAAACAAAATAGGCCAACATTTTGGCGACTTCTCAGGGGTGTTTGCCTACTTAAACACTAGGATCTAGAGGCCTTATCAATTTATTGGGCATAGAGTCAAAAGAGACCGTAGCAAGAACAGAGGAGCTAGAACAGCCAGAGCAAGCTACTAAGGCAAAACAAAGTGACCAGCAAGCATGAATCATCCTAATGAGAATACAACAGAATGCAAGGGCACTTATTGAAAGCATACACCTAACCTATTTACAAGATCTCATAACCATGCTAAAAACAAGGTTTGAGATGAATCCCATTGACTGGGATTGGCAGAACCTCTCAATTCATCCTAGAAAGTTGAAATGCATTAGCCTATTTACAACTCGTAATAATGTAAGGGCCACTCCACATGGCGTCAAACTTTGAATGTCTTCCATCTTTGGCCCTATTTGCATCCCATTTTAGCACTATATCTCCTTCATTGAATGTTCTATCAGTAGATTTCCTGTCAAAGGTTCTCTTGACCTAATCCTGGTGGGCTCCAAGGGTCTTCATAGCAGCATCTCTCTTCTCCTCAAGTTCCAATAGCTCTGCAAGCCTGACTGTCATGGCATCATTTTCCATTAATTCCAGTTGTTGTGCCAACTCAAGAGAAGGCAATTCCAATGATAATAGAACCTTTGCTTCCCTTACATATATAAGCATGAAAGGGGAATTACCTATGGCTCTTTTGAGAGTGATTTTGTTAGCCCAAAGAGTAGTCCTTAACCTGGAGTGCCAAGTTCTCTAATTATCTTCCACTATTTTCTTAATGATTCTGATCAGGTTTTTATTGGTGGACTTAGCCAATCCATTTCTTTGTGGGTAGTAATTAGATGAGGTTTTCAAGTATACTCCATAGTTCAATGCCCATTAACTAACTTTTGTGCCTACAAAGGCATTGACATTATCAGATATGATGGTGGATGGCACACCAAACCTTGTAGCTATACCCTCGAGGAAATCCACAATGGATGCTTTTGTGGCATCCCTTAATGCAACTGCCTCTATCCATCTAGTGAAATAATCAGTGGTTGTGAGAATCCACTTATGGCCTTCACTAGAAGGTGGATTGATTACTTTAATGAAGTCTAAACCCCATCGAACAAAAGGTTGATTTGTTTGGATTGGATGAAGTGGAAGAGCTGCCAATCTCTACTTCCCATCAAATAATGCACATTCTTTACATTTTCTGATCCATTTGTATGCATCACTGAACAGACTAGGCTAGTAATAACCAACCCTCATGATTTTCATTGCAGTTGTCCTTGGAAAATAATGGCCACCAGCAGGGCCATTAGAAAATTCTTTTAGTACCCTAGAGATTTGGTCTTGTGTAATGCATCTGAGAAGAACTTCACCGATGTCCTTTCTAAACAAGACACCATTAAAAATAACATAAGGAATAAATTGGAGTCTGAAATAGCTTCTTTTAGCTTGATCCAATCCATTTGGGCATCTTCCTGACTGTAGGAATGTGACCATGTCATGATACCAGTCAGTTGGAGTATGAGAGTCAACTGGTTGTGCTTGTCCCTAGACGTATACAACATTCTCCTTGTCCTTGACGTCTGCTGCCATTTGTTCACATAGACCTTTTCCATGAACCAATTTGGTAATGTTGATGTTGATGTCATACTCCATCACCTTGGTGATCCATCCATCCCTTTTCTCATTAATATCCTTGCTTAGGAGGAATTCTTTCACACCGGGGTGGCTCACAATCAACTGAATTTTGCTGCTAGAAAGCATATGTCTAAATTTTTTTAGGGCCTTCACCACAGTAAATAACTATTTTTCTATAAAAATCATAATTCAGTTCATATTCCTTGAGAGGTTGGCTAAAGAAAATAATTGGTTGTTCTGACTTATCTTCATTTTGTTGTGTCGAGACATCTGATATACCCTCTTTGCCTCTAAAGGCATAAAGGATGAAATCCTTCTCATAATTAGGGTTTATGAGTGTAGGAACTTTTGTGATAGCCTGCTTGACAGCTTCAAAACTATCCCTGCCCTCCCTGGACCATATGAAGGCAACATTCTTCTTTAGCATAGTTATGAGGGGTTTTGCTATTAAAGCAAAATTAGAAATGAGCCTCCTCACAAAGTTGATCTTTCCAAGAAAGCTTTGCAGACCTTTCTTATGACTAGGGAGAGGAAGAGTCAGGATGGCACTTGTTCTTTCTAGATCAATAGCCAATCCATCCTTGGAAACCACATGCCCTAGTAGCTTGCCCTCTAGGACAACAAATACACACTTTTTAGGATACAATGATATCCCAAATTCTTTGCATCTTTCAAAGACCTTTTTTAAATGACCCAAATGCTCAACTGCATGCTTGGAATACACAGTCAAATCATCAAGATACACTAAAATAATATCATTGATCAGGCCTTTGAAGGCCAAATCCATTGCTCTCTGAAAAGTTACTCCGGCGTTTGTCAATCCAAAAGGCATCTTTTAATAAGCCAAAGTACCCCACTTGGTGGTAAAGGTTGTTTTCTATTGATCTAATTCTTTCACAAGAATCTAATTGTAGCCTGAGTAGCCATCTAGGAGTGAAAACCTTTCAGCACCTACTACTGTTTGTAAAATCTGCTCCATGGAAGGGAGTGGATAGTGATCCTTAAGTGAGGCTTTGTTCAAATCTAAAGTCCACATAATCTGATTTCCCCATTCTTCTTCCTAACTGGAACTAAGTTAACTATCCAAGAGGAATGTTTGATAGGATAAATGATTTTAGCCTCTATGAGTTTGGATAGCTCTTTTCTCATTAATGGTTCAATTTTTGGATTGATAGGTCTTTGCTTCTGGCGGACTGGTTTGGCATTAGGGTCTAGATCAATAGTATGTTGGATTAAACCAGGATCAAAGCATCTTAAATCTCTATAATCCCAAGCTATCAAGTCATTAAATTCATTACAAAGCTCAATGAAACCTTGCCTAGCAGCTTGGATACATACCTTGCCATGTTTTAAGAATTTGCCTTGTGCAATCTTCACTTCTTCATAGTCCTATTTTTTAATTGTCATATTCATTTTTTCTTTCTTTTGTTGATCATCAACACCAAATATGCTCTCTAAAGTGATCAGGCCTCTGGGCAACTTGTTGCTCTTTAGTTGGATTACTTGGTCACCATATTGCTCTTGCAATACTGACTGATTTGTGGCAGCAAACTCTGACTCATCTCGCAAGAAATTCACAATTTGCTGGTCACTTTCAAACACTTTCCAACTTATCATATTGTCAGGCATATAGGGTTTGACAACAATCCTTACATGCTGATCTAAAACTTGCTTGACATTATGAGGAATATCAAACTGGGCACCAACCGTAGCTAACCTATCAACATCCTTATTTCTCTGTCTGGGAACTGCTTGAATACTAAAGGCATCAAAGTCTTCAATCAGGTCCCAAACCCTGTGTTTGTATGACTTTAGAAAGTCATTCTTTGAAGCACTTAGTTTTCTGATTTGGTGGAAAACCAGTTCACTGTCACCAAGTACTTGTAAAAAATTTATTCCTCTTTTTTGAGCTAGTTGTATGTCCTAAATCAAGGCTTCATACTCAGCTACATTGTTAGTATAGCTAAACTGTAATCTAAATGAAGAGAAATAACTTTGCTTTTGGGGTGAAATTAGTACAACCCCAGCACCTACTCCATTTTTGCTTCTGGAGCCATCAGAGTACATCTGCCATATCCCACTCGGGTCTAACTTTTCCTTTTCAAGATTGGGGATAGTAGCATCCTCCTCATGGATACAATAAGTACCCAACCTTGTCTCCTCTATGTGATCAGGAATGTGAAACTAAAAACAATTGGCCCACTCATCTAGCAGTATATCAGGTATTTCCTTCACAGGCGTGGTAGCTTCATGCCTACTACTATCATCCTCTTCCAACTCATGTATTGTGCAATTCATGTTGTTTGGGTTAGGAAAGTAGGGTTATATATGATCATTTGTAATAGGCTCAAACCTAATGGTCACTTTGGTGCCATATCTAGTTCTAAACAACATGTGGGACCAATTGGAAGATAAATACCCACCAATTTTAGCAGTGAAATCACTAGATAAACATATGCCAAAGTAAGCAAGGAGATCTGTAACAAATATATGTTGTAAAATAGAACAACCAGGACATGCATGTAGAGTGAGTTCCAAACCTTTAATAACTCCTACTGTCTTGACAACAGTACCATCTAATTGAACTACACCCTTGTTCACAGGCTTATACTCTATACCTAACCTATCAATAACATTTTTAGGCATGACAGAGGTACCTGCCCCATAATCTATCATATAGTTATGCAACAATTTATCACCTATGATTAGGGAAACATAAAATGGAGGGGGCTTACTAGTTTTTCTTGTACTTACTTCCTCTTTGGGCTGACATAGGTTTGTTGGGGTAGTTGTCTTTTCTTTTGTTGCTTCTACAACAAGTTGAATGAATTATGTTAGGGCCTCTTGAAGAAGATTCCTCTGGGCTGAGATTAAAAAAGCATCCCACATACTAACATTTAGATTTTTCTTCTTCATGTGGTCCACAATACTAAAAGGTATCTGATTACCCCTTTGAGGTGTTTTAGTGACAACTAGGTCACTCTTTGACTACTGATTGGATTGGGGCTGCGCAACTGGTATTGAATCTACCCTTTCAACTGTCTGATCTACTTTCCTTGAAGGAACCTCAGGCATCTTCTCTTTAGCTATAACTGTTGGAGACACCTTGGGTATAGGTGTATGACCATTTGTAGGTACTAAAGTATCTTCAGTAGCTCTCTTCTTTACCCTTGTATTGAATGCTATAGGGTTAGCGCCTTGATTGACACCACAATATTCATTAGGGGTCCAGTTCATTAAGGTAGCATTATGTTGTGTTTGTTCTTGACCTCCCACCATTCCTTGATTGGTGCTAACTTGCTGCTCTGGAATTGTTGGTTGCTCTTGCACCGTCAGAGCATGACTGAATTGTCCACCTTGACATAATTTTTGGTCATGTGGTTGATTGCAAGGATAACACCAGTCACTGTCCTAGGCTAGATTGTTCTGGATTGAAATAAGAGGCCCTGAAGTGCTTGTTGCATTAGGATTAATATAATTTAATGGTTTGATATAACTAGGTTGCCCTTGCTTTTGCATGTTACCTTGGTATGGTGACCTGTTTTGTTGATAACCCTGATTGAAGGGTTGATATGTCTGGTTGGAGGGATGATAAGGCTTGTTTGATTGTGTGTTCTGCATCCTTTCTAGCACTAATTGATTAGTCAACATCCTTATCTTGGCATCTTTATCTTCTAGTAGTTCAACTGAGGGTGTGATTAGAGGAGCAATAGAAGAGACAGTAGGAATTGACGCCACAACAGGCTAGCTAACAGGGGCCTCTGGAAATGGAGGCATTGGTGATCTTGGAGCAATCTTTCCTACCTGAATTAGGTAATTTTATGCCCTTATGGTTGTATCATAGGCATCAGGTAATACAATCCCACCCATGGACTGAATCATGACAACGATATCTAGATTCAAAGACCTTAGGTAGTAAATAAATGTTGTGTTTGGAGAGGGCTTCACTAACAAGGGGATTATATCCCGTGTCTTCTAAAATCTATAGTTGAAATCCACCATATATTCATGTGGAGCTCTCTTGATTGTAGCTAATTGTTGCATAAGTGACAAATGATCAGTCTTGTCTTCAAAGTGTTGGCACAACTCAGTGCCCAAATCATCCTGGTTGTGTATAGAGTTGGCTTGAAGACCCCTATACCACTGTAAGGCCTTTCCCTTGAATGAAGAAGCTAGCAATCTCACAGCCACATTATCAGCAGTGACATTATGGATAGAGTAGACACTAGCAACATCTTGAATGTGCTCAGCAGGAGTAGTAGAGTCTTCACCAATAAAGAATGGGATAGCCTTTAAGGCTAAAGTAGGGATGTCATCATACTATGTTAGGTCTAGAGGACTACCCCCATTAAAAATAACAAATGAAAGATTTCTAGCCATACTAGGTATATTCAGGTTAATCACAGGTATATGTAGGGTTCTTCTTGAATGTTGAAACCTAACCTAAAAATTAACTGGAGGAGGAGTAGACTGAGCTCTTGAATGGTATGAATTATTACTTCTACTTGCTCTCATAGGGGATCTAGACAGTCTACTTATTCTTCTAGACTCAGTAAATAAAAGTTCTCTAAATCAGAAATTACCTCTAGAAGATGAGCTTGTCTACACTCCATGCATGAAATGTTGAATGATTGTGTAGGAACTAGATCAGCAGAGTCACCAGGTGCCTTATGAATGCTTTCACAATAGAAAATGAACCAAGAACAACACCAAAATCCTTAGTCTAGCTCTCATTCAGAGCAGAATGTCCCACTGGGCGTGCTAGAAATTGTTACCACATAGAATTGCACCTAGCTTGGAGAGAGTCCAAGCATTCTAATGACACAATGGGAATGATCTCAAGGTGTGGGACCTTGCGAGTTGAGATCAGACCTCCAGAGAAGGTTGGTTCCTCATTCTAAGCCTAAAGCTCAGAGAAATCAACTAAACCTAGTGCTAATACTGTAGAGGAAAAGGGTTAGGAAGAAACTGAATGAAAATAAGGTGATGCACCAGATTTAATGAGTAGTAGTAAGCCTAGAAGAGACACAACAATGATCTCAGTCACAAAGGGAGGTTCACATAGACTTATAGGACTGATTGAGGCTTTGAGATGAAGACCTAATCTATAGAGGAGCCATTTTACTCACATAATAGATCACAACTTCAATTAAAACATAGAAATCAGAGCATAAGAGAGGCAAGATATTATGCATATATTGATCATGAAGGTCAAAAACTATTACAATGCAAAATAATTTATAGCAGGAAAAGACACAGTATAGCTAATTACATTCATGGGTGGATTAACCAGAAGATAATAGAGGCCAAGCTATAGGCACAGCGAGTCCAATTCTGATAATCCTACAACTGCACTAAGAGTTCTGACTACAAAGAATTTGGTAGCATAACAGCCCAAAATTACTAACTCTAACTCCCATGAAGATTACAATGGTTTTTACATCAAATTCTTGTGCAGAGGCACTAAGGTAGGTCCACGGGATCTAAGAACACTAATGTAGTCATCAATGCAGAGCTAGGAACAAATGGTGATGGGGATAGAACCCATGTCGTTGGTAGATCTGCGCCCAAAGAAAGGTTGCCCATATGCAAGAGAGGATAGAGCATTGAAGGAGAGAGCCCAAAAGTCATCGCCGACCACAGGAAGATCCGCCACTAAGCCATTGAAGTCCCTTCGCATTGAAGAATCGAGCCATCCCTCATGAATTTCTTATGCAGAGCTTACCAACTCGGTTGAATGCCTTGGCGCCATCAGAGCATTTAAAACCCTAAATTTAAATTAGAGTCGTTGGATGAACAAATAGTTGCAAGATTGACGGCTTTGATTCGCGCTACATAACGCTTTCCTTTTAATTCTTTGTTGAGGCTTGTTGACTTGGCATACATGGCGTTGAGGGTGAAGGTGAGTCATTTTCTTTTAATAGTCATCGGCATATAAGGGCCCACCTGAGAGATCTGGTAGAGAAGGCACTAGCGTGCCACATGTCAACATCTCATGTTCGTGCACATAATCTTCCCTGCGGGCAAGATTCACTTGCAACACCGCACCACCGTTTGATCTTCAAAGTTACGGCCCTACCAGCAAATCTCTTGACACCTGTCGCCATCTACTTCATCTGATAGAGTCAATGATCCTGTGGTCGTAGGTCGTGACAAACTTTACAGCTATCCTCATTTCGCAGCCGTGCAGAAGGAAAGTGATGTCAGCTTTGACGGTTTGCGGGCTTGCGAAATACCGTCATGTGGCACCTTTGGCCCCCGAAAGACTTAGGACTTAGAATTTTATAAGAACGTGACTTGACGGGTGATAAAAGGTAACCTTAGGACCCAGGGTCGGTCACTCCATGACATAAAAGGCTCAAAGTCATAAATTAAATGACCGACAACCTAGGCTAGACAGTCAACAATAGATTGCAACCTAAAGGGAGATGATTGTGAAACCTGGGGGTTTAAGGGGAAGGAAAACACTTAGGGTTTAAGGGGTTTGGACTATTTAGTTGTGAAACAAAATAGGCCAACACTAACTTTCTCACATCCCACGTCATCAAATTAATTAAATAAATCATATTTATTTAATTAAATAATCTAATCATTCTTCTAATGTTAATCAAATAAATTATATTTATTAACCTAACCCCCTCATTTGATGTTTCAATGTTAATCAAATAAATCATATTTATTTAATTAAATCAATTTATTCCCCCATCATTCCTCCATGGAATAACTAAATATGTAATATTTATTTAATCAATCCAAATCCACCCTCATCATTGTAGTTAGTTAAACATACCAAGTTTAACTAAATTAACCTTGCACATTCCTCCATCATTTTATTTAAAATTAAATAAGATCCTTCTAAAGTAAAATTTAAAAATCAAGTTAACTTCAAATCCCCACCATCCATTTCCTTTTCTCCATCTTTTAATCTTAGCCATTCACATAAGGATGACCCTAATATTGCACTTTCCTCCACCACTTTAATTAAAATAAATAAAGTCAAACTTGCAAAAGGCTCCTAACAGTATTTTTTTATCTCCACTCTCCACTTAAAACAAGGTAATCCCCACCTTTCATATTCCTCAATCCTTGTCTCATTCACTTGCACCTATTCCAAGCCTTCACTTGTGAGTATCTCCCTTCCCCATGCAAATGGGTCAATTGCAGCCCTCCATTAAAAGCTAACGAATCTCCACCATCCAATACAAGACTAAATCTAAACCATTCACATTTTCGTTCAAAAATCTATAAAGCCTTCATCTCCCAAGCACTTATGAAGCATCAAAAGGGCAAGAAAAGCAAGGTTATGCCATAGGATACTTGAGAAACAACATTTCTCTTCTCAACAATAAATCTTGAGCACATCCAAGGCATCAAGAGAGTGTTGGTGAAAAATATTTCATTATTTTTATTATTGTTTTGCACTCTTTTGATCAATCAGAGGTGTAACTTGGTTTAAGATAAGAGCTTTGTTTCATTCATTGTTTTATTGTTTTGTCTTAGATTTTAGCATACACATTTTGGCATGCACGATGGGACCTTGTCCCTTATCTAATCTTTATTTTTGTAGGATTTGTTAACTTTATATTGTAGGTTCTCACTCTTTGCGGGAGAGGTTTGGTGATGAAGTTTTTTCTAGAGGGTCCTATGGCTAAATGGACCTCACCATTGAGTTTGAAAGGCCCCAAAAATATATGAATTGATAGTAAACACTATATACTTTGGGTGCAGTCTATAACAGAAGTTTTTTTATTGTAGGCACTCCTTTGTGGTTGTAACATATCATACTATATGAATCCATAGGTAGCACGAGGGTAAAATTTAAAAAAAATATTTTTTAAATAGGAAGTTTCTCCTTTTCACAATTTATGGTTTTTATTTTAAATAATTGTTTTTTATAAAATAATAATAAAATGTGTCCCTCCACCACCATAGCTTGTGCCCCTTCAACATTGCTTTGCCCATCTCTCTATCCATCGACCACCATGTTGCCACCTACTCATCACCTCTACTTCATCCTCTGCCCTTTGTTGGCACCTTCACTCAACCATCTACCCTTTGCTAGCCCAATCGCCACTCCTTGATTGCTTGCTCACCACCCCCTAAGCACCTAGGCACCATCACATCTGATGACACAACTAGTCCATTGCCAACCTACAACTAGGGACCCTAGACCCCTCACCATTTGTATTTTCAATCAAGAAGATCAACTTCAAATAACCTTTTCTCGACTAGATAGATGTGTTTTTTAGAGCATTTTGTAAATAGGATAGAATTTTGTGCTCTTCGTAGTGAGCTAACTAATCTTTTTTCTCATGATGCATACTCTTTCTAGAATTTACATTTTCTCATTGATGTTGTTGTGCAGTTACAAATTTTGAAGCTTCAAAACTTTATAACTTTGACAAATGGGCTCAAATTTGGGTGTTATTTTTTAAGTACATATTTCTTTGAGTAGTATGTAGTGGTGCAATTAATTTGTGCTTTTTCTAACATTTATTTTTTAGGTGCAGTTATCATCACATTATAAAGAATTTATTTCACAACTTTCTAACATTTATTTTTTAGGTTGTATTTTGGTCTCTTTTCTTGTAGGTTTGCTAGTCCAAGATCAAAAAAATAGCAAAACTACTAATTTGTATTTATAGGTTTAATTGTCGAAGACACTTTTTGAAACATTCATGTTTGCTTTTATTTTTTGCTTAAGAGTTAGTGAACCTTAACTGTATGCTCTTCTCTCACACCACAAGGCGACCTTAAAAATTAAAAGCATCCTCTTTCACATTTGTCTCCCACATTTCACATTTTCATATTAAGGGTTAGTGACCATTGTTTGGTGTGTCTGTGTATAGAATGAATGTGTATGCTCATCTTATGCCACAAGGTGACCTTGAGAATCAAAAACATTCTCTTTTCACTATTTTGTCTCACAAAAGACTACCTCTTGATCATGATCTTTCCTCATTCCACAAGGCTATCTTTGAAATTAGGAACGACTCTATTTATTTTTATTTAAGGGCCCTGAAAACCTAGATTTTACCACCAAGTGTCGATTTGCATTCCATGTGTCAGTGGAATGTATATAAATTTAAGGAAGAGAATATAAATACTCTCCTTATAGTATAACGATTGTCATTTTTGGTGCAGCTTTGTTCTAGAGAACAAGGTGAAGTGAGGAGGGATTTGATCTTGATCACACACCCTAGACACACTCCCTAATCTCATGGATTTGGGCCTCATGTACCACAAGGTATATTGAGGACTCCATTAATAAGCCATTGTTAAACCTATCATATGAGCATTTTGGTCATTCATAATTAGTGATGCATTGATAAGAGGTTAGACCCAAGAAGTTACTCTTCATGTACCTTTGGAACTAGAATAGTAGGCCATAGACAAATTCCTTGGTTAGTGCTATGAGAAAATAAGCCTATACTATTTATGACTAAGTCTGGGGATATGCATGTGCTCATAAGCCAAATAATCCTACTTGACTAGATTAGGTTGTTCTTGTGTTTATCTTGTTTGCATCTTGTGTTAAACCCATCAAAACATCTAAAAATCTAAACAAAGTCAAAAAAATCCTCAAAAAACCAAAGTTTTGAAAATCCAACAACATGTTCCAAGGTTAAATTAAATCCAACAAATCCAATATCTTGAAAATCCAAAATCCCACCAATCTCCACTTTCTAGAATCCAATCAAATCGAATCTCTACAAATCCAACCCTCCAAAATCAAATAAAATCATCTCAATCTCAAACTCAAATCATTTGACCTGGATCCCTTAAATCGACTCAAATACCCAAACCCAACATCAATCTACCGAAGATCCTAGATATTATCAAATCAACCAATCTCCAATTTCCAAATTCCCCAATCAAACCAATACCCAAGTCAAATCACCTCAATAAACCTGAACCCAAATCCAAAGATCAATCCACCTAAGATCCTAGATCTTTTAAGTAAACCCATAATCCCAAATCTCACACTATCCAAAAGTATCAAAGGTTCTCAATCAAACCAAGTCAACCCAATCCCACAACCAAACCATTTAAGGACCTACATCCATTAAATCAAAATCAATGCAAAATTAACATCCATACAAAATCAAAATTAAATCCAAAATCAAACCTAATCCAGGGTCTCATCAACATCCAAAATTAATCAAAACATCAAGTTCCCCAAGATTGTAGATCTTAATCAATCTCAATATCCAAATCAAAATCTCAAACTCAAAATCAATCCAACATCATCCAATCAAAACCATCACTTCTATGTCCCTAATCACTAAACTTCAATCCAAATCTACAATGGAGTTTAATGAAAACAATTCCTTCCTCTTTGGGCAATGTTTGGCAATTCACACATTGGGACAACCTCTCACCAAGGATTCCCTAATAATGTTAGTGAAAATGGGAATCTCCATAATCAAAGTGAATACTCTCAAGAGTATAAAAACTTCCTTACCTCTGACCAAAGTCAAACCTTGGTTGATTGATTTGTAGATCAACACAAAAACCTCTTGCTTCAACACCTTATCGAATCAGAATATAAGCTCCCCTAACTACAATTTGAAGAACCTCAACAATATCATAAGCCTTGATTCATCCACTCAAGGCTATTATAATCCTTGGACCTAATCAATTGTCACATAAACCAAACTACATTTGGTGATGGCACTCAAGTGCCCCTATCATTAAAAACAACACATCATCTAATAATATACCACATTGAGATAAGCCATAACCTTCTTCACTTAATTTTTTTGGCATGCCTATTGATCCACCCAACAAAATCAACCTTCCCAATTCAATCAAAATCTCCAATCCAATCAACCCAGCTATTTAATCACCAACATCCACAATCAACCTCAGTCAAAAAATAGAAGAAATTGAAACATCCCAAACCAATCCATACCCAATCAATTTAATTCCAATCATCAAGACTACCAATCAAACCAAAAACCATTGAACAACTTCCTTTATCAATCTATCCAACCAACTCAAAATTTTCAACTCCATGAATCCAATTTTGTTCTACCTCCACCTCTTAACAACCCCTTTGATCATGAATGATAAACTCGTGAAAAATTCCATCAAAGAGTTCAAGTAGGGACAACAAATCAAAATAGACCATATAAGTTTGAAGAAATATGTCCCTACCCTTTCGATAGAACTATATCACAAATCCCCTTTCCTTTTCATCTTGAGATTCTAAAACTTAAAAAATACATAGGAAAGGGCAATCCTTGAGATTATGTAAAAGATTTTTTTCTTAATGACATGCCAAGAGGTGGCTTATGATGATATTTACTTGCTAAGAATTTTACCTCATAGTTTGGGAGTTTGAGCCTTGGAATGGTTCCTCCACCTTTCTTAAGGCTCCATCACCACTTTTGTTGACTTGATATAAAAGTTTGTCAAACACTTTTCTTACAATGTAGAATGTGAACTTATCATGATGGAAATTTGCAACACCAAACAATGTAATAGGGAAACCTTCTCATGCTTCCTAAAATAGTGGAGAAGTCTTGCAAGTAGATTCTTGTGGCCTATTCCTAAGAAGCAACTAGTCCATATTTTCATCACAAACTTAAACTAGGAAACGAGCTTTCACCTTCAAGTGCATTGTGTCACCTTATTTGATGAAATCATTGAGAAGGGGGTGCATATTGAAAAATCCTTTATCACCAAAGGCTTGAAATATTTTCCAAAGATTATAGTCAAAATGATAAACCTAAATCTTGGGCTAAGAACAAAAACCTAGTTGGCGACGAGATTACCAACTCAAAATATGTGCATAACATACAATGACCTACCAACATCACCAATTCATCTGGCCAAGATAAACAAGACAATAGAAAATGTCAATACACATCCTTGGGGGAACCCTTGGAGGTTGTCTTCCACAAGCTCGTCAAAGCAATTATGGTCATGTTCCCACGCACCAAACCATTTCCAAACCCAAGCCCACATGGTTCAAAGATTAAAAAAAATATTGTGACTATCACAAAATCAAGGGCCATGCTACCACCAAATGTATGAAACTAAAAAACTACATCAAAGACCTTATGGATAGAGGTGACATTGAAATAGAAGGGAACACATCACCTTTGTCAAACAAACACATCAAGATATATCAAGATTCCTTTCCAAAGCATGATGAATCATGTCCTTCAATGTCTAAACAAGGCCACGATGAAGATCACCATGCCCACACCATCTATTACAACAAATCTTCACATTCATGTGGTTCTATCATAAGACATATCGACCAAACCAACATGTAAGTTACAACTATCAAAATCAAATCATTCAATTGTGTCATCATCATGAGGTGTGGTCAGGGCATTATCCAAGGGCATTCTTCATCTACCCTAGCAAGCTAATACAACCTTATTGAGCATCTTGAGGAGACTCCAACTTAAATATCCATCCCAGATATCCTCAAAATATCCAATGTTCACAGAGATATATTAAATTGTGTCTTACAAGAGTTGAAAGTCCTCAATGACATTGAACCTATTCAATTCCAAGTACCCATGAGACATTTGTCCTCTAACTACCAACTTATGTTTGGTCAAAATGACATACCATCCATTGATCCATCCAACAACCACCCATTCCACATTGAAGCCTTCATCTCCAAACATAAATTTAAGAGAGTGCTACTAGATAATGGATCTAGCTTAAACCTATACCTTGAGACTAGTAAAATAGCTAGGTTGTTATGCTAGGACTTGGAACCACAAGTGATCACAATAAAGGCCTATGATAATGCAGAATGTTAATTTGAAGGCACCATTTGCCTACAACTTCAAGTAGGACCAATATTGCAATAAATAATGTGTCATGTTTTTGGTCTTGACTTACCATATAACATCCTCTTAGGCCAACCATGGATCCATGGCATGCAGGTCATCCCATCCACTTAACATCAATGCTTAAAGTTCTATCATGAAGGTGTAGAAGTCACTTATTGATCCTCCCCCTTCCAATATTACAAAATGTTGGAAGGCCCATATCAAAGGGCCAATAACTATCCTAGCATTGAAGTTGGCATCCATCCCAAAATGAAATCATCATCCTCTTACATTGATCCTAGCGATCTCACATCCACATCCACTGATCAACCTCCTAAAACCAAAGTCAAGATAATTGACAAAGGTTGTGGAAAATATGAGTTGCGCAACAACTTCCATACAGGCAAGCTCTCTCTATCCCCATAGTATCATGGTCTACCTAATCCATGGTTGATAAATGTTGGATTGATTACATCATATTATAATTAAATAATAAACAAAAATTAATTGTTAGTTTATAGTTTAATAAGTTAGAATATTAGTTGGGTGGTAGTTGAAAGTAGTTTTGGGATGTTAGGGAAATAAATGGCTTTATAAATCCAATTGTATTGCAATGTACTATCAATCTAAAATCATCAATATATTATTTTAGGTTTTGATTTTCATGTGCAATGATGGCGAAATAATCCGCAATTTGCTCTACCATTTTCAATATGGTATCAAAGCAGTAGATGGTTATGGGAGTTGGAAAGGAGTTGGAAAGGAGTTTTGTGAAGAATCCATGAACAATAATCATGATGACTAATGACAAACATATTAATTCAAGAGAATATGAGCGCCGTTCTATTTTCTGGTAAATTGATTTGATTTTAAAATCACGTTTTTTAAAACATTATAACATAGTCTCACCAAAACTGCAATACCTTTTTTTTTTTTAATCAAAATTTAAAAATTTAAAATGTTTTACAAAGCTAATGAAGAGAAAAATAAAACCAAAAAATGTTTTGAGGAAATTATGAGTATATGATGAGCAGTTTGATGAAAAAAAAGTGGGCACCAAAATAGTGGCGTGACATGAAAAATCAAGAAATATATGAGAAGTGAGTGGGAAATGCTAGTAAGAAGAAATTATAAATTATTGGGCAAGAGATGATTCCAATTCATTTATTAGAGATTGATGCGTGTGAAGAATCCCCAAGGCGAGTGAAGGAGGACTGCGTGAATAATTCTCATTGTTGCCGTTGAATCTCCTCTCAAGAAGCGTCATTGTTTGCAAAGAACTTTCAACATAAAGATTGTTGAGTGAAGGATTGCATTCAACATAAAGAAGCACGGGAAAGTTGCATGCTAGGAAGGAAATAGAAATGGTGGCAGTGGCCATTTAAACTGCCTCAAGTAATAATTTGAGCCATAGCATAAGGAAGAAACAATTGCGAGTTAGCTTTCATAACATTAATCTCTTTTTTTTTTGGTTTATTTTTTGGGGCATGGGATATAGAGAATCAATTATTTGTTTTTGAAGAGATAAGGTTTTGTCTTGTAAAAATAATAAATATGCAAGCATGATGCATAAGCGAGTTGGTTAAATGTGTTGAAGTTTAAGCATGCAATATAAGTAGGTTATGAGTTAAAAACTTGATTATGCCTCATAATATTTTTTTGATAATTGTGCATTTGGGACGTATAAAGTTTATATTTTTGTCATCCTAAAATATTTCTTTTTGTAATTGGAGAGATAAGGTTATACTTTGGAGTTAGAAGGATTTATTTTAGTGTAAGCACATTGAATTGGAGTTTGGAGGAAAACGGAGGCTTGCGGTTTTTCTCATCTCGAGCTAGTTTTTTGCTCAAACATGATCCACTACATGAGAAGCAACACCAATTTGTGTCTTTCATGGAGAAAGGGGGGCTTGGCAGTTTTTGGTAGTATGTGTGGATAGTGTAACTTCTGAAATAGGGTGGGGTTAATGTATCTGCACTTACTCAGTTTGTGGATAGTGTAATCTCTAAAATAGGGTTAGATTAGTGTATTCACAGTGGTTCAGTTCTTTTTGTACACTAGAGGAGGGATTTGATTCTCATCACATTAGAGGAGGGATATTGACACACTCGGAAGAGATGTGGACTCTGGGAGGAGAGTTGTTCTCTTAGACGCAGCACCGAGGAGGAATTTTGACACACTTGGAGGAGATATGGACTCTCGGAGGAGAGTTGTTCTCTCATTGTGCATGGAGGATGGGAATATATATGTTCTCTCATGTTGTACAGAGGTTGTTCGGGTTTGATGGTTAGGAGATTCGTTGGTGCATTCAGTTTGGTGTTTCCTGGGTGAGCGAAGAGAATTGGTGAAGGCACTTCATCAAAGTCTCCAAAAGGGATGCTGTGTTTAGTCCTTGCAATGTTCCATCCCTTGTTTGGATTGATGTATTAAGGGAGAATGTTGGATTTATTACATCATATTATAGTTAAATAATAAATAAATGTTAGTTGTTAGATTATAGTTTAATAAGTTAGAATATTAGTTGGGTGGTACTTGAAAGTAGTTTTGGGATGTTACGGGAAATAAATGGCTTTATAAAGCCATTTATATTGCAATGTAATATCAAATCCAAAATCATCAATATATTATTTTATGTTTGAATTTTCATGTGCAATGATGGTGTAATAATCTACAGTTTTCTCTACCATTTTCAATAATAAAAACATAAAACACCTTACAATTTGGTACCACCACTTTTTGTGCAATATGGGTTCCTTGCCAATGAAGGCATTGAAGGTCCAACCAACTCCTATACCTACAAAGACAAAGACTTTGCATCATGATTCTTGAAAGAGGAATATCTTAAAACTCACCACATGTGCAAAAGTATGAACTACAAAGGTAAAGGCCTCATGGTCCATCAACAAGGTATCATTGACCCTATCCATATAAAGGCAAACATCAAAACTCAAGGGTTGGGATACATATCACCTAATATGCAATCTAATAAACTGAAAGACACTTTTGTGATTATGGGGGAAGCCTATCACAATATAAAAATGTCAAGGTAAGATCCATCATGAACTTTTTTGAGAACCTTGCTGTTATCAGAAAATGTGAACAATAGTATTAAACAACTAATCATCCAATAACTCAATGGAAATTGATGTAAACACAAGCAAACCAAGAATATACCTTCGAAGATCGTTTTACCTCTATGCTTCCATTGTTCGCCTATCTGCTCTTGATATTGATGGTAATGGAGCTCTTAGAAGTGTGCACTTCCTTGTTGTTGAAGATGGCAAGAGTAGAACGACTGTTATATGGAATGTGCAATGGAGACTAAACTACAATGCAACTATAATGGAGATGGGTTGATGGAGACATGGTGATGATAATGGATTTGTAATGCAAATGCAATGAAGATGGTTTTGCCAAAGGCACGTTGTAATGATTCCTGCAGAGTAAGATTGCTTAAGCTTAGATTAATGCAAATGGGTGTGGAGACCTTGCTTACATAGGCTGAGGGAAGACCAAATTCGAGTGTCAATAGATCCATGACTGGAGGAATTACTTGTGATGTGTACAGTTGAGGAAGCTTGAGGGAATGTGTGCCAATCAGAAGAGGACAGGTGTCCAAGCCTTCTTCATGAGTTATGGGAGTTAACAGAATAGATTGAAGAGTTAACTAAGATGATTGATCAATTAATTAGGTTGATTGGGGAGTCAACGGAATAGATTGAGGAGTGAACTCAATTGACTAATTAGTTAACAGATTTGATTGATGAGTTAACTAATTAGACTGGAGGAGAAATAAGACATGTGGGTGAGGGAATATTAGCTAATTAAATATTAAAATATTTAATTACATGTGTAACATGGTGAGGTGGAAAGGCGATGTGGAAAAGATGATGTGGAATTATGGGATTAGGACTTAGGGATAGAGGAATTTGAGATTAATTAAATAATTTAGAATTATTTAATTAGACGAGACATTAGAAGAATTAGGGGATCTAATTAAATAAATTGATTTCTATCTAATTTTGGGATAATAAATCAATCAAATAAATTGGAATATTTATTTAATTTGATAGAAGAATAAGAATTAAGATAAATATTAAAATATATACTTAATTCGACACAAGCCATTTTTAGGTGTATACATTTTGCCCATCTTGGATGCAATGTGTTTTATCACGTTGTTTCAAAGAATTGTTTTTTTTTGCAATTTGATACATGCCCCAGGTACAGGTTGTGACATTACGATGCCCCCTCGGGAGATTGGACGGGAAGAAACTGACAAGATGATGGACAATCTCACGATGAGATAGGTTTAACAGTTAGGTTAGGGTGAAGAAAATGGAGGACGTAAGAGAAGGGATGGAATGAAAGAGTTGAATGACACGTGATGCAAGATAAAATGATAACACACACACACACAAGCAAGAAAGCAAGTATGCACAAATGATACAAGAACAAACAAGGTATTGCCCTTGTTCAGCTATAAACCAATGATTAATTGATAACGATCAACGATAGTGTTTTTCATTGTGGGGAACGGTATATCCCTAGATCAACACAAAGACGCAGGAAATATATATCCCACTGTTAATTATGATTGATTGACTTGGTTTACGACAAGATTAGGATCAAGACCACTGATTACAATTGGATAATTTGACAAGATTGACTTTACTTGATTGGTATGGATTAAGGATGGACTTGCATTTGGATCATTGCTTGGATTGATTGGACAAGGATGAATGGATCACATGGATAACTGGAAGATACAATTGGATAAACTATCAAAAAGGACTTGGATCTTAAGACACTTGGAAAAGGTTTATTATGGAATGAAATGCAATTTGATATGTATGGATGCATGGATTGTCATCTTCGTATATGCAAGCATTTGAAGTACTTTGTTTCGTCATTGAGCTTTTATTATGTTGTAAGAAAATACAAGCATATAGGTATAATTAAACCATGATGACCTGAGTATTACTTACATAGATTTTGATTTAGCAAGTTAATACAAGCATCTAAGTATAATTGAACCAAGATGACCTGAGTATTGCTTGCATATCAATAGACAAGGATTATACCTGTTTCATGTTTAGACCCCTGATGTCCTCGATGATCTTTTGCCGATCATGTCGTTAGACAAAGTCATCACATTACTAAAGGTTGATCCACAAACAACAAACAAATAAGATAATTATGCCCCCACCATATCTCCTCTAGTTTTTGACATCCTTGAGTAGCATAGAAAGACATAATAACAAAAATCAAGACTCAATGACTTAAACCTTTTTAATAAGCACAAATTTTCTTGCCATAGTTATGTTTTCTTGCAACGAAAACAGATACAATCATCATGATGGTTGAGGCCCATTGTGTCTTGTTTATAGGTCTAGTTCTTGCGTTAAGCGTTTTGTTTGAAAAAGTGTGTTTGTAATGCTACCTACTATCTGGTGATAGTATCACAATCCTTATTGTTATCCTCTAAGGGGCGTGACATTCAATGATCTAATTCTCTAACTAAGTTGAGGATTTGCCCCCAATCAAGTAAAGGATTGATTTACTATGGACAAACTAACAATAGACATGAAGAAACGGGCCCTAAGGGACTGACCTAGTGCCTCGGGGGCTCATCGATGATGGCCTTGCCTACGTGACGACATAGAGGCAACATAGTTCGGGGTGTGGACTTTGTGGACCTAGGACCTAGGCGATGGGAAATGTTGCAGATTTAGAGGGACCAAAGGATAGATGATATGGGATGGAATGGATGGGAAGCCTCAGGGGCTCATCAATGATGGCCTTGCTTACATGACAACTCAGATGCGACGTAGTTCGACAATGGTACTAATGATGGGGTTACAGACAACTTGATGTTTTTGGGATTTTTTGGATTTTGCTAATGTTTTGATGTTTGTGGGATTTTTGGATGGTAATTTGGATAGCCTAAATGCTGGATATTGATGACAAGGGAACACCATGGATAAGTAAATGAATGGGTGATAATGGATAATGGATGGGTAGGCAAAAGGAAACAAGGATGTGATCTCCAAGGACTATGTTGCATAGGAATAACTCAGGATTTGACATGACAAAACTTATGACGAAGGAGGATGAGAGGATTGGATTGTTTTGAAAAAGACAACGTGTATCAAGAGTTTTTCCAAAGCATGTTTCAACATTTTGCCCCCATATCTCTATCAAGATCAAAAGAGTAATGGAGGATGAATGGACTCAATATGATAGGTATATGTAGGATAAGGATGATAGGATGGTATGGTAAGATAGGATGGAAAATGATAGGGTCAATGAGACAATGCGCTCCCAAGGATAAATGACATGGAAGATCAACCTACACATGACGCATGTTTACTAGGTTTTCATCATGGTACTTATCCAAGGCGCCACCAAGGGTGGTTTTCACCGTTGGACGAAGGTATTTTTCTTTACTTTTTTAATTTTTATTTTTCTTTTTTTGAAACATTTGGATGGAAGAAGGTGGATATGGATGGGAGAGACTCAAGTGTCTAGTTCCATGAAAGGTGATAGTCCCGCTAGATGGATGCCATCGCATGGACTATGTCAACTGTTCTCATAGATGTTGGTAGGGGATTGCATGAAAGTGAGATGGAGAAGGTAGATAGCGGATTATGGAAGGTGTGATAGTGGATTATGATGCAGATTATGTAAGACTTATGCAAGGATGGAGGGAAGGCTTATGCAAAAGCATGGACCATAGGAATAGGATGGGGAAGATATGTAGGATAATAGTGGAAGGAAGGGGAGATGGAGGTATGTGGAAGTGTTGCGGGATGGAAGGGAACCATGACCAACGGTTGCACATACCGTGATAAATATTGAAGCTTATGATGGGAAGGTGGTGTCGAAAGCAATGGAATTTTTGCTTAGTGGATGAGTGATTTAGGCATCTAGGGACCCACATAGACTTAGTATTTTTCTGATTGTTGCTTGTCATGTGGGATGGATGGATTTGAGACTTTTGGATGGAATGGGATTTTTGAATGGAAAATGAGAAAGTGGATGGTTGGGATTCTTGAGAGGTGGATGCCTCATTTAACTCGATGGCTTTTTGCTTAGGTACCCAAACCATTTTGCTTCTAGACTTTACCTGTGAAGGTATGGGCTTGGGTATATGCAACTTTTGTGCAGCTTATGAGGTAATTACTTATTGCTTGGGGACCCACACCTTTATCAGTTTTGCTTTGAGGTGTGTGGGTGTATGCAGCTTTTGAGATGGGTTTTTCTTTGATTCTTTGGATTGATTTCCTAAGGTATTAGGACCCTTGGGATTTTTGACTTTATGAAAGGATGCATCCCAATGTTTATTTTGAATCCCATAGGTTTGGTGGAATGAGTGGAAGCTTCATGTTTAGACAATATGTGCATTTGTCGGTTATGATTCAAAATGTGAGGGAATGTGTAGATGGATGAATTTGGTGTTAGGAGAAGTGGAAGCAAAGTGGATGGAGGGATAGTAGCAGTTGGAAGGAGTGGAAGAAATGTGGATGGTGGAAGGTGTATGGTCACATGCTTTTGACATTTGTAGGATGATGGAGGTGAAATGGCGACATATGTTTTGGGAATATGATAGGATTTGTGATGGGAAGTGGTAGATTTAGAAGGCATGGAGGAAGTACCAACATCATGAGATTGCTTTTCTTGGGGAGTATAACCAAGGCCATAAGAGGGTGGAGGGACTTCGACATGGATAGGCTCCAAAATACCTTGTTCATGAAGGCCTAAGCCTTCACCTTGATAGTTCATATTTTGGAGTATGTGGTGGACAATGGGATTATGGGTGATTTGGACACTAGATGTTATCTCAATATTTGATGGGGAAGGTGAAGGGGTAGATAATGGTTGTTGCTCTCCTAAGGAAGAACATTCATGGATGAAGGTAGTGAGACCAAGGGTATATGATAACGGATTTGCAACATGGTCAATAATGAATGGTGGAGGATCATTAGGATCTTGATTATCGTTATGCTCACTAAGATCCAAGTTATTAGTTTGATCATCTATGTACACTTGGGAGGCAAGTGTCTCATCAAGGAAAGTGTGTGTTATTGGATCATAGATAGGACTATGTGGAGGATGGATAGGAGTAATGGAGGTTTCTTTCTCATGGATGGTTATGGGGTTATGGATAGATGGGGTAATAAGCTCATGACCATGGAATGCATAAAGTTGGCTAAGAGGATCATCATGGTTCGCTTGATCATAGATAGGACCTTGATCATAGATAGGATTATGTGTGATATGGATGGGATCAATTTGCTCATGTATAGGTTCTTCATCAACGATAATATCTTGATCATAGAAAAGATATAGGTTATGGATGGGTTGGATTTGGGTTTCTTTCTCATGTATGGGTATAAGATCAAGTTGTTCATGGATATCTTCTTCATAGGTAATATCTTGATCATGGAAAAGATAAACGTTATGGATGATTTGATCTTGTTTAGGACTAGGACGTGATGTTTTCACATGCTTAGGATTAGGTTCTTGACATACCTCTTGGGTTACTTGAATAGAATGTTGCAAGTATGAGGTGAACCAGTGTTGTCATTGATGTCAACATACTCATATTGCATTGACAAGAAGGATTGGATGAGCTGTGTGCTGAGGATATTGAGAAAATTAGCCTCAGTCAGGAACAGTGAAGAACAGTGATGAGAAGAAGGCAAATGTATTGTATAGGTTGAGAACCGGAGGATGCGGATTAAAGGGTTTGTAGATATGAGTCTTAAGATGTTTCAGTTAAGATTTCAAAGGTCCACATGAAGATCTGTAAAAGTTATGGCTGTCTGTGTGGAACCGGTTCTGGCAAGTGTTCAGAGGTGACAGAGGATCACAGAAAGGTCCGGTGAGGTCCGGAATTGTATAATCCTAATCTGCAGATTGGAAGGAGTGTTTGGGACGTCCTTGTGATGTGTCATCTCGAGTTGTGTATGATTTTGAGGTCCGGAAGTACCTTTTGCATTGTGACAGTGGCGACAGACTGTGTTCTTGAAGTTCCGGATGAGGAAGAGAAGAGATTCCAGTAAGTAGAGGAAGTGCGGATGTACCTGGTCATTCAGGCAGGCTTGTGAAGGTTCTTGGATTGTGTTGAGGTTATGTTGTTGATCCGCATTGGTGGTAGAGCCCGAAATTGAAGATATTCTTCCGGATGAAGTTCTTGTTCAGACTAGCTGACTGGATGAGTTGTTCATCTTGCGAATGTTCTTGTGGTGGCCGACCGGATGTATTAATCATCTTGCGAATGTCCTTATGGTTGATTTCCGACTTAGATGATTGTTCCTAAGTCGATGTCTTGTATAAATAAGTGTTTGAGAATTCATTTTGTAGTGTGGATTGTGTGATGAGTGTGGCATAGTGAAGAGAAGTGCGAAAGGTAGAGCAGGGGTTTTTGGGCTTAAATGGAACTGATCCAGACATGGTAGAGATGTCATTCTCTAGTTCAAGATTGTGATTCTTATCACTTTGTAGACAGTGTGTCTCCTTGTAGGCAGTGGGCCTCTTTGTGAGCAGTGTGCTCGGGCAGTGAGCCCTAATTGGCAAGTGCCATTCTTTTTCTTATTCTTCTAACAAAGAATAATCCTTGGGTTAATCACCCCGTGGTTTTTCCCTTAACCGAGTTTTCCACGTCAAAATCTTGGTGTTCAATGTGTTGATGTTTATCTGCTCTTGTGTTTATGGTTTATGCTTTCATGGATGATTAATTGATATGCTGTTAACTAACAAAGAAGAATCAAGTGTTTGAAGTAAAAAGCAAGTTTTTTATACAACTGATTCACCCCCCCCCCCTCTCAGTTGTATGCCCTAGATCCAACATAGAAGTGATATGATCTTGGATAGGCTTGACATGCTCTTGAGGGTTATCAACATGAGGGGATGATGGATCTTGACTTGGATTCATTGGTGGAGATTTGTCAATAGGCTCAAGGGGTTGTGGACTATATGATGGGGTTGAAGCAATGGACGTGTTTGAAGGCTCTTTAATAGGATCTTGGGTAGGCATTTTATGACATTGAGATGGTTGGTTCCTTTCTAATAGCCATTGGATCACATCCTTCATGAGTGTATGGGTGGATGGGCAATATAACAGATGGAGAATAATGGTAGAAGGCATAGGCTTATGATTAAGGTTAGGATTGCTTGTGCTGGATGGGGATGACATTGGATGAGTGGATTTGAATTTCTCCATAGCTTTTCTTTTGCTGTAATATTTTGGAAACAGTCTTTGGAGAAGATCGTTCAAGGATTCTTTGGTTGGTGGATTAGAGCTTGGGGAACTTGATGGCATTGTTGGTGTAGGACTAGTATGCTTTGGGATATGCATTCTAGGGGACGGTGATGGAGGACTAGTAGATTGAGTGGTATATGATTCCAAGCTTAAGGTGGTATTTCCCTTGTCAATAGTATCATTAAGATGAGTTAAGGATGCATGATCTTGGTATCTAGAGGGGAAAGGTGTCGTAACCAAGCTTTTATCAAATGGATAAGGGGATATGTCCTTTATTGAATATCGTATTGTGGAAGATCCAGTTTGTAAATCCCCAACTTGTTGTTGTAAAGCTTAGATTTGTTGCATGAGTACTTCTAATGGATTTGTCACATCCTTAGCTTTCTTATTTTTGGGAGCTTCAGTTTCATTTGTTTGCCTTGTTTCTCTCAATTTTTATATGTCAAAATTGGAAGGTAACTTTGCTCCTTGTTGTGCTAGCATAAGGAAGTACTTTGTGGGATCTATGGCAACGACCCTATCCATCATCTTTAGGAATGTCAGATCTTGAAGTTATTTGAGGAGTTCCTCTTGAGTAATCTCCTCATCATCGGAATTATGCCCATTATTGTTTAGGGAACCCATTTTTTACTTTTGTTTAGATTGGGACCTAGTTTGAACCATGCAAGTTTGTGAATGTGAAAGAAGTTGGATGCAAGACTTGGCGATTTGGTTTGTGAGGGTGAACTTGGTGTGGTTGAGATGACAAGATTTTCATAAGGTTCGAATTTTGATCTACTGTTGTTCGAACAAATGTGCTCTTGACGTAAAAGATATTCAAGTAGGGAGAGTTGATCACCGCTATTGATATGGACTACTTTTATCAAGATTACACTAGTGTAGTTCTGAGATGAAGGATGATATATCCTGTTATGAAACTAACTAGATTTTTGTTTTGAATTTTGGAAGATTTTAATGACACCTTAGTAGGAAACTTGGTTTGTTTTGTTTGATGTTTTTGCTTTTGGATGATATGGCAAATGGAAATGTTTTTGAAAAAAGGATGTGAAACAGATTTGTATGGTTTTCCTGATATCATAATCAAAGTATATGCAATAATGGGTATCCAAAACTGGTTCAAAATTTTCTCTAAAGTGTATGGAATAGCTCTCTGTTTTGCATGCGCAGCTTCAAATGTGTAAGAGAAATGATCAAATACGCAACTATGTAGGTCAAATGCGCAGGTCTAGTTAAAATGCTCTGATTTTTGAATGCGCAGTATTGTGGTTTGCATGCACCGCTATGTGCATCAAATGCGCAACAGAATGGGTCAATTGCACAGCAGGATTAAATGCGCAATATAACTTATCATATGCGCAGCAGAATGGTTTAAATGCACAAAACTGTAGGTAGTGTTGTCTTTTTGTTTCAATTTTCTTGATCTTGGCTTGTTTTCACCATGTTTCTTGAAGCAAGTCCAGTATTTTTGCTAATGATTTGTATCAATTAGTTGCAAGAAAACACGTTAAACAAGAAGATTCCATGTTATTTTTACAAATTTGTGACCAAAAAGCAAGCACAATCCTAAGGTTGACAAGGATAGTCTTTGATGAGTTCCAACTTGGTTGTTAAACTAGCCACTTGCATAAAGGCACAGCTAGTAACTTGGTAGCACTAGCTCCCCTCCACGGCACTCACTTCTCACGCATACCAAGTTACAGTTCCTCTGAAGAGTTGAACTTTTCTATCTCCACACTAAATGAGTGTATAACGTTAGACGGCTTTAGAGGTTCCTCCTCATGTGTCACAAAATAGGAGATTTTGGCTTACTAGAACAAAAGGATTTTAGTCAAGGCATCTGTTCGGGTGGTTACACGTGTAGCCATTCGCTCCGATAAGGAGGCTTCCCAGCCTACAAAGGTTATGCTCCACAGGGTTTTGGGGGAAACATTGGTCGGTGTAACACAGCGGTAGCCGTTGCTTGCAACTTTCGTCACAAACACAATTTATTTATAGCGACTCAGAGGTGGCTTGGCTTTAGCCCATTATCACTTAAGGTCATCCCATTTGGAAGGACGAAATTCCAAGGGTAGGCCTCTCTAAAGGTTACACATGTAAAATGATAAGTTTGGCATTCTGGTCACCCAAGAAAGGGGAGAGCATAGGCCCACTATCATTTCCAAGCACGAAGAACAATGGTTCTTTATCTTCCTAGTTAAAAGAAAAATAACTAAATGTGTTAACTCTACCAAGCACAGAGATTTGTAACAAGATAGCAATAACTTGGAAAAGATTGTTTATTTTAACCTTCTAACAAATCTAGGTGTAGATTTTTGCTTGAAGAAATAAACAAGTGTTACTTTCCCCTATTAAGCTATGTGATAGATTGTAGTGCAAGATAGTAAAAACGTAAAGAAATTGTTCAGTTTTAACCTTTAGGTTGGGACTAGATGAAAGTTGTGATGCAAAAAAATGATTTACTTTCCTCCTAGTTAAAAACTAAGTGAATATAGTATGCAAATTGTATGATAATGCCTAATCCAAGCCCATTCAACACTTAGTGTAAAAATGATTATCTTCAGTGGACGTTCTGCACCAAAACCAGATTAGTAGTCTTAATTGTTTATTGTTTTCTTCGTCACATGATATGCAAAGGGTCCTGATGTCCACCTGATGATTTTGACCAAGTGAGTTGAAGATACCTGTACCACTAAAAAGTAGAGTGAATGAGCTTTCCAACGACTATAAATTTGCAAAAAATTGACCTGTTTCAAGAAAGTCATGCCAAAAAGAAAAAAAGACGCCTATTTGAGCATGTAGGAGCAACCCAGGTAGTCAGTAAATAGTTAGCAGTTTGGGCAAAAGTTGTCACATGTGATGGTTTGATGCTGGCAGTCAAGTTTGGTGTTGAGGGTTTAAACAGGCCCCTAGTCTTCTAGGTGACTAGGGGTTGAGTGTTTAAAAAAATAAATAAAAATAAATGAAAAGTTAAACCTAAAAACTTTAGGGTTTTTTTGTGTATTATTTTATTTATTTATTTGGTCGACAGGCCATTCTATATGTGCACACATCTTATAATTGCCAAAAATAAATTTGGTAGTCTCATAATTTTTTGGTCGTCCATAAAAAATATAAAACTAATGATCCATTTTGTAACTGCAAAAAATTTGGTAGTCCAAAAAAAAATATTATTTCAAAATTTTTTTTTGACAAAAACTATGGAACTAAAAAAGAAATTGGTAAAAATAAAATATAAAAACTAAAAAAGAAATTGGAAAAAAAAAACCAAAAAAGAAATACGAAAAAATAAAAAAATAAAAAAAGAAATTGATAAAAACTTTAAAAAAAATTGAAAATAATAAAATCACAAAAACTATGGAACCAAAAAAGAAATTGGAAAAAATAAAAACTAAAAAGAGAAATTAGAAAAAATAAAAAACTAAAAAAGAAATTGGAAAAAAGAAAAAATCAAAATCAAAAAAGAAATTGAAAATAAGAAAATCACAAAAACTATGGAACCAAAAAAGAAATTTGACAAAATAAAAATAAAAACCAAAAAAAATTGAAGGAAAAAAATGGAAAAAATCACAATATCCCTTAAAAGTTGCATTTTCTTGTAAAGTTGCATGAGTTTGTTGGATAGTAACGCCTTTATCGTGATATTCTATATGTGTACACCATTTTGTAATTGCCAAAAAATTTGGTAGTCCAAAAAAAATATTATTTAAAAAAAAAATTAATTAACAAAAACTATTGAAAAAAAAAAAGTGAAAATAAGAAAATCACAAAAACTATGGAACAAAAAAAAAATGGAAAAAATAAAAAATAAAAACAATTTTTTTTGGAAAAAATAAAAAAATAAAAACTAAAAAAAGAAATTGGAAAAAATAAAAAATAAAAAACAAAAAAGAAATTGAAAATAAGAAAATCACAAATACTATGGAACGAAAAAAAAAATTGGACAAAAAAAAAAAAAAAACTAAAAAAATTTGAAGGAAAAAAATGGAAAAAATCACAAAATCCTTTAAAAGTTGTATTTTCTTTTAAAGTTGTATGAGTGTGTTGGATAGTAATGCCTTTATCCTGCTATTATATATAGAACAACAAATTTCTATGGGTTAGCGTGTGTTTGGTAATTTTTTGTTTTCTTCAATCCATGAGTTCCAATTGAAGAGGTATTTCTCTTAAGTATTATCACGAGGCTCGGTCTGTAAATATTTGCATGAATGAGTCAAGTATGAAATATTGAATACTTTTAAATTATGAATATGCATGGTCTGTAAATGAGTTTGTAAATGTTTACATGAGTAAGTGGGGATTTGAAATATTGAATACTTGTAAATTATGAATGTGCATGTCACTGATGTTTAAGAAAATTCTTGTGGGTTTGCAGAAACCATATATTCACTAGATTTGACCAAGGTTTAGTCGTTGCCTTATGGGATATTCTTTACCCCACCTTCAATGAATTGGTGATTCAGGTAACAATTGTAAATCAATGACTATAAATGTAACATTATATGCAATCAAATGTAAGAACTTTTTCAATTATGTTTACAAATTAAATGTGTAATCTATATTACCAATAATAACAAAAATTTAAAATTTTGTCATAGGTTTATGGTCATTCTCAACATGGATATTGTTGAACCAGATGCTAAAATTGTATCATTCAAGTATACCATTGATGATAGAATCTTAGTTGGAAGTGATACTTCTTTAGACTTGCAGTTCAATGATGTTGCATTGTCATCCTCAAATATTACTATCTTGACTGATACGCATAGTGGTTGTTGTTTGAATATGGGTCTAGTGCACATGGTAAACAAGGTGATTCGTTCCATTCCAATAATTGTGGTAACACCTTTCCATGAAAGATGGACTATCAAATGTAGAGTGACAAACAAGGTGGCAGATCAACACTTGAGTAATGCTAGAGGACAAGGAAAAGTATTTAGTTTTGATGTTGTCGATAGTGATGGTGGAGAGATTTGCATAATTTGTTTTAATGAACTTGTTGACAATTTCTCTGAAGAAATATATGTTTTTTTTTTTATGATTTAGTATTATAATGACACATTCATGATTTAGTTCATGTGGTTATTCATTATGTCGAGAGGTGTTATACAGTCACAGCAGGGTGGGGATGAGAGCACTCATTTTTTCTGCATAAATTTAAAAAATAAAATAAAATGCTAAAAAGGAAATAAAAAATAAAACTTAAAAAATCAAAGAAAAAGAACCAAAAAAGAAATTAAAAACCATTGAAGGGGAAAAAGCTAAATACAAAAACTATGGAACCAAAAAAAAAAACCCCAGAAAAGAAATTGGAAAGTGTTGGAAGGAGAAAAAGTTGGAGAAAATCACGAAAACTATGGAACCAAAAAAGAAATTGAAAAAATTAAAAAGTAAAACCAAAAAAGAAATTGGAAACGAAAAAAAAAAGATCAAACAAACTATGGAAAAAAGATATCCCTTGGTGTATTTTTAGATATATATTTTAAAATATAAATATACTAGTTGAATACCATTTCATTATTTTTATTTGCAAAAAAAATTGTTTTTATGCCTAGAGGCATTCTACAATCACATCGAGGTGGAGACAAGCGCATAGCAAATAAAAATAAAAATAAAAATAAAAATTGGAAATGGTTCAAGGAAAAAAAAGTGCAGAAAATCACAAAAACTATGGAACCAAAAAAGAAATTGGAAAAAATAAAAACAAAAAAATAGAATGTGGAAAAAATAACAAAAACTATGGATATTTCTCGGCATACTGTAGATATATTTTTTAAATATAAATATACTAGTCTTATAGTATTTATAGCCCTGTCCACCAACTATTACATTTAATGATTTTCTAGAAAAAAATATAAATATATACTATTTAAGGATAGGCCTATAAATATTTGTGCCTATCGGCCATTTGATAGCACCTTTGGTGCTTTTACTAGTTTATTTGTTTCTAACATTTTTGTTATTTTATTTTTGTTTTTCTTTTTTTGGCTGTGCGTTGGTGTGTGTGCAAGGTTTTAGCAGGGGACGCAGCAGAGGGCGGCGGAGGTGCAGGAGGCATTGCCGGGAGCAGGGCGCAGGAGAGAAGTGGGCGGGAGGACAGTGGGCGGGCAGCGGAATTATAGGTGGGTGTCGGGCAGTTGGCAGGCGGCGGAATTGCAGGCGGGCGTCAGGCGGCTGGTGGCGGGAGGCCAAGGGACGAGGGCAGGCCTGGAATTTGACAGTCACCCTTGCCTGTCATATAAAATTTTTATGACGGTTTTATTATTTAACTACCTTTCAATTGACATTCTAAAAAAAAATCAATTGTCAAAAAATGTTTTGAGTGAATTTTTTTATATTAAAAAATGTAGGTTAAAAAAAAGGAGTAGTAATCAATCAAATGTGTATTAATTGTTCGATGTCTAGAATTCTAGATCTGAGGAATTTAAGAGTTGGCATGAAGTTATTCCATTTTGTTATATATTTATTGGAGGTATATAATTCTAGTATTAGACCAAATTTATTGCAGGTGCACAGAAGTCTTAGATCAATACTTCCAAAATATAATACCAATAGTAATACTCTCATGACCATTTGGAAATTCCACTTTGAAGAAGACCAAACACCCACAATGTAACCACTGTTAAGAAGGCCTGTGGAATACAAGGTGGCTTTCCAACTTGATATGTATTTTCATCTAAATCATCATTTGAAGTAGACCCAAAAATTTCTTTAAATGTTTCTTTCAAATGGTTATTCTGAGACTCTTCATGTAACATTGAATTACTAGAAGTTTTAGAACACTTCTCTCCAGACCACCTAAACATTTCCCCAATGGTAGCTTGTTTCTTCTTTTTTGAAGACATATTTTTAAAGTACCTAAAGAAAAAAATTCTACGCCACTTGCAAATTGCAATCATTTAAACAATATTTCAAAAAATAGCAAAGCAATAAGTTTCTGGCCATACTTTAAGAGCAGCTCTTGAAGTTTGAGAACATTCAATTGCTACACACGTGGACTTGGCAAATTGAATAAAAGTGGAGGAAGTAGCAACAATTTTTTTGATCCATGTAAATAATTGTAAATCGGCTCTTAATTACAATTTACAATTTACAACTCTTCTTAATATGTGTATTTGTAATTATAATTTGTAAAGTTATCCTTATTCCATATATAATAAACAATGAATTAAAAATTAAAAAACTCGTGCTTTGTTTTTTTTCTAAATTAGAAATAAGAAATAAATTACAAATTAGAAAAACTTGTGCTTTGTTTTTTTTCTAAATTAGAAATTAGAAATAAATTATTCTATAAAGTCAATAAACATTGTAAAAGAAAACATTATTTATATTTTTATAATAAAACACTTCTTTGTAGTTTTTTTTCTAAATCAGAAATTCGAAATAAATTATTCTATAAAACAAAGATTATTTTCTAAATTGATTCTTACTGGATTTCATAGAAATCTCATTTATTTTAAAATTGCCTCACAGGTCTGCTGCGTGCTCAACCTGGAAAAAAGGAAGTTGCTCAGATTTTTGCGTGATGGCCGGGCTACAATGTTTATATATGAGATGCAGAATGGTTATGAGTTAGCTAGTGTGCTGGACAACCAGATGGCGTTTGATGAAGCCCTTGCCAAGCTCATGCAGGAGATCCAAAACAGCAAAAACCCCTCTGTTGATAACCTTCAGGTCTTTCATCAACGGCTGGAACAGAAAAAGGCTATCTGGATGGAGGGACCCCTTGGTTGGACATCCTGGGTCAACAAATTTGAAGATGTTTACCCGTAGGACTATTCCTTTTTTTTGGTTGCTCTTCTGGTTCTCTTGTACTCTGTTGCTTCTCGGCTGTATATGTTTCTCGGATAGTTCTTCTCTTTGGTGGTTCTCCTTCATTGCTGATCTCCTTCTAGCTGGTTAAGGCTCTGCCTCCCTCCTTTTTGATGTACTCTTTTGAACTCTCGATTTATAATATAAAAAATTGATTCTTAAAAATAAAAATGATATAAAGATTTGTTTGTAATTTTTAAAATTTATTGAAATAAACATTCTAATTTAATATATTCAAGATAAAGTTTTGATAAACATTGTAAAAGAAAATATTATTTATATTTTTATATAAAAAATATATATTATAATTAAGAATACTATATTATATTTTCTTATAATAAAATTTTATGGTTTACTAGTAATTTAAAGAGTCATATATACGGTTATATAAAAATTTAACAAATCAAGGTATATAGTCCAATAAATTTTGAAGTTGTAAATTATGGTCTAAAATGGCAAAAACAACCAAATAGACCATCAAATTCCAGGCCTGGACGGGGAGATTAGGGTGGGGAGGGTTTGGGGAGCGGGGTGTTGCGTGCATAGGGGAGGCGCAGGGAAGCAGGGGGATGGGGTTTTAGCAGGGGGAGGCGGAGATAGGGAGGAAGGGACGGGGTGGGGGAATCTGGGTGGGCCGAGGGTTGGGGGGCTGAGGGACAAGGACGGGAGGGAGCAGGGGGAGGGAAGGGATGGGGGTTCTGGGCGCGGGGACGGCCACTGTTTAAATTTTTTTATTTTTTTTAATTGTGGCTTTTAAAAAAATCAAATCAAATCTAAAAAAAATGCTGTGTATTTTTTTTTCCTTGTGACTAATTTTTTTTTACTGTGTTTTTTTTTTTGCAAATAATAGAAAATAAATTTAATTTAAAACGCTACCAAATAATTTTTTTTATTTTGAGACAAATAAGTTGAAAATTTAAAAAAAATAAAAAAATTTCAAGTAACAAAAACTAGAGATATTATATGTCGTTGTTTACCTCCGAGGCCTTCCGGACTCAACGGTGAGCTCAGTTTTTACGTAGGAGGCCGTTTGTGAAAGGTGATTCCTAGATTTATAACAAAACACACTTGAATCTGTGACAAAAATAAACTCAACAAATGCTCAAAAACAAGATGGGTTAGATCACGGTGGGCGCCAGAAATGTTATCAGAAAATGTGAACAATAGTATTAAACAACTAATCATCCAATAACTTAATTGAAATTGATGTAAACACAAGTAAACCAAGAATATACCTTTGAAGAATGTTTTACCTCTATGCTTCCATTGTTTGCCTATCTGCTGTTGATCTTGATGGTAGTGGAGCTCTCAAAAGTGTGCACTTCCTTGCTGTTGAAGATGACAAGAGTAGAATGGCTGTGATATGGAATGTGCAATGGAGACTAAACTACAATGCAACTATAATGGAGATGGGTTGATGGAGACATGGTGATGATAATGGATTTGTAATGCAAATGCAATGAAGATGGTTTTGCCAAAGGCACGCTGTAATGATTCCTGCAGAGTAAGATTCCTTAAGATTAGATTGATGCAAATGAGTGTGGAGACCTTGCTTATATAGGCTGAGGGAAGACCAAATCCAAGTGTTAATAGATCCATGATTGGAGGAATTACCTATGAGGTGTACGGTTGAGGAAGCTTGAGGGAATGTGCGCCAATCAGAAGAGGACAAGTGTGCAAGCCTTCTTCATGAGTAATGGGAGTTAACAGAATAGATTGAAGAGTTAAATGAGATGATTGATCAGTTAACTGGGTTGATTGGGGAGTCAACAGAATAGATTGAGGAGTGATCTCAATTGACTAATTACTTAACAGATTTGATTGATGAGTTAACTAATTAGACTGGAGGAGAAATATGACATGTGGGTGAGGGAATATTAGCTAATTAAATATTAAAATATTTAATTACATGTGCAACATGGTGAGGTGGAAAGGTGATGTGGAAAAGATGATGTGGAATTATGGGATTAGGACCTAGGGATAGAGAAATTTGAGATTAATTAAATAATTTAGAATTATTTAATTAGATGAGACATTAGAAGAATTAGGGGATCTAATTAAATAAATTGATTTTTATTTAATTTTGGGATAATGAATCAATCAAATAAATTAGAATATTTATTTAATTTGATAGAAGAATAAGAATTAAGATAAATATTAAAATATTTACTTAATTCGACACAAGCCATTTTTAGGTGTATACACTTACCATCACCAATCTTTTCCACGAAGCCTCCATTTACACAATCGACCTTGAACTCATCAATTGAGACCAATAAGATCGTGCTCATTTATACTCATTTAGAATGATGAGACTATTGTTGAATTCACGAGGCTTCAAGATGACATCCTAATAGGGGATAACAAGAAAGGATTTGAAATCAATATAGATGCTAGAACATACTTTAGGGAGTGGGTTGAGTTCCTTAGTTCTAAAAAATAAAAAATAAAAAAATCAAGTCTCCTAGTGAAAATCTTGTTGAGGTGCTATTAGACATAGAAAAAGAAAAAGAAATTAATGACGTACTTATCAATAAAAACCTTTCCAAGGCATCAATAGATGAGGAGCTCAACTTGTCCCTGGATTCTCTACAATGGCAGGATAATCTACAATTTTGGTTTAGGAGACCTTGATAAAAAAGACAATCTTAAGGTCATATCCATTGCAACCACATTGGAATTAAAAGAAAAAGAGACTATAACTTCTATCCTTGAGAATCCTGTATATTTTTGTGTGGTCATACATTGATATGCCTAGGTTGGACCCATCCCTTGTGGTTCATCATCTTGTAGTGCACATTGAGGCCAAACCAATTAAACAAAAACTCAAAAAGATGCATCCCAAGATCACTCTTTTGGTTGAAGAAAAATTACAAAAGCTCCTTGAGGTTGACTTCATTGGACAAATTGATTACTCTAAATGGATATCAATCATCATCCCTATAAGCAAGAAGTCCAGAGGTATCTATATATGCACTGACTTTAGAGATCGTAACAAGGCATGCCCAAAAGATGATTTTCCCTTGCCTAATATTGACATGATAGTCAATCTCACTACAGGCTAAGATATGTTATCCCTCATGGACGGTTTCTATGCCTATAATCAAATTCATATTCCTCCTCAACATCAGCACAAAACAACCTTCATAACTCCTTGAGGCACTTTTTGTTATCAAGTTATGCCATTTGGATAAAAAGAATGTCAAAAAAACATATCAACACACCATGACCATAGTATTCGATGACATTTTAAATGGAATTATGGAAGACTACGTGGATGATCTATTATTGATGCAGGAGCATCTCAGGCGAACAGGCAATCTTGTATCGCCCAAAAACATTTTAGTTTCGTTTTGGTTTGGTTTTAGTTTGGTCATCATGGAAAATACATTCAATGAGAAAATATTTCATGCATGTGCTTGCAGGCTCAACTTCTCCCTGCAGGTTTTGTTTCCTCATCAACCTACCTGTTCATTTTCTGTGGGACCTTGTTCCTTATCTTCTCGATAGACCGATATCCTTTCATGCTTTGACATTATGTTTTATGTCGGCGGGAGTTGAACATTTTGGTGGGAGTCTCTAAGCAGTCCCTTCGACAGTCGATACAAACCATATCGTTGTGTGACTTAATGTCATCGGTGAGACTCTGTCTGGAGTCTCTTCGAAATGCCAATATCATGGTGGTTGATCTTCATTGGAGGGGCTCTCTTGTATTGGTAGAAGGTGTTAACCTTTTCCCTCGAAGGTTCGATATGCTTCTGCATTGGTGTTAACTCTTCATCAAAGAGACATTTCCTCATCGATGGAACTTTAGAACCCGTCCCTTTGATGGGTCGATGTTGTTGAGAGGTTGGCAGTGGCATGGTAGTGGGGACCACATGAAAGGTTATGACCTTCGACAGAGTGACATCTCTGTGTCGATAGGAAACCATATGGTGTCCCTTCGATATGGTGATATTTTGAACTATGGATGCTTGGTGGGACCCGACCGGTGTTAGTTGGAATGCAAACGAAGGATGTTTTGATAATTTTGGTGGGAATTATGATTTCAATGGGAGTCTTTTGGCCGTCTCTTTGACAGGCCGGTTCAAGGTTGACTCTCCATCGGCGTGTCTTAGTATCTTAGTGGGACTCTATCTTGAGTCTCCTCGATAGCCCGATGCGTTGATGTGGATGCCACTTGGGCAGTGGAGACCGTGGTCAAGATGTGTTGGAAAGCAGTTTGGAATTCGATGAGACTTTGTAAATTTGGAAAGAGCTTGAGCGATGATGGCTTCAATGTGTCTCTGACAGTTACATCGAATTGTAACCGCTTCCTATAGGAGTTATATCGATCGGTTTCCTGCACCATCTGGAAGGTAAGCAGTTGGAATACCGAAAGAGGTAATTGAATGTAGTATAACAGAGGATGTTGGTATTCGTTAGAGAAACATGTGCATGGGATTGAATAGAAATGCTATAATACTGAGAAGAGATCGACGAAGAAGGGGAAAATCCACCCCGAGGACATGAGTAAAGGACGAATGCGGATTTGAAGATGGATTGAGGTAGTACAAAGGAGAAATCCCTAAAGAAGGAATGGAAGGCCTTTGATGGCTCTAATTGTAACTTTTATTTGCAAATGTAGTTATTTTGTATTTGAATGTGAATGCTATAAAAATTTGAGGTTAATTTTGTTTGAAATCTTTCCCGGTATAATCAAAATTGATGTAACTACAGAGAGTATCTACCTGTGATTGAACAATTGTGTGTGTTACTTGGCAGAGGGGATTCCTATTATATCTATTAGGTAAGTCAAAAAGTAGAGTAGAACAGCCACAAGTCCTCCAATGCATCTTCTAATGGTTAAGAGAATACAAGGTTCACCTTAATCTAAAGAAATGTGTGTTTGGAGTATCGTTAGGGAAGCTATTGGGTTTCATTGTCTATGGATGAGATATAGAGGTGGATCTCACCAAAGTCAAATAAATCATAGAGATGCCTCCATCACAAAATCTCAAACAACATCATAGACTCCAAGGTAAGCTTCAAGCCATCTGAAGGTTCATTGCATATCTAATCAGTAAAAGTCAACCATTCTCACATCTCCTCAAGAAGAACATAGACTATCATTGGGATGAGTCTTGTCAAAACTCCATGAATGTGGGATCTATGTTTAGTAACATGAATAGAGGAATTTAATTATCAATTATCCAAGGATATACTCATCTGAGTCATGCATAAATAGTGTTTGGTATACCAAATAGATCAAATGTTGATGCACATGTTGCTAGCATTTCTAGACCAATTATGAGCTTGGTAGTGTCAAATGTTGAACCAAGTAGGTGAATTACTAAATTTATCCATGTACTTACCTCATGGAAATTGATTTGCTTAATAAGCTATGTAATGTGGTCTTGTAAATTCACATGCATAGATTTCTCAAACAATGTATGCTTTAGCATCGAGCATCGCTATGCAACTTATTTTGCAAATAAATGTTTCGATGACAAATGTAGCCTACATACCCTAGTTAGTTGAATAACAACCACTGCTCCATGCTCCTTATGAGATGTTAATAGAGTTACTATAATATTGTGACACTAAAATTCTTCAAAACATATTGATAAAAGTAAATTTCTATGGAGAGCCAAGGGAGTGATCTAGTGGCATAATTGAAGGCAAGCTAGTTTACAACTACCTTGCTTGATCGTGCAAATACTTGATTCCAAAAGTATGACCCTACTCAATTAGTAATTGACTATGAGTAGTTGAAGAACCCCTTAAAGAATTTGATATCCCATAATTTGACTATTAGAGTATAAAAACATTGAAAGAGATCAAATAATAGTTGTTAAAGAGTGAGAGTTTATGATGTTCAATTCAAGACACCAGTATCTAAGTTTTCATCTAAGTTGTACCCAATGCAACATGTGTAATGGTTTATTAGAGGATTATTACCTCAATAGAGGATTATTACCTCAATAGAGGTCTCTTTAACATAAGACTAACTTTGATCAATGAGAGGCATTAGAAGTTGCACTGCATGTAGAAGATATTGGACTCCTACCAAATAGGGTTTAGAACATTTTTTGTTGCTTTTGTTATGTTTGTTTCCTATGTATAGTTCCAAATTTACCCCAAAGAACCTAGTTAAAACCTTTCCAAAACCTTTGAATATGTTTTACATGTATAGCCATGTGTTTTCTTTTAATTCATCATTGACCTATTATAGCTAGTTGCAAGACAACTTAAATAAATTTTTATCTCCTTGCACTCATTAACATTCAACTAGCCCCACTTATTATAGATTGCTTTACCTCATGGCTTGCCTTATATGGACTTTGTGTTACATGGAATAGCCTTATTTGATAGTAGGAAAGCTTCTCACAGTGATTAAATCTCCCATGCACTTCTTTGGTTCCTCGTTGTAAGTTGACTTCTTGAACTTGTTTCCTCGTGCATACCGATGGTTGATCATAATAAACATCATCGAGCATATAGTGTTTTGTGTCACTTGTTGGTAAATTATCTTGGACAAAATTTAAAAAGGTAGTATCATTATATACATTTCTTGTAATAATGACAAAGTGATATAGTGCCATGGGGAATAAGTACGAAGTTAGCAGGAAGACACTTCATAATGTTTGACTAATCAAGGCATGAAAGCATGGGCTAATTTGACTGGCCAATGGCTAATATTTTCCTAATGGCTAAATAAAAGTACCTAATAGTTTATAATGTGTGTCATTAACTAGCCATTAGATCCAAAGGCCATTTCAAGGATGAATATAGGTTGTTGATCAAGTTTCGTAAATCAAATAGTTTAATGACTAAACTGACTCCCACATGAATATAATTGACACACCATTAATGAAAATTTGAACACTACTTCATGACTTAATACCTTCATACCCCAAATATATAACACTCATTTGAAGATTAATTCAAGCCCTTAAAAGACCTATTTCTATACAATCCTTATGAAATCATAAAGTTGAGGTTGGGAGCTATAAATTTTCCAAAGGAGATATCTTTTTGAATAATCTAGTTAGAGCTCAAGTTAGTTGGAGTGTATAGGATAGGGGTCACAAGTTTAATCAATTGTGTTATCTAGAATTGCATTGAGGCTAGAACCTAAGTTTTATGCTTGATTATGAGCATTAAATATCCTTGGTGTCTACTTCAAATCACCTTGTTTCATAGGTTAAATTATGTCTCAATTAAAAGGTCATGTTCAAGGTCAAATAAATTAGCTTTTCCATCTTGTTTACTATATAAGGGATTGCATTATATTTTCTTGATTATTACCAGGGTAGGTATTTTATTCATATATGTGTGTCTATATTCCTATACTAACACAAAAGAAACCCTAGGTTGTTATAATGTCTGCAATTGTCAAACACCCTTGTTTTATATTGTGAATTTAGGCACACGATAGGGTCTAAGAGTACTAAATCTAAGATGACCATCAATGTTATTCCATAGGATTTGAAGAAGTACATTAAGACCATAGGTAAAGGCTTTATTCTTACCCAACATTTTGTGGATGCCAAAGAAGGCATAGGGATGCAATGAACATAATAATAGGAAGGGTTCTGGATATGAGAATGTGTTACAAGAGGAACATGTATAGGTTAATCAATAATGCATGACAACTAGACTTTACAAAGGTGGTGTTGCCTAACTATGTTGTTAATCTAGATATTGTGTTTTGAGCCACAAAAATGTATGATGAGAAATATAGGCAAATGAAAGATATCTCATGCAATGTGTTGTTCACCCTAAATAGGCAATTGATTCACAAAGCATTCTAGCTCAGGGAAGATACTAATGTGGCACTGAATATGCAAACCTTAGGTACACTATATAGGAAGAAATATCATTTGTATAGGTCTACAAAATTGATTAAATTCGAGCCAAGAAAGAAGAGAGAACCATTGGTGGCCATCTCTAAAGAAGAGGTAGAGCCCTTAAGAGCCTCCTATTTGAATATTACTTTTAATATGCCTTCAACAAAATTTGCCAATTCCTGAGCATTGATGTAGATGATACAATGAACTTGGGGATACTTACTTTTTGTAAGGATGATCAAAATACACATGTTAATGCATTGTTTGACTATGAGTCATTCTTGAGAAATCACTTGCATAATGAGCTATTAATCTTCAAGACTTCAAATATCCTTGTATGTGATAAGAGATTCAAGAGATATTCATTATTGTGTTTTTTGTTATTGTTTGCTATGGATGGCGATTTTGACAATGGTCAAACATAGATTGTCAACAAGTGCCATGAGACTTATTTGTGTTGTGTTGTGTGTGACCAATAAGGACAATGGACCAAGTGGCTACCTTTGGCTAAGTGGTGGTAGAATTCCACTTGTCGCATTACTTCCAAAATGACCACTTATAAGGTCATTTATGGTAGTCTCCCACCCTCCTTGTGTAATTATGTTTTAGGTTCTTCTAAGGTTGTAGAAATTTACAACATTTTGGACAAGCATGAAAACATCTCTTGACTACTTAAGGCCAATTTGATACTGGCCCAAATTTTCATGAAATAATAGGTGGATCACCAAAGGACAAAGCACACTTTTGACATTGGTGATTAGCTTTTTTAATGTCTCTAGACCTACAAGCAACTTTCAATATGAGGCAAACATGGTCATAAGTTGGGTCCCAAATTTATGGTCCTTATCAAGTGATCTAATGCATAGGAGAGGTGGAATACAAGTTAGAACTTCCATCTTCTTGTTAGATTCACCTAGTTTTTCATGTCTCTTTTTCAAGAAGGTGACGGGACTGTTACTCACCTGCCAAAGAAGCTACTTTAGTTGGATGATGAAGGTTCAATATTTTTGGAACTTGATACTATTTTGGACAAATACACTTGAAGCACTTTCACAATCATTCTATTGAGGAGTTAGTAGTCCAATAGAAGGGCCTACAACCTAAAGATACCATATGGGAACTTGTCAATATTCTCTCCATGTTTCCTCATTTCAAGCTTTGAGGGTAACGATTTTTTAAGGGGAGGCAATGTCATGTACCCCATTCTACTTTATGATAGCTAGTATTATTTGGGCACATATGCTTTGTAAGTCACCCTTGTGTAGAATTAATAAAGGGGTGCATATGCTTTGTAAGTCATTATACTAGTTGTTAGTATAAAGTATTTATCCCCCATGCATGGGATGGTAGTAGTTGCCTTTGCCAAAACTCTATATATTGCAATGAATTCTCAATTAGAAAACATCTTGGAATATTTATAGTTGATGTGTATGCTCTCTTTAGAGGTTACCCTCTCAAAGTGGCACTACAAAGACAATAAAAGTATTTCTGTTTCTTATGTAATATTTAACATATTTTGTCTTGTAGATTCATTACAATTTATTAGTTTTGTGGTACATAATTTTGTAGGGTAGTTAACAATCAAATAGTTATTAATTTCATTTTACAATTATATGCAATTGTTCTACAATTTAAAGGTCACATGATAAAGAATATAGACTAGAAGCTTGGAAGGTAGGTAGTATTTTAATTCATTCTAGATCTAAAAAAAATGCACTATTACCAGATCTTGAATCTTACAATCAATTTTTCACTTTTGTGGAGAGGTGAATAGGTTGAGGAGATAATGCGTATAACATCTAAAAGAAAATTAGAATGCATTGGAGAGTTAAATGAAAGATATGGTTGAAATAATAAAATGTAACAAAGAAGCGTGAACACTATCTGTAAGGTGTTTATTTTGCTTTTGCCTTCAACAACGTTAACTTAGAGAGTATTTTTTTATAAAATTATCAAAAACATGTATAATTTATAATTTTTACTTTAATAAGAATTAATTTTACTCTATAATACTACCGTATATTTGTAAAGGTGAAATTTGTATACTCATGTTGATTCCCATTTAGTCTTGTATCGATTTAGAGAGAATGGTGTAATGTAAATACATATTGACAAATGGTATATTTTTGTGTTAAGTTGGGCTTACTCCCCATGTTGTTAGTGATCCACATACACACATTCTTATACATTTACCCTCCACTTTATCCACATACACACACAATCCGATATATTCACACATATTATACATTTATTATGCTTGTCAATACACCCATTCCATTCACTCATTGTCCACCTTAATTTTACCATTTTCATGTCCTATCTCAATCTTGCACCCATAAATCTAACCCCTAAAATTTCAAAATTTAAATTCAAAATTTGGAACTCATGCCCATTCCTTTCCTACCTAAAGCCAACTAAAAACATGGTTGTGGTTTATTGCTATGCCCTTGTATTAAATTGCATATCATATCCAACCATGTTGAGCAATCATTTGCATATCATTCTAGAAACTCTTCAGTTTGAATACTTAAAAAGAATCATAATCTACATAATTATCGAGGTGAAATTTATTTATTCTCTATGAAAAGTCAAAATACTAGATAAAACAAGAGACTCAAATTCTACTTAGTTCTTTCCTAATATCATAAACATTGTGGTGTGATAAATGTGTTATTGCAGTTAACAAATTTAAATTAATTGTAAATTTTTGGACCCTCTCATAATGAAACTTTAAAACTTTAAATTAAACAATTGATGTTTGTTTGCAAAAGTTGAAGTATTTGCTATGATTTATTTCCAACCTTCATTTACTATTTTCTACATGTTGTTCATAAGGTCATTTTAGTACCCGGTACTATCGTGACCAAAATCACTTAACTAGTGATTGGTGGTTATATTTATCCACCAATTAAATGTTACAATTTTTTCCACCTAAAGTTTATATCTACTTTTTATAAACTAAACATGTATTTTTTTACTACAAATGTTTCAAAAATTAATTATCAATAATCTAATTGGATTCTATGTTTTAGTTATTATTTTGATTGGCTCATGTTTTTAAGTCTTATGGGCAGAAAATATAGATAGTTTATTAAAATATCTATAAATACAGACCATTAATGGGTGAAAATGGGAATTAAAATAACCTTTTTTACAAAGTATAACATATCCCAAAATAGATGAAGAAACATATGAAATTTGTTTGCAAGGAAATGGGGTCCTAGTAGGGTCGGTAACTTCTAAAATGATCCTTGAAATTTGAGGATCTTTATTTCGCTTTCAATGACACGTGGCGTGTGGTTGTCATCGGTGTGGTCGTGGCTTTGGCATCTTTAGGAACATGTAGTTTAAATATCTATTTATGAATATAACATTTCACATATTGGCAACATAATCATTGGTTAGTCTATCCCATCCATTAAAAAACATATAAATTAGATCTGTATCTTCCACATTCAATCCATACATTACTTACTATTTGTGATGCTTTAAAATCACTACAGAGCTCTCATTAACAAAGCATAACTTCTTCCCAAGCATATAGTGTAGACACTCGCAATGTCTTCAATCCAAATTGAGTGAATAAACGAGTATCATTTATATTTACATTTTTAATAAAAAGGGTCTGTCCATTGATATCTTTCTGTATTAATTAAGAGGTGAAGGGTGTTTTTATCATTTTGAGGGAATTTCAATGATTATTTATGGTAAATGGTAAAGAATTATTGAATTGAGAATAGAGTATATGTATAAATATTTAGAGATAGTATGCAATGCAGGTAATAGATGCAGGTTTTATCCCTAACAGACTGATGCATTGTGATTTGAATTACCAAATTTTTATTTTTTCACTTTGAATGTAAAAATGTTTGTTTGGTTTTTACTTGTTGAGATTCATAATTTAGTATTCAGGCATTTGTAGGCAATGACTGTATTGTTCTACAATGGTAATATCTGAAATGCCATTAAACAATGTTTAATGCCTTTTCGTAATAGTCCAAAAGCTCATATATTCTTAGTTGGCTCTAGCTCATACTCATTTACAATTATAAACGGTACATAGACGATAAATGAAAACTAATAGAAAGTATGAAGCCTCTTTAACTCCATTTTTAGTCCTATTTTGTGAGATGCTTTGTATTTTCACATTAGATTTGATGGGTGCCCATATTTGTTGTACAATCTTGAAATTCATAATTAAAGGAGCACCTACAATCTTATAATTTTCTTATGTTCTATCTTTGCTCCCCATTTTCAGTCTGAAGTCCTTTTTTTTCTTCCATTTATATTTAACTAGCAACTACCCCCTCTGGTAGAGCTTTCTCATAAAAAAATTCTTAAATAGTTCTAAAATTATAAAATAAAATAACTATTAAGTAAAATAACTCTTAAGTACTCCTTGCCCTCTTCTCCTAAGGCTTCAAATGCTTCGCAGGGTCCCTCTTTTCGGGATGTTGTTGCAAATGGGGAATTGCTCAATGGGATTGTATCTGCTGCGTGGGATGCTTGGCCAAAAAGAAGTGGGTTGACTCCAGATTTGCAGGTACTCTCCAAGATTTGCTCAAAAACACCTCTCAGACAAGCTACATCTCCCCCATTTTTTATTTTTTTGAGCATTTGAAGAAGGATATTTATGAGGTGAGTAGTTTTTCATCTCCAGCGGTTTGATTTGCTAATTCGATTGATTATGGCCAAAACTTTCAAATCTGCACAACTGGATCACAATTGCCTGACAATCCATGCTCAAAGGTAATGTGGAAGTTTACCCGTGTGCATAGGGTTTTTTATTGTTGTGTTTGATTGCAAACAGGATTGGAACACCATCCTTTAGGAACAATGGTGTTGGGGCATAATTTGCTACTCCTCAAACCTTGGCATCCTAAATTCAATCCTCTCTGAGTCCTTTTCGGTGAAGCTGGTTTGGGTTCATCTTCCAATCTACCACTGTAGTACTGATTTGAGGACTATTTTGAAGCTATTGGAGATTCTTTAGGAATTTTTGGCTATTGACACTGACACCTCCAATTTTTCCCACCCAACATTTGCCCACATCCTGGTGGATTTGGATATCTCAAGAGATCTCCCTGCGAAGATCACCTTCAAGATTGATGATTGCAGCTGGTCACAACCTTTGGACTACAAAGGTTTGGCCTTCCATTGTAGAAGATGTTTCAAGACTAGACATATGGCTAACAATTGTTCTAGGTCCAAAAATAATGTTGAGCACCAATCTTGGTGGATGGATGTTCTTCCACATCATTATTATGTAAATGCTCCTTCAAAGCATCTTGGGAAGGATTTAGACTCTTCTCGAACTGCTCTTTCATTACATGAGATTGATTTGCAATGTGGGGGCAATGTGAATACAATCACGGAGGCTATCCCATCCCAACTTTTTGTAGCTTTAGAAAATCCTAAAGGGACAGATTACGGGGCTCACCCTCATGCCTCTTCTTCTAAGTTTCAGAAGAGATCCACATAAAGTGATGCACTCACATCTTTAGACCCTTCAGCCACCTCCTCGGGTCCTCCAAATTTGGATGGATTCAGTCCCAGCGTAGCTGTTTAGTACACTCTGGATAGGATAGGTGATTTAGGGAGAAGAGCCTCCTAGGGGAAGTAGACCAAAACTCTCTAGCTGCTTCTCATTCTAAGCATGAGTGGACTGAGGTCAAAATAAAGAAGTCCCCTCCTGGTAAGCACCAGATGCAACTCAGATCTGCCATGAAAGGGGGAATTGGTGGTTAGGGAGGAAGTCTCTCAGGGAAGGGGCTTAAAGAGAACACAACAGTTTAATGATGTGTTGTATTTAGCATGGCAATTTTAGAAGGATATGTTGACAACCTAGCTTTGTGATGTCTTTTTTGTAGCAACCCTTATGACAAGGGCTTGCATTGATGTACTTGCTTTTTATTGAATTTAATACAAATCCTCGCAACCTTAGTTGCGTCTTACGAAGCAAAAAAAACTCTTAAGTAAATAAAAATAGTTCTCCAAATAAAAATAAAAATAAAAATAAAAATAGAATAAACAATATAAATTCTTAAATAGTTTTGAAGTAAAATAAAATAACTCTTTATTAAATAAAATAATAGGTATTTTGTTAGATATATGTATTTATTTGAGATATCTATACAACTATAAAAAATGCCAATAGATATAGTTTGGAGTTATTTTATTTACTTAAAAGTTATTTAATTTTACTTTTGAAAAGCTACCATTCATAAGTTTACAAATATTTAGATAATGCTCACTTCTCAAATCTAAGTTTATAAAGTCACTTACAAATTTAGAGAGAAATTGGGCTACAAACTTTCAAAATAACTATGAATGTAATCTTTCATCTACCCAAACAAAATTATTTCACATACAAAACAAGTAACAATAATAAACTATTAATCATTAATTTATAAGTTAATCACAATTAATTTTTATATAATAAATAAAATAAAATCATTCTTAAATAGTAAAATAAAATAACTCTTAAGTAAATAAAATAATTCAAGAATAATATTTCTCCACTAAATGTACTTAAAAATAAAAAATGAAACTTGAAATTATTATATTTTTAAAAACATGTTTTGTACATTCTCTGGATGAAGGCTAGGTGAAGGTAAATTTCGATGGGGTTGCGAAAGGCAATCTGGGGCCTTCAGGAGCAAATCGCTTAATGCGAGATCACACAAACACAATTCTGGCTGAGGTGGTTTGTCCACTTCCATATGGAACTAATAATGAAGTAGAGGCACAAGCGGCTTGGCTAGGGTTTGAATTATGTAGGTGAAAGGGCCATCGCAAATTACACTTAGAAGGTGACTCCCTCATTATAGTCAATGCCATTAGAAAAAAAAGACTCCCAACTGGAAAATCCAAGGAATTATTAGGTAAATATGGGAAGGGATTAATTCCCTAGAAGATTTTAAAAATTCCCATGTGTTTAGGGAAGGCAACACCGAGGTCGATAGGTTGTCAAAACAAGTCGTCGAAAGTAGTTTTGAATTTGCTTTGGGAGTCTAAGCAGAGAGTTTCATTCCCCCCAAACGCTTGAAGGATGAAGCCAACGAAGTGAAAAGCCAGTAGAATTAATGTGTGGCAAAGTATTCATGGCGGAGAGAAGTGGTGGCAATGGGTCTTTAAATCATTCAGGTAAGCTCAAGAACTTAGTAGATAGAAATGGACACAACGATTGGGCTGGGTGCTAAGGAGAGGCAAATGGTCTTTAGAGGAAAGGTCTTTGAACAACGTCTCTAAAAGGTCTTCAATAACTCTGATGACGAAGCTTTGGAGGTAGTTAAAGGGCTGTTGGGCTCCTGCTTCTTGCTGGCAAGCAACAAATTTTGAGTCAATATTGACATAGCAGCGATGGCCATGGCTTGGTTTTTGTAGGCTCCAGAGTTTTTGTAGGCTCCAGAGGACAAGCTAACAGTTAAATGGATGATACAGAAGATGGTGAAGGCTCATTGGAGAGTTGGAATGGAAGAGGTGCTAGGTAGGGCGATTCTAGGAATCGACTATAGCCTAACCAATGGGATTTGGCTAGCTTTGACCCTACACTATAATGGCCCGTGGATCCCCTTTGTGGTGTGGAGCATGGGGGAAGACAAGTAGGTGAGGATGCTGGAAGTTAGTGGTTTCATAACCCTGCTAAAGGAAATCTACGTCTTCAATAGGATGATGGCAGATCCTCCTTTGGCATTACTAGAGGCATCTATGGAGACTGCAGTGGAAGAATAAGCGAGTAGGATCGAAGGGATGGATTTAGTGATAGCAGATAACTGAAGTTTGATAGTTAGATCGTGTTTGGCTTAAGGTCTTTTTTGGTATCTTTTTGTTTGATTGATTGTTTTTCAGTCTGGTTTTTGTGCTGGTTTTGGGTATGGACCCCTTGTGCCATTTTGATGTATCAAAAAAATATGTTTTGTACATTTCTTTTATTATTTTACATTATATTTTCTTCAATTTTATGGATTGATTTTTATCTTTGATTAACATTAAAATATAAAAATTATAAATGTCATGCCCACATTTTCCATGCGGTCACAACATGCATCACATGTGTCATGTCCACATTTGTCATGTGGTCATGACACGAAATATCAAAAATTTCCCATGCTTCCCTAGAAACCCCCTCGCATGCGTAAGCGTGCTCAGTGGCGTACGCTTAAGGCGTAAACAATATAGTTGTTAGCGGGGTAATTCGCACATGTGCACATACCCAAACGCAAGAAGGCCAACAAGGGGGTCATCGCGACACGGTTAACGTCGCTACAAGGGTTAAACTTACTAAACTACTACACCCTAAATTCCAAGAAAATTCAGCAGCATAACGCCTCGCGGGCGTGAGTGGGGTTTATTGCACTAACACTAATCTTGATCACAAGGTTTCCTGATAGGGTTAATAAATATCTTACAACTCACTAATTACATTGGGATACCGTTGATTAAGATAATTGTACATTTTCAAACAAGGTTTGAACATTTGTTCTCCTTCCTGTTTCTCTGAAATTTAATTTTAATTTGTTCTATTTCACGTTCTCTATCAATCAGAGTTATCACTGCATCCTTTACATTATTCCTAATTTCTTGGTAGATTAGTTCTCTATCATTCAGAGTTATCACTATATCCTTTACATTATTCCTAACTTCTTGGTAGATCAGTTCTCTATCAATCAGAGTTATCACTGCATCCTTTACATTATTCCTAATTTCTTGGTAGATCAGATCACGTAAACAGGACTAACTAATTTCGTTTGATGAAGTCCACTAAGTTTCTGCTCTAGGTTTAATTCAACGTCTGAATTAATTTTGTTAATTAAACCGCCCCCAATCATGATTAATGGAATGCTAAATCTTAATTAGTACTCTTAGCCCTACTCTAGAAAGGTCGTGCATTTTTTCTTTTTTGTTTTCACTTTTATCTTTCTTTCTCTTTTTCTGTCATTTTCTCAATTTGACGTTTACTCAATTTACAGGTTGAGTTTAAATGGCCACATATGAAATGCATATGATGGCTTAATTTATTTAAGAAGATATAAATACACACACACAGATATATATATATATATATATATATATATATATATATATATATATATATATATATATATATATATATATATATATATATATATATATATATATATATATATATATGCGCTATGTATTATACCACTGGGTTTTCTTTTATAAGGATGGTGAATTTATAAAATTCATTATATATATATATTTTACTTGAGCAAAGTATATTTTTCTTTTTGTTTTCTTTATAAATACCTTGTATTTACACTTTTTTTTGGTCAATATTGAAACCTTATTTTTTTAAATGGCTTCCCTTTACAAAATTATTAATAAATAATACATATATATATATATATATATATATATATATATATATATATATTAATATTTTATTGAGTTACAATAATAGGTTTTCTTTATAAAGCCTATGCATATTATTTTATTTCATATTTTCATTTGAATCATATTGAAAACCCTAACACTTTTTTTTTGTTTGGCTTGAGTTTGAATGGTGGGCAGGTTTCATGGAGGGTGGCGGCGGCGGCGCAGAGAGGAGGCCACAGGTGGAGGTTGCGGGTAGAGGGAGGCCGCGCGGAGGTTTTGACGGAGGTCACAGGTGGAGGTAGTTGCAGGGAGCATCAAAGGAAGTGCAGATGGGAGTGGTTGCGAGGAGTGGGGTTCTGCGGAGGGCAGAGATTGCAAGTGGCCGCGGGTGGAGTTAGGGGATAAAGGGGGGTGTGGGGAGGGGGCAGACCCCCACCCACATCCCACAATGTGGGGTGTGGGTGGGGCTCCGCCCCCTCCTTACACCCATTGTAAAGGCCACGACGGTGGGGGGAGGGGTTCGAACCCCCTCCCACCTCTTCATTTTTTTTTAAATTATTTTCTTTTTATTTAATCACAGTTATTTACTGTGTATCATTTACACAGCTTCAACTTATTTTCTCAATGAAAATTTCATTTATTAAATTGTGATTTTTATGTGTATATGTATATATATATATATAATTATCACTGTCAAATTAATTTTGTAAAGCAAAAATAAAAAGAATCCGTTTATATTCGATTTTCATATAATACATATTATCAATTACACCTCATGGTTATAATTATAATTTCTTTTTCAACCATTACACAAGGATAATTAAATCTACTTTACTTTTAATTCAATTCTAATTCAAGTCAATAACTCAATTTTAATATATTAAGCATATGATTTATGTTTATACATATTTTTTTTGAAGGGAAGATTTAATTGTATTTGCAATTAATTATAAACAAAACTCAAATGCATAACTATACCCAATTTTCATTTCTTTTCTTAGTAACAAATTACAACTTCATATTTGCCATAATAACAACTTCATACTTATCAAATTGATATTTCCATTTTGCCATATAATGAATTGACTTATAAACAACTTTTCTACAATTCCTACTTACTTAAATGGTAAGATCTAAATCATCAAATTATAACTTTTAATACAATGAAAGAGGCTTTCTCACAACTTATGAAAATACAATTTAACAACGAGAGAGAGAGAGAGAGAGAGAGAGAGAGAGAGAGAGAGAGAGAGAGGTTCTCATCTTTGAAAATCAACAAGGATGAAGTTCTTAATAAGACCAAGCTCTCCTCAAGAGATTTAAGAGTAAAGGAAAATAAAATATTTTCCAAGACAAGTAAATTCTTTAACTTCACACTAAGCTCCGTGAAACCTACATATCACACAAGGGAAAGAAACACCACACATCTTACTCTCCTCCCTACTGTAGACCTGCAAGAGGGTCACCCCCAAGCTGGGGAGGTCATCCACACACTTAGGGAACTCAAATCCACTTCACAACAAGACAACAAACATCTCAAAAAGCACAATATTACACCCGTGGATATTTACAACACACAACTCAACCAAGGTGAGTTTAAAAAGGGATAGGAGAGTAGACACACTCAACTCTAGAGTGCCACTCCTTCAAAATATCTCAACACAATTTTTTTTCTCATGGCCTCAAGCCAACATGTTCACAAATTTTTTAAAAGAGTTCATATTTTGGCTCTCAAGCCATATAACAAATTACTCAAAAACACATAAAATGCCCTCGAGGCTTTCAACATCCCAAAACAAGGTAATGACCTCGAGCAGGATCACTCCTCCCCTACCCCACACTTGATGAGCATTTTCTCACAAGTGGGAGAGGCTCTTTCAACACCCTACTAAATATTCCCCACAATAACAAAATACAACACAAGCAAAATACATCTCACACATTCATCATGCAAGCAAATTAAAATACAAGGGAAAATACCTTAGCCTTGAAAACCAACCTTTAAAAGCCCTAATATGGAAGAAGTTGATGTAGAGCTCCTCTCAAATTTCCTCCAACATAAGCCACCGAACTCCCTCTATCTCTCTCCCAAAAATAATTTCCAACAATAAAAAAATTTCTCCAAAAATTTAACAGCCTCTCTCCCTATCCCAAGTGGGATTAAAATAAGCCCACTCCATGAGCTTAGAGAAATGGGGAGGTGAAACTTGTCACCTCCTCACTCTTCCTCCCAACCACTAGCATGTCCCGAGGGATGGGTGTTGACACATGTCACTCACCCATCCCCAAAGTCTCCCTCACCCCTTACCACATGTCCTCTCTCCAACACATGGGAGAGAAAAGGGGAGTTAAAGAGGGAAACGGTGACACATGTCTCCCCTTCCTTTCCTCTCATGGAGGACCACACAACTCCAAAGGTACTCTCACCAATTGTGAAAGAGACTTGAAGTCAAGTCCTCCACAATTGGTGGATCTTGGAGTCATCTTTAGCCTTGGGAATTGAAAAGGGATGGGCTTGAGTGTTGGTACCACTCATTTTATCTCTCCCTTGCCTCCAAATTCGTCACTTAACTTCAGTGTGAAGTTAAGGTAACCATATGGAGGTTTACCAAGGGTTACCCAAGTCAAAAGGGACCCTAGACCCATGGGGTATAACATAGGGTCAAGTTTTGCCTAGTTTGAACACCCGAGGTCAAGTTAAAACACAAGAAAATGGTATCAAAAAATATAAAAGTTAAAAAATGTAATTCAAAGATATTTCTTGCAACACATCATAATTCAAATTAAAAGAGGGTAGACTTAACCCAATTAACTTCATGCAAATTAACATTACAACATTACACCATACACAGAGTTGATCTTGGTTCCTCGTGGAACTAGATCGACTTCACAAGGGATTACAACATCAAGTTTGGGATGATCTCCAGTATCTGTAGTTTTTTAAAAATACCTGCACACTCAATTGTAAAATTAATTCCACATATAAATATTATAGCCGAAGTAATTTAAAACTTGCACTCGCATAAGATATTACAAGTTCTCTTAAGCATAAAAGAAATCACATTACAATTTTCTAACCAACATCACTCAATTAGTTTTCTTTTAATATAGAGCATCTATTTAACATCACCCAATTAGTTTTCCTATAATATAAACATCTATCTAACATCACCCAATTTGTTTTCTCTTAATACAAGCATCTATCTAATATCACTCAATTAGTTTTCTTATAATATAAACATCTATCTATCATCACCCAATTAGTTTTCCTATAAAATAAACATCTATCTAACATCACCTTATTTGTTTTCTCTTAATACAAACATCTATCTAACATCACCTAATTAGTTTTCTTTTAACATAATAAAGTCTAATAGTTCGAGAATCTGAGATCAACAGTCCCACAAGTATAAAAGTATAATCAACAGTAAGGTAAATAGTCACATGAACGGAAATGAAAAAAGGTAGGCCTCCATCCTCCCCCCTAAGACTGTACTTCCTATTGAAAGTCGTCAAAGAGGTGAGGATAAAGAGTCCTTAATCTCGTTGCATCCTCCCATGTCGCAGTGACCTCGTCATACATGTCCCACTGGACCCTAACCTGGTCCAGCTCTCAACCTTAAAGGCCCAGCGTCCAATGAGCCAATATGCGAATTGGCTCCAAAGCCAACTGTCTGTTTGCCTCTACCTGAAGAGCACTCCAATCTAATATGTGAGATAAGTCAGAGATGTAACGACGTAAAACTGAAACATGAAAGACTCGTGGATACGCGATAAACTAGGTGGCAAGGCTAGACGATAGGCTACAGGTCTTATCCGCTCCAAGATCTCAAAAGGTCCTACAAACTGAGGTGCGAGGTTAGAGCCCTTTCCGTAACGAATTGGACTCTTGTGCGGTCGCACTCTCAAAAATACCCTGTCACCCAGTGAGAAGCTCCGATCAGTTCTCTTAGCATCGACATATTTCTTCTGTCTATCTTGTGCCTCCTGAAGTTTCTATCTAATCAGTGTGACTTGCTGCTCCATATCCTGAACTATCTCTGGACCAATGGCAACCCTATCCTCTATCCGATCCCAACTCAATGGTGTCTTGCATGGTCTGTCGTATAAAGCCTGAAAAAGGAGGCATACCCAACGAGCTGTGATGCCCATTATTGTAGGCAAACTCAACCAGATACAGATAGTCCTCTCATCTAAACTGATGGTCCATAACATACATACGAAGCATGTCTTCCAACACCTGATTAACTCTGTCTGTCTGTCCGTTGGTCTCCGGATGGTAAGCTGAACTGAAGTTGAGCTAAGTGCCCAACGCCTGTTGTAAGGCTCTCCAAAAAGCTGAAGTGAAAACTGAGTCTTTGTTGGATATGATGCGGCGAGGTACTCCATGAAGTCTAACAACCCGATCTAAAAACACTCTTGCCACAGATGGTGCATTGTACGTCGTGCGTACAGGTGAGAAATGCACCACTTTAGTCAACTTGTCAACTGTCACCATGATGGCATCATGGCGACGAGATGACATAGGTAGACCAACAATAAAATCCATGGAAATGGTGTCCCATTTCCACTCAGGTATCTTGTGAGGGTACAACAGTCTTGCTGGATGTTGACGCTCGGCCTTGACCCTCTGACACTCAAGGCAACGAGCAACATATTCTGCAATGTCTTATTTTATCCTAGCCCAATGATATAACTGTCGCAAATCAGCATGTATCTTCTTTACTCCTAGGTGTGTTGCATAAGGTGCTCTATGAACCTCTGAAAGAATCACTGCACGTAGATCACCTGTACGGGGTACATAGATGTGCTGCTGATGTTTAAGCAAACCATCAGGCTCAAGGGAATATCCTGCGAATTTGCCCTTAAGAGTCCTCTGATTTTGAATTTCCTGCTGCACCTCAAGAAACCACTTGTCCTCAAGCAGATGCTGAAGGATATGCTCTCTCAAGTCCACCCTCAATGTCAAGGTCAAAATCTTGTGGTGCCTTCGACTCAAAGCGTCAGCGACCACGTTCTCCTTCCCTTTGATGTAGTGGACATCAAAGTTGTACTCGCATAAGAATTCCATCCAACGCCGCTGGCGAGCGTTCAAATTTAGTTGTGTGAAAATAAACTGTAAGATATGGTGATCTGAATGGAGCTCAAAGCGTCGACCTAAAAAGAAGTGTCTCCAACGAATAAGAGCATGAATAACTGCTGTGAGCTCTAAATTGTGAGTAGGGTAGTTTAGCTCATGTGTCTTGAGCTTAAGCGATTCGTATGCAATCGCTCTACCACCCTGCATAAGCACGGCTCCCAAACTCTCTAATGATGCATCTGTGCAAACAATAAAATCCTCTGTAGGATGTGGAACCAGTAATATGGGAGCGCTGGTAAGACGCTCCTTGAGGACCCCGAAGGCCCTTTCACATTGCTCGGTCCAAGTGAAACCCTTCCCTTTCTGCTGGAGGGAAGTGATGGGATGCGCTAATCTGGAAAAGCCCTCAATGAATCTACGGTAATAACCGGCTAATCCCATAAAGCTCCTGACCTCAGTCACACTGGTGGGTGCTGGCTAGTCCTGAATCCCTCTGATATTCGATAGGTCTACGGAGATGCCATCGCTTGATAAGATGTGTCCCAAAGATTGCACCTCTGTCCTGAAGAAGGTACACTTCGCCAAGTTGCCATAAAGCTATTGCTCTCGTAAGCACTGCAACACCTAACACAAATGATCCACATGTTCCTCCTTGGTCCGCGAATAGATCAAAATATCATCAAGAAATATGATCACGAACCGATCCAAGTAAGTGCGGAACACCCTGTTCATGAGACTCATGAACACTGTAGGGGCGTTCGTCAAACTGAAGGGTACCACTGTAAACTCATAATGCCCATATCTGGTTCGAAAAATAGTCTTATGAATGTCTGCCTCTGTGATGCGCAATTGTGATACCCAGATTTTAGATCAATTTTTGAGAACACTCTGGCTCCCTGCATCTGATCAAAGAGGTTGTCAATCCTAGGCAGATGATAACAGTTCTTCACCGTCACCTTGTTCAACTGCCTATAATCCATGCACAATTGAAGAGACCCATCATTCTTCTTCACGAAGATAACCGGTGCGCCCCATGGTGAAATGCTAAGTCAGATGTACCCCTTCTCAAGTAGCTCCTCTAACTATAGTTTAAGTTATGGAAGCTCATGTGTAGTCATCCTGTATGGTGCACGAGACACTGGCTTTGCACTCGGCACTAGATCGATGTGGAAATCTACCTCTCTGCGTGGACGCATACTTGGTAATTCTGGCAGAAATACGTCAGCAAAGTTTCTCAGGATAGGGTGATCATCTAAAGTAACCTCAGGCTCATCCTCTGATCTATCACTGACTGTGATAGCAAACATCTAACAACCCTTCCGCATGCATCACTTAAGTTGTTGAGCGAATATCATACGGACAGCCGTGGGCTTCTGAATGCCCACTATCTTAACCGGTGAGCCATGATCATCTAATCAGCTAATTGTCCTCTGGCGACAATTTAGCTTGGCTCTATGAGCCGCAAGCCAGTCCATACCCAAAACTACACCGTAGGATCCTAATGGCATAACCCTAAGGTCACATGATGTAGTGAAGGATCCCAAGGAGATGTCGTAATCTCTAACCAAGGTATCTACTGACATCATGGCTCCAGAGGCCAACTCAACCTCCCACCTAATGTCCTGCCTAGAAGCCACCGGCCTGCAACGTTCTACTAATGATGTAGACAGAAAAGAGTCGGTAGCTCCAGAGTCGAAAAGAATAGAGATGGGAAAATCCTTAATAATACCTACTGTCTTAATAATTGAGGCCTGGAAGTCACCCTAGCGATTGTCAACTACTACAAACATGCAGTGGGACCTGCCCACATCACCTATAGTCTGCTCAGATCCTTCTGAATGGGGCTGTCCCCCTGCTATAAATCCTTGTGGACACTCTCTGGCCATATGCCCTACCCCACCACATACATAACATGGGCCCCTAGCTTGTAACTTTCCTGGCTGAGTCCTACTCAACTGTTGTTGTCCTGTCCATCCAGTGGACCCCTGTGAACCTCTGTAAGACTGCTAAGACCTCGCGGGTCCCACAGATGATCCTTGCTATCTCTGATCTCTACGCGGGCCCTATTGCTGCCAACCACGGTTGTGTCCTCCCTGAACCTTTTGCTGGGGTCTAGACCTATGTTGATGCTGCTGCTGCTGTTGTGGAGGCCTAGGAGGTAATGATGAAGAATTAAACCCTCCTCTCAGTGGTGTGGATTATGGCCTATGAAAGTTTTGCTGTTGCTGGTGATTACGGTCCTGAAACTGCGGGTGTGAATTCTACCCTTGTCCTTGAATTTCCTCTGCAATAAAAGCCTTTTCGACAGCCTCACTCATAGTCTGGGGGTCTGCCATACGTACTAGTCCTGCTATCCCGTGATTCAGGCCTTTGATGAATTTGTGCACTAGGAATTTCTCATCATAGAGATACTCTGCGTAATGAGAAAGCTTAATGAACCGGCTCTCATACTGAGCAACCGTGAGTCCTCTCTGCTATTAATCGTGGAACTCATCTATCCGGCGTTGTCTATAATGATCTGACAAATATCGCACATTAAAGCGCTCTATGAATATATCCCATGTGAGTGTATCTAAGGATAATCGGCGCTTGCACTCTTCAGTGCACCACCACGTAGCTGATGCATCTCTCAGAAGGTGTACTGCCACTCGTGCTTTCGTGTTGCTCCCATAAGGTCGCAACGCGAAGCATCTATCTAAATTGATAAGCCAAGCCTCGGCCACATCTCCCTCTGTAGCTCCTGCGAAAGTAGGTGGATTGAGCCTAAGCAGGTCTCTGATGGGGTCTCCTCTGTCTCTAAGTCCTATGATTGGCTCATCCAACCCATACTCATACGGTCCATGATGTATTTGCTCTACTCTTAGGGTCTCATCTCGTCTCGAAAGCCTCGGAGGACTCCTACTCCGTGCATGGTAGGCTGACCCTACCTCCTCTATTGTAGTATCAGGGATCTCTACGAAAGGCTCCATACGTGGCACCTCTTGCGGATCAACGCGGAGCTCCACACGTGGCTCAACACGTGACTCAGCACGCAGCTCCTTACGTGGCTCCTTTCGCGGATCAACGTGAGGCTCATCACGTGGCTCTGGAATAGCTGGCGGTAACCTCTCTAACATGGCCTGCAATGTTTGTAAAATCTGTGGACCTATGTCAAATACTGGTGGTACCTGTGGTATTGGTGGATCTGCTATGACTGCGGGTCCCTGTCCCTCTGCAGAGGAATCACTGTGCACCTCAACGGGCGCCATGTTGCGCGATCGCGCTCGTCGAACACATCGGGGAGGCATCTTACAAAACAAGGTAGGCACTAATTAATCAAAGTTGCGGAATAAATAACGAGCCCAAATATGCCCAGTGTTTAAACTTGGGCTTTGATACCAAATGTCATGCCCACATTTCCTATGCAGTCACAACACGCATCACACGTGTCATGTCCACATTTGTCATGTGGTCATGACACGAAATATCAAAAAAAATTTCCATGCTTCCTTAGAAACCCCCTCGCATGCGTAAGTGTGCTCGGTGGCGTACGCTTAAGGCATAAACAATACAGTTGCCAGTGGGGTAATTTGCACACATGCGCATACCCAAACGCAAGAAGGCCAACAAGGGGGTCATCGCGACGTGGTTAACGTCGCTACAAGGGTTAAACTTACTAAACTATTACACCCTAAATTCCAGGAAAATCTAGTAGCATAACACCTCACGGGCGTGAGTGGGGTTTATTGCACTAACACTAATCTTGATCACGAGGTTTCCTGATAGGGTTAATAAATATCTTACAACTCACTAATTACATTGGGATACAGTTGATTAAGATAATTGTACATTTTCCAACAAAGTCCAAACATTTGTTCTCCTTCCCGTTTTTTCTGAAATTTAATTTTAATTTGTTCTATTTCACGTTCTCTATCAATCAGAGTTATCACTGCATCCTTTACATTATTCCTAATTTATTGGTAGATCAATTTTCTATCATTCAGAGTTATCACTGTATCCTTTACATTATTCCTAACTTCTTGGTAGATCAGTTCTCTATCAATCAGAGTTATCATTGTATCCTTTACATTATTCCTAATTTCTTGGTAGATCAGATCACGTAAATAGGACTTACTAACTTTGTTTGATAAAGTCCACTAAGTTTCCGCTCTACATTTAATTCAATGTCTGAATTAATTTTGTTAATTAAACCGCCCCAATCATGATTAACGGAATGTTAAATCTTAATTAGTACTCTTAGCCCTATTCTGGAAAGGTCATGCATTTTCTCCTCTTTGTTTTCACTTTTATCTTTTTTTCTCTTTTTCTCTCATTTTCTCAATTTGGCGTTTACTCAATTTATAGGTTGAGTTTAAATGGCCACATATGAAATGCATGTGATGGCTTAATTTATTTAAGAAGATATAAACACACAGAGAGAGAGAGAGAGAGATATATATATATATATGCTATATATTATACCACTGGGTTTTCTTTTATAAGGATGGTGAATTTATAAAATTCATTCTCTATATATATACATTTATTTTTCTTAAGCAAAGTATATTTTTCTTTTCGTTTTCTTTATAAATACCTTGTATTTACATTTTTTTTGTCAATATTGAAACCCTATTTTTTTAAATGGCTTCCCTTTACAAAATTATTAATAAATAATATATATTAATATTAATATTTTATTGAGTTACAATATTAGGTTTTCTTTATAAAACCTATGCATATTATTTTATTTCATATTTTCATTTGAATCATATTGAAAACCCTAACATTTTTTTTTTGTTTGGCTTGAGTTTGAATGGTGGGCAGGTTTCATGGAGGGTGGTGGTGGTGGCGTAGAGAGGAGGCCACAGGTGGAGGTTGTAGGCAGAGGGAGGCCACGCGGAGATTCTGAGGGAGGTCACAGGTGGAGGTAGTCGCAGGGAGCGGCGAAGGAAGTGCAGAGGGGAGTGGTCGCGGGGAGTGGGGTTCTGCGGAGGGGGCGGAGCCCCCACCCACATCCCATGCTATGGGATGTGGGTGGGGGCTCCGCCCCCTCCCCACACTCATTGTAAAGGCTACCACGGTGGGGGGGTTTGAACCCCCTCCCACCTCTTCATTTTTTTTGTTTAATCACAGTTATTTACTGTGTATCATTTACACAGCTTCAACTTATTTTCTCAATGAAAATTTTATTTATTAATGTGTGTGTGTGTGTGCGTGTGCGTGTGTCATTTACACAGCTTCAATTTATTTTCTCAATGAAAATTTCATTTATATAAATATATATTCAATTATCACTGTCAAATTAATTTTGTAAGGCAGAAATAAAAAGAATCAATTTATATTTGATTTTCATATAATACATATTATCAATTACACCTCATGGTTATAATTATAATTTCTTTTTCAACCATTACACAAGGATAATTAAATCTATTTTTCTTTTAATTCAATTCTAATTCAAGTCAATAACTCAATTTTAATATATTAAGCATATGATTTATGTTTATACATATTTTTTTGAAGGGAAGATTTAATTGTATTTGCAATTAATTACAAACAAAACTCAAATGCATAACTATAACCAATTTTCATTTCTTTTCTTAGTAACAAATTACAACTTCATATTTGCCATAATAACAACTTCATACTTATCAAATTGATATTTCCATTTTGCCATATAATGAATTGACTTATAAACAACTTTTCTACAATTCCTACTTACTTAAATGGTAAGATCTAAATCATTAAATTATAACTTTTAATACAATAAAAGAGGCTTTCTCACAACTTATGAAAATACAATTTAACAACAAGAGAGAGAGAGAGAGAGAGAGAGAGAGAGGTTCTCCTCTTTGAAAAGCAACAAGGATGAAATTCTTAATAAGACCAAGCTCTCCTCAAGAGCTTTAAGAGTAAAGGAAAATAAAATATTTTTTAAGACAAGTAAATTCTTCAACTTCACACTAAGCTCCATGAAACCTGCATATCACACAAGGGAAAGAAACACCACACATTTTACTCTCCTCCCTACCGTAGACCCGCAAGAGGGTCACCCTTGAACTAGGGAGGTCATCCACACACCTAGGGAACTCAAATCCACTTCACAACAAGACAACAAACATTTCAAAAGCATAATATTACACCCGTGGATATTTACAACACACAACTCAACCAAGGTGAGTTTAAAAAGGGGTAAGAGAGTGGACACACTCAACTCTAGAGTGCCACTTCTTCAAAATATCTCAACACAATTTTTTTTCTCATGGCCTCAAGCCAACATGTTCACAAAATTTTTAAAGGAGTTCATATTTTGGCTCTCAAGCCATATAACAAATTACTCAAAAACACATAAAATGCCCTCAAGGCTTTCAACATCCCAAAATAAGGTAATGACCTCGAGGAGGATCACTTCTCCCCTACCCCACACTTGATGAGCATTTTCTCACAAGTGGGAGAGGCTCTTTCAACACCCTACTAAATATTCCCCACAATAACAAAATACAACACAAGCAAAATACATCTCACACATTCATCATGCAAGCAAATTGAAATACAAGGAAAAATGCCTTAGCCTTGAAAACCAACCTTTAAAAGCTCTAATATGGAAGAAATTGATGTAGAGCTCCTCTAAAATCTCCTCCAACATAAGCCACCAAACTCCCTTTATCTCTCTCCCAAAAGTAATTTCCAACAATAAAAAAAATTCTCCAAAAATTCAACAACCCCTCTCCCTATCCCAAGTGGGATTAAAATAAGCCCACTCCATGAGCTTAGAGAATTGGGGAGGTGACACTTGTCACCTCCTCACTCTTCCTCCCAACCACTAGCATGTCCCAAGGGATGGGTGTTGACACATGTCACTCACCCATCCCCAAAGTCTCCCTCAACCCTTACCACGTCCTCTCTCCAACACATGGGAGAGAAAAGGGGAGTTAAAGAGGGAAACGGTGACACATGTCTCCCCTTCCTTTCCTCTAATGAAGGACCACACAACTCCAAGGGTACTCTCACCAATTGTGAGAGAGACTTGAATGTCATGGGAGAGATAGGATAAGTTGTGTGGATTAGGTTCTAAGATAGCTTTGTCAATGACAAAATACCTAAAGCCCCATGTTCTATATACCTTGGTAAAGTTATCTTTCTATCCTAGTAGCAAAACACATGAATGCATTTGCCAACGGTTCTTGGTATCAACAAAGTTCTAAATATGCCCACCATTTGTGAACACAACTAAAGACTTGATCCCATGGTAGCCACAAAGGCCTTCAAGATCTAAGGATGAATGCAATAGCTACCAAACTAAAATGTAGGATGTTTAAATTGCTAGGTTTAGTTTGCCCACCAACCAATCAACACATGTTAGGTGAATGAAGACCTAGTTGCAACAATCATATGAAAGGGTTCAATTGTTAATTTGGCCCATCTCATTCTATAATAGCTAGTCCCAAGTAATGATAACTCTATCATATTTTTATGACAAATATACCATTTGTATAAAATTGTAATGGTGAAATTTGTATCATAGTCAACAATTTTTTTAGGGTGGTTTAGTAGAACTTAAATTTATATAGTTCAAATTTTCAACTTTTATAACATATTTTTTTATTGAGGGTATTTACATTATTTTCTTCCATTCTATAATTTTTGTAATGATGATCTATTTAAAGGCTCATGTCTTGGATTTCAAAGCGTTATTTGGCCCACACTTTCAACAACGCTTCATTTGAAATATGGAATGGGAGTAATTAACTCTTTCACAATCACTTTGTCATAGCTCATTTATCCATGTTTCCTCAAATTATTTATCCTGCAACTTAACCTAATTATTATATTATTTCAAATTCATTTCATTAATTTTTCAATTACAAAACAAATACTATTAAAATATTAAATATGAAAACAAGCTTATGTGTAAGTATATTTTTGTTAATCCTTACTTGTGACAGAGGTCCAATAATAGTTATTATTTTTCTCACTAATTACTATAACAAGAGGGATATGCAACACTTATTATTAACTCTACTTTGAAATATATTACTAGACCAATCAATACTTGTTAATTCATTAACTAATTATTATCAACTACACTTCCAATTATATTACAATAGCAGGACTAGTCCCCATGTGAAACTGGGTCACTTTGATTCCTTCCGTTTGTATCATATCATCAATAGAGGCAACATACTCTAAATGACAATGAAAAACTATTTACTAACACTTGCACCCATAGGAGGTTCAAGGAATACACCGATAGGAACAACTGACTTTAGAAAATTTTCCGATGTGTGACAATTCCAAGCACTATAATGCTCACATATAAAAACCTATCGACTAACAAGAAGTCTCAAAACAATAACTTTTAATGAAAAAGTCAAAACGACCTTCCATATATAGATGCACAAATTACTTCCTACTTAATGATTTTTGATTCTACAATCTTACTCGTATGCTAATGCCACTTTCATGAAATAGAATCCTCTTCCTTAGAACATTCTTCCAACTGATCTATTCTCTCCCTTTTCTACTTTCTATCATTCACAATTAAAAATACTAAGGAACACTTGTTCTTAATAACATCATCCCCTTGGAAGATGACCTTAAAGACTTCTTTTGAGGAAAAACATAAAAAGGAGAACAAAACCGATGGCCTCGGAAAATTGACCTATACCAACCCAGTACACATTTTCAAAGCTAGAGAGCGATACACACTGCCCGATAGAGATTAAAGCTCGATTTGCAATATTATTAAATTTTTAATATTATTACGCTCTAAAATCCCCCAAAACTTTAACCACAACCGTCCAATTTGATCACTCTATTAGTGAGCGGGAAAATCGAGCAAGGGTTTCATTGATTCGCTCGTTTTAATAAAAGAAAACAAAAAGCCAAATTCCTTTGCATGATGTAATTGGAGAATCGCGGACTTAAAACAGCATTAAACTGTAGTATAATTTTACACCCCATTTATTCCTCTTCGTATGCTCGCTCATTTCACCGGGTAGAAGAATTGCGGGGGTGAAATCTGTCATTGCAGCCCAATTTACGTCTCTGCTTCGTTCGCTCTTTCTCTTGCCGCCGTTGTAGCGGATTTAAGCCAGTTCTCGAGCTTTTTTCCTGTGAAAACCGTCGTTATTCGAGGAGCCTTTGGCCATGTCAATGTCTGGAGTGGATAATGGCGGAACTCCGGGGGCTGCTAACCAGGAGGAAGAGAAGAAGCCCATGGATCAGGGCGGTGCTCACATTAATCTCAAAGTCAAGGGACAGGTATGTTTTTTTAGGTTTGGAAAAAAAAACCCTAAAAACCCTAATTGTTGTTTTGGATGGTTATAGCGTTTTCGTTCGTTTCAACTTGTGTAAGAGAATTAGTGTGTGTTTATCTTTAATGGGTTGCCTTGCTTCCCGAACTGGAATGATTAGTTTTCGAGTTTCGGTAAACCCTCGGGCAGGGTTTTACCAACTTCAGTGCCAAAACCCTGGTTTTAGCTTTGTCTGTTTGGGCAGCACGGCAAGTCCTAGGGCTTGTAAAACTTGGTGGCTGCGGGTGGTTAGAGAGGGGCGGTGAGTCTGGTGGATGGGTGACTCCTGAATAAGTTGCTGACGAATGCCAAGTATTTGGGTGAACTGTGCTGTAATTTTGAACTTCTGTTAAATGGGTAGCTGAGGTTTTGCTCAAATCAGCGGCAATATCCGTTATATTTTTAAGAAGGGATGTTAATAGGTAGGCTTGTAAACCTCACGCGTGCCAAATTTAGTGATGGATTAGCTCATTCTGAGCAATTGTTATTGCTTGATTAGAAGCGTGGTGTTTGTTTAATGGTTAGCTTGGTTAATCTTCGGGTTGGATAAGTTTGCCGACAAATGGCATATATGCCATATTTTAGGGACAGCTTTTTAAAGTTTAGGAGCCTTACTGCTGCTGTAATTTGGGAAGGCCTGTTAAAGGGGTAGCCGGTTAAGTCTCTGGGTTTCCTTAAATTAACGGGTTCATCATTGGGTGCTTTTGCATTTCAGTGTTTTTGGGCAGCGTGGTTAATCGTGGGGTTTGACGAGATTACCGACAAATACAATGTTTTGGGCCAACTTGAAGTAAGTTTAGGAGCCACTCTTGTGCTAACTCTTACAAGTCTTGGAAGGCTTGTCAAATGGGTATTTGGCTGAGGTTTTTTGTTCGCTCAATAAAGTGGCTTCAGTATTGGATGCTTTAGCAGGCCTAAAAAGTAGCTAGCCGTGTAAACTTGGGAATTTGTTGAATTTACCGTCTGGTAGAATTCCTCTTGGACAAACAATAAGTAGAGGGTAAACCACAGGGCTTGCATATGTTATGGACAGATACTACACCTCTTTGATAACTGTGCTAGGTGATGGGCTGTTGAAAGTGAAACTAGGTGTATGATCAGGGTTTGCCAAAATTGGTGGCAAATTTGATCTTTGTGGTCAACTTTGTTATAGTCCAGTTGGACCTTCTTAATCTGTAGATGTTTAAATTGGGAGCTTTGAATTAGTATTATTTCTCTGGGATATTTTTTTTTTCAATGTTTAGGAGAGTCTATTTGACTACTTTATTGACAAGCACCTTTCATCTGGGACAACCTTGCCATATTTAGTATGGCTACTAAATAGACATAAGAGTGGGAAATTGGGTAATTTTCTTCCAATTTTTTTGACGAATGCTGGTTTCCTGCAGGATTCCACTTGCACTAAGTGGACGAGTGACCTGGAAATGCCAGTGCAGGGAGGATCTCCTGCCCTGGGTATTATATTCACGTCATCTGGTGTCTATTTATATTTGATTATAGGTCTTCAATTTTTGATCGCTTTCTGCAATGTATCTTGAAATGGTGCTCTTGCTGATGTACCCCCATACTTGCTGGTGTCTGTATACCGTTTTGCAATGGTATTCTGGTACATGTGCCTCGATGTCTCACGGTCAGTACAAACCTGTTATATGCATGCTGCCCAACTACTGGAACTGTGCCAAGGGTTTGGAGGACCCGATGAATGGGTAGCTGGGCGAGGCTATGGTCCTATGTTGGATGCTTATGTAAAACTTCAGTGCATGATGCTGAGAAAATTTAGGAGCCTTTTCAAGTTGGGTGGTACCATGGATTTCTTGATGATTTTGAATCTTTAGGGCTAAGAAAGTTTTGGTGATTCAGATTATAAGAAGCTGGTGATTCTTTGAACTGTTTGGCCATCCAAAAGCTTACCAAGCTTGACTGATTGGAATCCCAAAATATGTAGAGGCTTTGCAATGTTGCCAGGTGGACACTGAAATCTTTTAAACTGGTGAGGGAACTTTCAGCTCCATCCTCAAGCAGCTGCTGAAAACCTGCTGGAAAAAACGTGTTTCTGATTCCACTTGAGAAATTCCATTTAATTCCAAAGCCAGATTTTCCGAATATTACAAAATAAATATAGGAGTGGAAGCACTTTCCATGGGGCCATGCACTAGGCCCTAGCATTGGTCTATTTTTTTGAAAAAGTACCGTTCCTCTTTGAATGTTGTGCTATAGTTATAAATTCCTGTTACATAGCCAGCTTGGTGAATCCTGTTTATATCATGCCCCCTATTCAAAATAAAATCATGGGGTAGACCTCTAGCCTATTGCCATATCTTGTAGGCTAAAATGAGGATCAAGGGAAATGAATTATAATGTTATTTTTAAGTTGGGCCTGGTAATTTTCTATTTTTGTGACAACTTAATATAATATTAAAATTTAAAGTGTTTTAAACACTAATATTAAAATAAAGGGTATTTTTAAATATTAGCAATCAAATATTAATTAAAATTATTTTTAAAATACATGTTGGAGGGAAATTATGTTCAAGGGCCCAAAAGAGAAGGTGTGCATCATGATTGCATATGACATTTCTTCATTGTGTGAGCTTTGGCTTGATTTGGCTTCCAAGGGCGAAAACCCTATAGGATTTCATTTTGGATTTGGAGGTGAAAATCCTTAGGGTTTCAATTGTGGATTCACTTCATTTTCAGAGTTCTCCTTAAAGGGTTTTTACAAATCTAACATCATTGGAGGACTTTATACTCATTTGGGAGGTCGTGCCACTTCAAAAATTTCAGAAATATTTTTCCAAGGAAGGGCGACTACACAAGTTGGCCATTTTATTGCTGTTTGTGGAGGATTTTGGGGTCGTACCACTTGGTTGAAATTCAGAAATAATATTTCCAGCAGGGTGACTAGGGTTTGGGGATTATTCATTGCTGATTTTAGAGGTTTGCAGGGCCATACCTTTAAAAAAAAGTCAGAAATAAATTTCCAACAAGGTGATTAAGGTTTGAAGATCATTTGATGCCTTTTTTTTGGTGAGTGCATTTTCTGAGTTACACCATTATACTTCTTTTTTAGCAGTTGAAATAAATAAATCAGAATTTATTTGAAGGCTCCAATTGGCTGATATGTAAGTTATATTTTCAGATCTGTGATATGATGAATGTATGAGGGTTTGGTGTTGTTTGTTATTGATTTCCAGTCATGGTACATATTTTATTTTGCTATTTTTGGTTATTTACTTGTTCAGAAAATACAAAAATTCAGAAGAATTCAAAAAGAAATTTGGGGACATTACAGTTTATCACTAAAATGAGTGAGATTTTGTTCTTTTGGCATAGGCTGTAAAGTTTAATAGGAACCGAGAAGTATGGAAAGGAAAACCTTAGGAGTTGCCCAAATTAGTGACAAATTTGAAATATGTTCACTCGGGCATCCCCGATAGGTTTAACAGTACCTGCTAAATAGATAATTGGAAAAGTTTTGGGATTTGAAATTATGGAATATTCCCTTGGGCAACCTTGCTAATTTGAGAAGGGCCTGTGAAATAGGTAGATGTTCTCCATGACCATACAAAATCAAAGAACAAAATTCTAGTAGGTGGCATTTCTGCTGTGGATGATGAGAAGAGTTAGGAATATGCGAAGTTTTGCATAAATAGAAGTATTATACTTGAGATTTTTTCGTGTGAAAGGAAAAAAGATCTTTTTCAAGGAAATGAGGAAAATATGATTTTGAATTTGAGCTAATGAAACTCGCAGATTTGGTGCATGCAGAAGCTGACTGAGGTTGATCTTGGTCAGCAGATGTTTTGCTGAACTGAAGTTTGCAAATAATTTTGTTTTATTTAGTTTATCTTTAGTACTGTAATCTCCTGCATGTTGTAGTGGATTGCTCTTAAGTTCTTGAGTTAAGCTGTGCAGACTGAGTTTTTAACCCAAATTTCTGGTTAGTCTCGTCACTATGAGACAACTGCTTTAAATATGACCTGACCGTGGGGCTGGCCAACATTACTGACAGGTGCCAGCTCTCATTGGTAACTCTGTAAGTTTATTGGTCTGCTAAATGTGTAGCTATATAAATCTTGGGATGTGCCAGCATTACATAAAAATATAATGTGTTTGTGATATGCTGAAGCTCAGTTAACAGGTGTGCAAAGAGTTCTTTTTCTCTGTAATCGAGGCAGGTTAATTTATTTTTAATATTGTAATCCCCTGCATGTTTTAGTTGATGACTCTAAAGTTCTTGTGTGAAGCTGTGCAAACCTGAGTTTTTAACCCAGGTTTCTGGTTAATTTCTTCACCGTGAGACAACTGCTCTAAATTTAACCCGACCATGGGGCTGGCCATTGTTACTGACATTTACCAGCTCTCATTAATAACTTTGTTAAGTTAATCAGTCTGTTAAATAGGTAGCTATGGAAATCTTCGGGTTTTCCAGCATCACATGCTAATATAATCTGTTTGTGATATGCTGAAGCTGGGTTAACCAAAGTTGCCCCAACAAATACCATCCTTTGGGTCTGAATATGTTAAATGTGTATTAGTGTTTGTTGTTTAGTATAACACTGTAAGCATTGAGGATTGTTCTTAGAAAATCCTTTTGCTCATTACTTATTGTTATAAACGTGCTGCTATATATATTGGGGCCCAAGCGAGTATGTGTGCTAGATGGGCAGTAGTGGGCCTAATGTTCTGTTTTAATCTTGTTTGGTGCTGCATATTGTAAGTGTTTCTGGTCAGAGGTTATCATGAACTTTTTGTTCACTGACTGGATGATTGTAACACATTATGTGGCTATCTGTGTTGAACAAAGGATTATTTTTAATTTAGCAACTTTTGTGATGATATGCAGTAAGATATTTATAGCAGGATTGACGTCACCTGAAATTGGTGGATAGTGAGGCCCAAGGGATTATGTGTTAAATTGAAAGTATCCTGACCTAACATGTCAGCTGCAAGGCATTTTGCAATATATCTTTAAAATTGGATGGAATTTTTTTACATGTTACGTGACTATTTACTGTGAGCAGAGGATTATCTTAACTCTAGTAACTTCTTGGATGGTAGGCTGTGAGATACATTTAGTGTAGTGAAGGTCACCTCTTATTAGTGCATAAGGGGCTTTTTCATGACTGAATTCCTGTTGATCCCATTTTCTTCTTTTTTCTTTGATTTCAAGCTGGTTAGGCATTAGTTCTTAAATGCCAACCCTCTTTTAATTGAACACTTTAGTTCAAAGTATGGCTAAGAGACTGATTCCAGCAGGGACTGCACAGAATCCCCAGATGCCAGAGGTATTGGTGACAAGCATATTATGGAAAAATGAAGGATGAATTACCCTGGCTATTGAAGCTGTAATAACCAATAGTTTCACTGCCTTTAGACCTTAGAAACAGGGTTTTTTTAATTGCCCAAGTAACAATATCTTCAAAAGTAATGGATGCAAAAAGATTCTTTTTAGAGTTGGGGCATAGAATAGCTTGTACAGTCCTTTTGAGTAGAGTCTCAGGTTTAGCTAATTCTTAAAATCAAGATTGCTTTTCCTGTGGTTTCATCCGGGGTAGCTCTCTGATTTCATTCAGTCAGTGTTGCTTAGAGGATTTTTATTTTTTTGAATGTTCTCATAGATATTTTGAATGTCGTTATGAAATCCTTTGCAAACCCAGGGAGGCTAAATTCTGTTTGCTTTTTCCTGTCTAGGGTAGATTGTTTTGGCTCATTATAGAGGGGCTAGTCTGTCATTCTCAAATGCATGTAGAAATCTTGGTTCGGGCTTGATTGTGATGATGATGACTTTCAATGTCTGTTAGGCTAAAAATGGTCTGTAGTACCCAATAAAGTGTTGAGAGTACAGACAATACAATTTATATCTGCAAATTGTGATCTTTCTAGTTTGCTTTGATAACATCATCTTCTGTGATCTGTAGGTTCATCAATTTGATTACATTCCTCATCCTCATTGCTCACAAGCCCTTTTCTTATTCTAGCAACTATATAGACTACAAAACTAATATGTAAGCACAACAGCTATGGCTAAGCATAGCCTTTTAATCCCAAGAATTTGTTGCAGTGGATCACAATGACATTATCTAGGATCACAAAAGGATTACAATTAGAAATACTCAGCTTTGAGCTAATCTAAGCACTCCCAACCTTCACAAATATTTTGTTCTTGCATGCACACACAAATGCCTCTCAACTCCATATCAAAATGGATGTAATTTCTGCCCATGGATGAGTACAAGAGTTGAAAAGAATAGCTGGAATGTCTCCCATACAAAGAAACAGAAGAAGAACTGCTACAAGTCCTTTGATGACTTCACAGATTTGTTGTATTGTACTGTATGTGACTTGTTTGATAGTGGGTGAAACTGTTGCCTGTTCTCTGTCACATCAGAGACAAGCTTTATAACAGTCAAACCTGTAAGATGAATTTGATTGTGGTCAAACCCATCATTGATTCCTGGTCTTGCACTTTGCAGAGGTCGTAACTTTTGCACGCAGACTTGAAATGTGGTTTTGTTTGTTTGTAATTGCATAATTGTTTGAGACCAATCCAAATATGTCAAAATATCACACTATAGGTAGCTCCCATATGCTATTTTGGACCCTCTAACAAAATGCTTTCTCATTCTCTCAGCAGTACAATGCATCTGAGTGTTTGTCTGATAATTTTGAAATCAATTGTCAATGCCTTCCATATGCTATCTTGGACCCTGTAACAAAATGCTTTCTCATCCTCTCAGCAGTTCAGTGATCTGAATGTTTGTCTGATATTGGATTCAATTGTCGATGCCCTTTTGCTCAACAAGTGTCTGTTAATAGACTTCCATCCTTGTGCTTGTCAATTTTCAGATGTATTTATAATGAAGTGTCCTACAATATGCAAGAGAGAGACAATATTTTATCCATTGACAAACGCACAAGTGAAGTGAAATGGCAGTAGACATTCTTTTTGATGTCATTTCTACTTGAATGTTGTGAAAATGAAGGCACATAAGTTCAATTCTTATTCCTTGGTCATATTGTCAAAGGGGATTCGGAACTTGTCCAGACTTTTACAAGTGCTTCCTGCTGCCTTTTCCGTGGTGCCCCCTCGGACAGTTCCTGTTTGCTTAATTTTATTGCAGCAAAGGTTATTTTACTCTGAAGGAATGGTAATGCTCCTAGTCAAGTGGGAGTTAAAAAGGAAAATGTTTGAAGCTTTTCAAACTGCAACTGGAATTTGTATTTTATTTTAATTCAATTGACATTCTATGCACTTTTTGCTTATTAGAAATGCTTTTTCTCTCTGCTTCAGTACGATTTGATGCATAATTTAAAGTTATCTCCAGAAGATTGTGCAGATGCATTGCTACTGCTTATAATATTGGTTTTTGAAACTCATCCTTAAATATTGAATCATGTGATAAATATTGGTCGTGTTGTATGCTTAAAAAGTTAATACTAGAATCTAGATCATAATGTCTATAATGATAGGTTTTCTTATATTGTTGCATGTGCATTTCAATTGGAAGTAAAATGTTATAAAATCTAAGTGCACAGGTTACAAGCTTGGTTTGCATTTAAAATCTGTCTGAATTTTTAATATTGTTGCATTTGGATTTCAATTTCAAGAAAATTATTATGTTTTCCAGAAAATCTGCATAGGCATTTAATCTGTTTGAATTTTTTGATATTGTTGCATTTGTATCTCAATTGTAAGAAAATTATCATGTTCTCTATAAAATCTGCATGGCTATGCTGTATCGAAGTGCAAAGGTAATAAAACCAGCTTTGCATCTAATAGGACATTTATTTGCCGATGCTTTTAATTGGCCAATTTTGTTTATAATCAGTTTTTGTGAATTTTTTCCTGTTAAGATTAAAACCATTCATATTGGAAATGACCTAATGCCTTGTGGGCATCACCTGTTTGTTCTATTATATAAGACATGTGACATGTTCTATTAGTAAACGATAATTGTACTACTATTATTATTTCTTAAAAGTTGTCGAAATATGGCTTCTAATATTATACGTTTGTTAGCAGTTCTGTAATTTTTTTCATAGACATTTTACTTTTTCTTGCTAACATAAATTGCATCTATTGGAAGTCTGATCATCTTGTAGGTAACATGGAATTGATGTAGAATACAAGATATGTTGATGTTTAACTGATAATGTTTTCTATTAATATTACTTTGTATGTAGTGTGTGAATCTCTGATGGCCTATAGGAGTGGTTCTAGATATTATGAGAAGGCCCCACTGCACATAAGATGTGCAAGTCCACTTAGCTATTGGTTGCCTTACTATGCAGGGATTTGAACTTGCCTTATGTCTAAACAAAAGTGCTAGTTACATTTTTGTACATTTTTTTGTTTGTAAACCAGTTCTGTAATTTATTTTAGACAGTTTACGTCATCCTGCTAAGATTAATTCCATTCATAGAAGCATAAATTGTCAAAAAAACGCGAATCGCCAAGTTAGGCGATTTTTCACCCAAAAAAATTGGGATTTTTTATATAAATCGGGCGTCACTAGGGTTTTCATGCATTTGCCTGCTGTATTCAGTTTGTTTTCATTTAGGTTATCTTTCTGTTTTCATTTAGGTTATCTTTCTGTTTTCATTTCGCACTTACCACCCATAGGAGGTTCAAGGAGTATGCTGGATATGACATGAGACTGTTTCTCACACCATTTTTTTGGGGCATGAGAACAACCATGCGTTCCTTCTCATGAGACCAACTGACGAGTTAAGATTTTTTTTGAATTTTTTTTTCGAGCTCTATAATGCTATTGGCTTCTTTTTCATCTATTTACTTATTAATACTTTTCCTATTTTGTAAATAAATGTGTTCAAAATAATTAATATTATTATAATATTTATATTATATTAGGGTGGAGCACTATAATGCTCACATATAAATGCCTATGGGCTAATTAAATATAATATATAGTATTATATTATTATAATATATTAATGTATAAATATTATAAATAGAATAATAAATACTAATAATATATTATATATTTAATATTAATAATATAATAGTTCTATATTATAATATTAATATTTTTAATATATAATATATTATTTGTATATATATAAATATTATAATTAATATTTATATCATTAATCTATATTTTTCCACATTAAAATATTATAATAATATAATATTATATATATTATATTATTAATGTTCATTATAAATATTATTTTATTTATATATTATATTATTAATAGTTATATATTATAATATTAAAATATAATATTTATTATTCTATTATAAAATTAAAAATTTATATCATTTAAAAAACAACAGTGTTTCCTCTCCTTTTTGTATTTTTCCACGTTTTTCGAAGATCCGATTTTTTGTTGATAAACTCTTATACTTTTGATTTTTGCTGCTATGATTCCATTTATTGGAAGTCTGATGATCTTGTAGGTAACACGGAGTTGATGTAGAATACAAGATACGTTGATTTTCAATTGATAAGGTTTTCTAGTATTATTACTTTGTATGTAGTATTTGAATATCATATAGCCTCTAGGGATGCACAGGCCCTAGTCCTGGACATAAGATGTGCATGTCTGATTAGTTATGGGATGCCTCATGACGAGGGGATTTGAACTTGCCTTATGTCTAAAAGAAAATGACAGTTACATTTTTGTACATTTCTCTTCTCTTCATCCTGATGATGGATCAGTGTGATCCGAAACGTTGATATAAAAAAGCTACACACAGTCGAATCCAGAAGCACACATTCTAACCAGTAGCTCTGTAAATTCTTATTCTTAAAGCCTTTTCCTGCTAAGATTAATACCATCTGTTGGCAATGTCTGACGATCTTGTAGGTAGCATCAAAATGTTGTAGAATACAAGGAGTTTGTTATTCAAAGACGGTTTTTTTACCAGTAGTGAATGCTATCTCTTTGACCCTACACATTGATCTTACATCAACAGGATCAACCTGAATATCATCTTCAGGTTCCCCTTTCAGTCACTGTCAGTTGACTTTTTGCACACCTTAGTGTGCTTTCTAACCCAGCATCTTTATACATTAGTAGCTTGTAATTAAGAAATCTAACCACAACAGGCAATTACTTGACTAAGCAAACATATAGTCTACTTGTGATGTTATACTGAAAAAGGAGAGAGGTCACTAAGCATTTCTGGATTGCCAAAGCTTTTGATATGTGGAGTGCACAAAATATATCCTCAAACAAAAGGAGATTATGTATTTATTTATAAGGATAATGTTTTATTATGTCAATGTCTTGTGATTAGGATTGCATAAAAGATTGTAAGCAGAAGGTAAGGGTATGAACTGAGAAAATAGAGGTTAAGTTGGGTGCTTTCCTCAGAATGACTCAGTCTTGACCCTTTCCTTGGAACCTTGTTAGGGAGAGTTTGGAGAATTTTCAGAAAAGAAAATATTTACGGTAGTCTTTGGAACCTTGTTAGGGAGGGTTTGGAGAATTTTCAGAAAAGAAAATATTTACGGTAGTCCTCAACTGTACTGACATCTAACAGTGCAGGTTGAATTTAATGAGTTCAAGCTTAACATTCTTTATCTCCAATTATGTGCAAAACTACATCTGTGAAGAATTAGAGCAACAAAGAGTTTCCGATGTGTTGTTATGCCTGTTTAAATTTGATTGAAAGGGGTGTTCTCTGCTTGGTGAGAATCTTTTGCGGGGCACGTAGATAGAACATGGTACAGAGAAATATGTTATTGTTTCGGGATTAGAGGAATTGTCTCAAGTGTATAGGTAGGAACTTTACTAAATGTACCTAGTCATGTATCCATGTCAAATGGTAGGACCTTCACTAAATGCACCAAGGCATGTGCCTGTATCGGGCCGAACCCTCACTAAATGTATCGAGTCATCTGTGCCATTGGTTTGCTATCTGTTTAAGAGAGATTGAGTATTCTATTAGGGATTGTTATAATTCTTGTTGCAGGCATAATTCAATTTGTTTTATATGTATAAAAATGGCACCGGTGATATCTAACAATTAACCTTGTTGTATCCAGGATGGGAATGAGGTCTTTTTCAGGATCAAACGAAGTACTCAACTCAGGAAGCTTATGAATGCATATTGTGATAGGCAATCTGTTGATTTTAACTCCATAGCTTTTCTGTTTGATGGACGCCGCCTACGTGGCGAACAAACTCCCGATGAAGTAAGTCGCTATTGTGCCATTTGAGGATTTTAGAGACAGGGTTTGAGCTTATGTTGAATGATTTACTCTAATTATAATTTCATACTTATCTTTGTTGGAACAGCTTGACATGGAAGATGGAGATGAAATTGATGCTATGCTTCATCAAACAGGTGGATCTTTTTAATGTGGACTGAATGATTTCACCATTGCACCTGTTAGCAAAAAGGATGTAGATGGATTTGAAAACCATTTTGGACTATGTTTGAGGATGTATTCCAAACTCATTTCAGGATATATATAGAACCTCAGTATGCATTGGAATGGTTAGAATAGGCTTTTGATGTGAACTAGATGTCATTTTTCGAAGTTATATTCTATTGTATATGTTTGGCACATGTCCACCTTGTTTCATCTTCTGACTTAAATTTTGGTTACAAACAAATGTCGCACGGTTGTAGAAGATGCTTCTGTTGTGTACATTGATTATAATTGGAATATATAAAACTTGTGTTACTAGAACCCCCAAAGTGACATAGAATCTTTATCTTTGACATTTTATTTCATAAATGGAGATGGCTGTATTCTTTCTCGCGAGGTGGCAAATACTACAGTGCAGTATGTATTGTACGCAAATCTCAATTTGAAAGTGTAGTTTGCATCCCCTTGGAAATTTTACATTAAGTGCACTTATAAATAATTTTTTAGGCCATTCAAGCTGTCTCTCTACTATAGTTGAGTTGAAATCTAGGAATGCAATTCTAATAACAAATGCATGCATGTATGTACAAGCAATCTGTTAGTTATCAGGTTGTAGCACCTATTTAATGAAAACCTTGTGCATTTTGTCAGTGTATATCTTGATGCTCCGATTTAAGATTTTAAACTTTGTGCCTTCTGTTCTTGAAGTATTTTCTGAAACTGTTTGTTTATCCTCGTAAATAAATGATAAAAGATGCATGATTGTTAGCTGTGCCAATGCAAATGTGTTTTATATTGTTCTATAAATCAAGGAATGATATGTCTTTTTGATTGGTAATTGACCCTGAGGATTCTATAGTTTACAAACCAACATTTCAGTAGCTTTGGGGATTTGAATTTGAGGGCTGTGAGGATCGAATAGTGTACAAGACAATATTTCAGCATCTCTGGAGATTCCAATTTGAGATCATATCAGCCTGTAAACGTTTTGTTCTGCGTATTGCTGCATTGAAGAACGTATGTTAGAGTTACGAAAGCTAATTGGAGAATTCTGTGAGTTGTTTCAATTTGGACGGATTTTATGGTGTGGACAAATATAGAACTGTTGTGTGCAAAATCACTGGCTTTGAGTGTTGAAGGCCTAGGTTCCTATTTGCATTAGAATGAAGGCCTAGCTACAATGTTGTGGGTTGTTTAGTGACATTACAAAGGACGTGTTGGAAAGTTAGCATGAGCATGATAAAAGTAATTGGCTGTTTGGATTAGGAGCAAAACTAATTGCAACGAGCGCCTCTTCGGTTACAAACAAATGTTACACGGTTATTTTCTCTTAGTGGTCTTTCTGCCCTTAAATCAAATTTAATTGAAAGTCCCTCGGACTAGTTTGCCGTTGCTTATGTTTTAAACTGTGGTTAACTAGGTAATAACTGTTACATGGTAGAAAGTTGTGAATTAAATGAGGGAGCAAATAAAGCAGGATATTTAAAATCGGAAAACTCCATCGGAGTCCACGTATGTCTTGGAAAGGATAATGTGTGATCATCATTGTTTGCAAATGCAAGTTGGAAACTCACCTAGCTGTGTTGAAAAAGTTTGTATGCATTATTAAGGTCTAGTAATCTCTTGATCTGTGAACTCTCAAATTTTTCTGTAGAATTCATCACAACATGAATTAAGATATTGTAATAGTAGTATGACAATTCACGACAGTAAATGCTGCTCAAAATGGAGAAAAACGAGAAAAACAATGTTGGAGATGGGAAGAACATATCATGAAAACAATGTATTTATCTGGGGAAAAGCCAGTTTGGTAGCAGCAATTACTTATCTAAAATATTATTTATCTTCAAAAAGCAAATATAGAAAAGGGTTACAGCTTGGATTGCTCCGTAGACTTTGTTAAGCTCAAAGACTTAGTAGATTTTTACGAGGAACAATTAAAGCAAGATTTCAAATTGTAACCATGTAGTTTTGCCATGCTCTGATTTGCCCTCCTCGTTTTTAGATAGGTTTTCTTGCTTTAGGAAAGAAGCGACATGTGAGGGACGTGAGGAGTTGGGAGGAAACATGAGAAGTCATGGAGGTGGAACGTGGAAGGTCATGCGTGAGTGATGAGGAGTCGTGTGGAAATACTACAAGTCCTTTTGTATTGCACTTGGAACAAAAATCCTCTACATTTACAAATTGATGCTAGACATTAATAGGGCCACAAGGTAGAAAAGAGTGATGCTGTATTATATGTTGAACCTTAAAAGTGTTCTCATGGTGGCAATTTTTTCAATCCCTTATTGCATACAGAAGTGTTACAACCTGTGCTACGCGGGGGTGTGTCCGGTGATGTTTTGTGTATGGTGGGATGGTAGGAGACATCCCTTGGATCCCCCCAAAAAATTTCAAAACTCTGGAACATTTTAGAAACGCGTCCCCTATAGAGGAAAGAAGGGCAAACATTTTGGGGATGCTTGGCTGTCCTTGAGGCGGTTGGGGGCGTCTTAGACGTTCCCGTCTTGGGGACGGCTAGAGTATGGATTTTTAATGTTTTAAAAAAATGATACCTAGCAGAAAACTATTCATTTTAGAAGGGGTGTGGGGGCTCCACAAACCCTCACGCCTCTTATTCACCCTAAAACATCAACAATGCAAAGTCATTCAACATTTCAAATTAGATGTCCCTCGACTCTCTTGAGGACAGATAGATGTTACGACCTAAGGATTTTTAATGTTTAAAAGAACACTTGGTAGAAAACTATTCATTTTAAAAGGGGTGTGGGGTAACACAAACCCCTTTTATCCCTTATTTACCCTAAAACATCAAACGATGCAAAGCCTTATTCATTTCAACATTTCAAATAGGTGTTGATTCGTTGTCATTTCAAATAGGTGTCGACTCTTTCTTGTTGACAAGAAGGTTAAAGGGAACTGCCATGCCTTGAAATGGTTTCTTGAAGGTTGAAAGTGAGGTTTTTTTTTCTTAAAATATAATGAAGATATCAACTAGTTTAGAACTTTAGCCATTTGGCATAAGTGTGTTTTTAACTTTTTTTTTTAAGTTAATTTCGTTTCTGTCAAGGGTTCGTAATTAGTTTTAAAATTCTTTGATATCATTTTGTTGTCACACAAAAACTACAAAGTTCAAACCTGTCAAACATTTTGTGACATAAAAATGAGTAATAGTAGTAATGATGAGAATGCCAATGAAATGAGTAGTGAAGAAGTTGAAATAAACAGAATGGATTTAAAAATCAAAGCACAAGTTCTATTGGAACTAGACAAGACCGTTTTGCATGCCTTTCATCCTCTCTTGAAAAAATTGTAGGAGGCTTTCAACCCCTCCAAATTTGTCACTTATTTAAGCACTAACTAGCACTTGCAACTTAAGGGGTGCAAGGAATTTGTTGATAAGAAGTTCAAGGGAACTTATGAAGATTGGGAGGAATCAATGTCATGAATGCCTAAAATACTTGTTAAAGACTTTTGCAGCCAGTTCCAAAAAAATTGTCACTTATTTAAGCACTAACCAGCACTTGCAACTTAAGGGGTGCAAGGAATTTGTCGATAGGAAGTTCAAGGAAACTTATGAAGATTGGGAGGAATTGAAGGAATAGGAGGAATCAATGTGATGAATGCCTAAAATATTTGATAAAGACTTTTGCAGCCAGTTCATCTCTAGATGATGAAATTTCTCTAATAATTATTGAGAAAGGTATTTTTGTGTTTATTAAAATAAATAAATATTTTATTTTTATTATTTTCAATTTTTTAATTATAAATTTATTTTTTAATAATATTGATGTTCACTAAAGAAGCTAAAGATATAGTTTCTTTTCTTTTTTAGGGGGCGTGAACTAATGAAGCTCAAAGAATAAGGCATGGATTTAGTTAATGTCTAGAATCCATGCTTGTGAAGATGGAGTATGGGGGCAAACATGTGGACTACATAATTTGCCACTTGTTTAGTGATCTGTGTCACGTTGCAACAATGCACATGACACACAAATCCAAGTGCGTTATCAACCCCTTAACTATTATATATACCCCTCTATTTTCTTACACAATATGCAATAAGGTTTGGGCATAAGTCTGTGTGCTTGAAGTAGTAGATTGTAAGTTTTTTTTGTGAAAGAGAAAATGCTAGGAGTTGCCTTGGGAGACGAAATTCCTAACGTGGAGGCAGAGTCCACTCATGGCCACATTAGGCTCTCTGACTACATTGGGGACAATTGAGCCATTTATTTTCTCACACCTTGGCCAGTTCTCAAAACTCTTCAATATATCATTTTGTTTCTATGTTTTTGTTTTACATGTCTTCAGTCTTTTTTTGAGTTAGTTGATTTTACATCGGTCTGTACTAAAGCTTGGAAGGATTGTAAACTATATTGGTGAATTTGAAAAACATGGGGTGAAGCTTTTGGGCTTGTCTTTTGATGAGGCAGATTCACATAGATTACATACCCAATATTGGTTGATCCCCATTGAGAGATTATGGTGAAGCTTCAACAAATAGATTTTAGTTTTTGTGGTACAAAAAACAAACAACTGATGCAAATACCTTTAAAAGATAAATATTTCCTCCATGACCTTGGATCGATTTGCGGAAGGTGATTCTCCCCTTCAGCTCATCTCAAATCTTGCAATTTGTTATGCTCGCCTGTGTTTTCAACCATTTTTAGAGTATAGGGCGGTGGACATTTCAACAACATGAGACTTTTTCTAACATGATTTTTTCAATAACCATTTATAAATTTTAAATACAAAAATTTGATCTGCAGGACAAAAACTTTTGATCACAGTGTAGTCTTATTGTAAAATTTATAAATAAAAAACCACCTAATCTTTTTTAAAAAATCCTTTTATCTAAAGAATTAAGGGAATAGTTCTGCAAATTAAAAAAAAAATTCCAAGGAAAGAGGCAATGTAAATATCTTGCATTGAAATAAATTTCGGCATATTTTTATAAAGACAATAATGGGGTTTCAGTTTTTCTTTGCGTAATGAAATTGCAACGAACACATTTTAGTTTTTGTGCTGGAAAAACAAAGAACTGATGCAAGTGCCTTAAAAAAAGAAGATTTCCTCCATGGCCTTGGATCGATTACTTAGAAGGTGACTCATTTGTTTTCTGTTCGCGCTGCCCTTCAGATATGCTCGCTTGAGTGATTTGCTTTCAACTTTTTCCCCTTTCCTTTTCCTTCGAAAAAAGAAGACGACATGAAACTTTTTTGACATGAATTCTTTCCGGCAAGAAAAATCGTCGAGTTTAGAAAATTTTCCGATTAAGTAAAGCCCACTTTTAAAAAGCCTATCGGCTAAGAAGGCTACGAATTTAGGAGGCAACAACCATTGGTTGAATCATATTTGCAAAATTGATTATCGTGGGAGCTATAGTAGGGTTGAACACCATTTCGGTGAGAGTGGACATAGGGTTATAGTTTGTAAGGATATATCATTGGAACAACTTGTTGAAATAGTAAAGTTGGCTGGAAAGAGAAAAAGAAAAAACATGCTAGTACTACCAAGAAACATTCATCCAACATATTGCAATCTATTGATGAGTATTCCAATCTATCAGTTCGAGAGGGTTATGGTAGAGGGAAGAGGAAGGTCACTTCTACTACATGTGAGAAAAATACAATGGTAGGGTTAATGAATTTACAAAAATGTGAGCAAGCTGATGATTCAATGGCCAAGTTCTTTTATGTCCATCCCATCCCATTTCGTTTGGCAAGGTCTCTTTATTTCAAAGGCACGTTCAGAGATGCAATGACAATTGGACCCTCTTATGTTTTGCTTGGAGACCACAGATTGCGTACCTTAATCTTTGACAAATAATATTCAAAGGTAAACATATTGATATAGGAGGTGAGATACAAGGATTAAGAATAGTTGTTCCATTAACATGAATGAGTGGATTGATATTCAACATTAGCCACTCATTAATATTATTGAGCAGACCATAAGAGTCTTATTATATTGTTAGATAAGTAGCCAAAACAATACGTCAATACATACACAATAAAGATCTCACAGAACAACAGTGAATGTTTTATTTATTTGCAACAATAGAACTAATCAGGAGTACAATCTTCTCTTGAATTACATTCATTTATTCTTCGCACTACCTTCTAGAACGGCTGACCCCCCTCCAGGAACAATGATTCCCTCTTATACTTTCTCAGGTGGAAGTTGAACGGTTTGTATATTTTAGTTATAGAAATTGAACAATTCAGATGCCTCAATGAGACCCATCAACTTTTCAATTCAATCGCCCTAACATTTTAGAGTATCAAGATAATATAGAACATTAGACAGTCAAAACAAATGCTTTTCGACAAAAACCCACCTCTGCGAACTATCAATCACTTATCCATCGGTAGTTTAGACTTATTACAAATCCCTTCGAAATATTTCGGTGAAGATGATTTTCCATGAACTTCCTTTCGGCGTATGTACTAGTTCGGGAACTAGTGAGGACACCGAAACACCACTTAATAACCAACTTCGATCTCTCTTTCAGTGATGAGAGCAGTTTTCGAATCTTGATGTCTGTCGAAACACTAAAACGAAATGCCTTTTTGGCGAAAAGGACCTTCCACGAACCTTGGATTTTATGTTTGCTTTTGGCAAAAATGGCGCTTCATAACCATAGAAAATTTTAACTCTTTTCGTTAGTCTTATAGGTTCATGAACTTATTTATTCGCTGAAACTATGACTTTCGGCTATTCTTTTGGTTCGCAAACTTTTTGCCAAAACTATGCTTTCGACACTTTTGGATAACTTCGAACCAAAACTTGAGTTGCTTTTAGCGGAAAAATGAAAATGCAAACTTTTGAATTGTCTGCACAATGCCTTTTCAGTGCTTTCCTTGGTTTGCGAACTTAAGGGTTCACCAAAACTTTCCGTTTAACTTCTTTTTAAAACATTTCGACACAGGACTTGTAAAGTCTCTGAAAAACAACTGAGACATCCTTTTCAGCAAAAAGGAAGGTTAGCGAACCTACAATTTCGACGAAAAGCTTGCTTCGTGAACTTCAAGCTTCGCCAAAACACCTTTGAACTCAACTATTTTCTTCCAAATTTTGCCAAAATGAAATGGCGGAAACCCATTATGCTCCTCTACAAGGCGATGACCTTCACTTAGCCCAAAATGAATGGGATTTCTCCTGAAACAAAATTGCAAAGTCAACTGCAACACAACAACAAAGAAGAAAAACAAAACTTAGAATTTTTTTGGGTGACGCAGGATTGTTTGTGAACTTGGATGCTCCTGCATCCCACCTATACCTAGTCAAATTCTTCTTTCTGAGGATGATGAGGTAATGGAGGGGTTTACGAAGGCCTTTCGCAAGATGTATAACATTGAGGATGCAACTATACTTCAAGAGCAATGACTTCAATTTTTTGATCTTTTGGGTCCTACATTTAGCAAACCATAGGATAGGATGGATAGGGCCATTATTACACAAAAAATCCCATTAGATGGTGAAAATTTCACGGGAAGAACACATCAGAGTTAAAGCAACTTGCTATTCGTATACTCTCACAGATTGATAGTTCTTCTGCTACAAAGAGGAATTGGTCCACCTATGGCTTCATCCACTTGATCAAGAGGAACAAGATTACTTCTAAACAAGCAGAAAAACTAGTTGTAGTTCATAGTGCCTTGACACTTTAGGACTAATAGACTACTCAATATCGACAGACTCTAGTAGCACATTGGGATGTTGACTCTGAAGATGTTAGGCAGATTGACAAGGAGGAGGTGCAATTGGGATTGGTCGGGCTTCGATTGGACGAATTGCAATTTCAGTCGAAGAGTGACATAGATATCTCTTTTGATATTGATAACCCAGATGAGGCATAATTGTATTTTAAGTTTGAGACTTTGAGTAACTTTAATTTTTAACTTTAAAATTTGAATAATGAAATATTGCTGTCATGATTAAACTGTTGTTATATTGCTATCATGATTAAATTTTATTGTTGTTATATTGCCGTCATGATTAAATTTACTATTGTTATACTGCTATCATAATTTTATTGCTGTTATATTGCTATTAATATTTATTATTGTTATACTGTTGTCCATTAACTTTGTAGAAATTGGAGTCTCTATCTCTCTCTCTCTCTATACACACACACACACATATATAATATTATATATTTTAAAAAATTCATATATATTGTTGTCCCCTCACCATCCCCAAAAAAATCGCCCTTGGACTACCATCTCCGAAATGTGTCCCTTGTTGTCCCTTCGTTCTCATCCCCAAAATTCCATGGAACACAGGTCACAATGATTGTCATAAACCATGCTACAACATATCATGTTGCTATGAATGATCATCTTCCTTATCAATGATGGTCAATTTACAATACTTACAAAAACTATTACAAAGTGGTGCTTATTTCATCTATATGTATAAAGAAGGCTATACATTTTTGTATAAACTTGTTATCTTACATCGAACTACCATCTCTTTGAAATGCATCCCCCATTCTCCCACAGTCCTTGTCCCTAAAACACTATGGAACATAGGTCACAACGATTATCATGAACCATACTACAACATATCATGCTGCCATGAATGATCATCCTCCTTATCAATGAAGGTCAATTTATAATACTTATAAAAACTATTACAAACTAGTGCTTATTTCATCTATATGTATAAATAATGCTATACATTTTTTTACAATCTTGTTATCTTACAACTATGGACATGCTATATTCATGAAAATATTTTGTGCACGATACAATAATGAAATCCACCATTGTTATGCAATATTACTTTCCACTTCTTGCCATATCATAAACAAGTGGAATATTACAAAAACAAATTACCAAAAACATATAGATGTTTACAACTTTGAAAAATATTTTCACTAGGCTCCCTAGGTTTTTCTGATTTTTCTTATTTTACAAGAAGACATACAACCTCATGCAACAAGCTATCACACCTGTCCTTGCTTTATACAACAAATGGATATGGAAATCTATCATCAATGCAAGAATTGTGAAGGCTAACATTAATTCATCACCTCGTACATTTTCTTTTGTACATTTTCTTTCTTATTTTTGACATATACATGGTCTTCATATTCACCTTTAGTGATACACACCCCTTGTGTGCACTACAAACGGAGATAGAAACTCAAACACAACTAAATCTTAGGAAAAAAATTGGAGTGGTACTCAAGTGTTGGTACAAATGAAGACCACTCATCCTCATCTCCTTTGCAAAGAACATAAATCCTCTATTCAAGTATCAAATGACATATCCTTACCATCCAATTGTGGTGGAGACTCATGTGAGAGTTGTTTTCTTTTTGAACTCGATGATTTAAATGTGCTTCTCTTCCCCTTGGTGTTGCCCACTTGTTTTTACTATTCTTTGGGTGAATCTCTAGATGAAGCTTCTGACACTACTCATCCCATGTCCTCCAACCTTGCAATAAGATCAATAGTTGTCAGTGTTGCATATACTCAAATCACTTTGTTACCTTCTTGAGCGTGTTTTGATTTTTTTCTTCCCTTTGTCTTGGATAGTGGCTTCTTCTATTCCATCTTTGCTATGGAACATATGCTCCTTGGTGGTTTTTTCTTTGCACATCATCTTATAATGGTTACTTCTTCAACAAATAGTGTAAGGAACAAGAAACCTACATTCTTGGAAAGTGTATTTTCTTTTTGCAATTGAAACAAAAGATGGACTCTTTATCTTATTTTTGAAAGGAAGCTAGGTGTGCAAAAATTGCTTCCTACACTAATCTAATGAGGAGAGAAGAGTGCAAATTCATTTTAATCTTTACAGTTACAACAATGTTAACCCAACAACAGAGATATTGTAGCAAACACATACACAAGAATGTAAGATAGAAGAAGAGAGACAAGATATACGTGCGGAAAACCCTTACGTAGGGAAAACCCTTACAAGTGAAAAACCCCACACTCCAAAACACAGCTCTAATGTATTCCAGTAAACAATGAAGGTTACAATACAGTTTCAGAGCCAATGCTCTTGCAGGAGTCTTTGACACTTATATTTGGAGACAATCTGACAGCATAACAATACCTGTCAATCACATAATACATCTCCTCTCCAATGCACTTGTTTTTATAGAATATACAAGGTAAAAATGGCTCTATCTTGAGATGGGCGTTCAACATGGCCTCATGGCCCAAAACCTATGCCTATGGACACTTGTCCAACATTGTAGGATGTTCATGACACTTGTCATATCACCCCATCCCAAAGAGGTTGCCTATTCCCAAGTTGGGTTATGACAGATACTCTTACGACTGTCATAGAATTCGTCATAGCTGTTATATCTTACAATTGTAAGAGAATCTGTCATACAAAGGCTAAAAATAACATATCCTCTTACAACATGTCATAACCCTCCTCGGGGCACCCAAAGATGCCTTCTTCCAAGATGCCTTATAACACATGTCTTCACATGTCATAGAATCTTCCATTTATGACTCTTACGTGTTATAGATTTGTCATAGGAAATTTTCATGACCATTTCGGTCAATATTCCCTTATACACTATCCAAGATTCTGACACATGGCAGAAAACCTCTATCACACAAAGGGGATGCCTATCTCCACATGGAGTGAGTTGACCATCCTAGTCACCTTACAAGTGGAGTGACAACTCATCGTGCCACTTCACACTAAGTGACAAAATAGGATGTGCAACAAAATTACAACATAGGCTAAATAAATAAATACATTACAATAAATAAATGCAAGGAATTACCAAGGTTGATACACCTTAATTCCCAACAATTTCCCAGATGCTCTTTTACCTTCTTTGCCCTGTTGAAGCAAAGTTTTACTCATCTCTTCTTTCTTAGATTGTTGCACTTCAGGAGACAAGGGGGATGACTGCACATTTGCCTATTGGTTCTCCCTTTGACAATTATAGTAGCTACAATCATTTTAAAGCTTTAAAAAAATATTAGAGGAATTTTACCTCCCACAGACTGTACTTGGTTTATGTATGGTGGAGACCTCTTCTTTGAGCCTTCACCAATTTCCATGCTCTCATATCCAAATTTTATGCACGGTGGAAACCTCTTCTTTAAGCATTCACCAATTTCCATGTTCCATATTCAAGGCCATCATAGGGTTGTTTTTCCTTTACCACAATGGGTTGAAGTATTCTTTGCCTATCTTTTCTAAGTCCTCTTCCATCATATCCCATTCTTGTTAGTAATTTGGACTCTATAATTTTGGTATGCCTTTCAAACTTACTATCAGAGTTATTGGATTTTAAATCATTAAAGAAAGCATGATCATCGGTGCTTTATAGACCCCTCTTCCTCTTCTTGGTGTTTTCATAACAATTCATCCTTCACCATTAATTCTTGTTACAATTGCTCAAGGATTCCAATAAAAAAAATTAGGTTGGTCTTTATCTTCTTACAACTTTTCATTTTGTTTCCTTAAATGGTGCACTCCCTCCCAAAGAGTTTTGTTCACTTTAAATACTAGCTCTACACTTTCCTCTTCAAACTTCTTCTAAGGTTTTGTCATGGTTGTCCCTCTGTAGATAGCAACTTGAGACATCTTGGGAGAAAAATCTAAATGTTTGGTTATACACACAAACTTCATAAGTGTTATTGTAATATAAAAATTAAGCTACTACTAATTTCTATATTACATTATACATGTGCTGGAATGGAAAATATGAACTTATAGAAAACTAAAGTACAAATTCAAGATTAGAATATGGAAATCAACATGAAGGGAAACAATAACAAAATGCAAAACAAACAATGCAATACCTTCACATTGATCCACAATTTGTCGATAAGGTGGAGAGTGCTGCACCCAAAACACTCTAGCTTTATCCAAATAGATGAATGTTGGTTGCTTGATTCTGCAGCATAACAGTGAGATAGAGATGGATAGATGAATGATTGGATGAATGCAAGATAGATGGATGAGAGATTGAGAAGAAATTTTGACAGCATGTGGATACTAGAAGAAGATTCGTTACAAATGGCTCAAGAGAGGCTTGATTTATAGGATATCGCTGATTGGATTGAACGAACAAGATTGATTAGGGTTTGGAAAATATGGATGGCTAGGATCGATTAGGTTTCCTTGCACCTCAAGAAACCGTAGTCATGTGACAAGTGTACGAAGGAGAATAAAATGAATCTAATTCAAATATTTTATTTGAATTAGCTTGCACATGTGACTTGTATTAAATGTAAGATGTACTACCCCACATGAGACAAAAGGAAAGTGGACAAGTGTTGTCATGTGATGAAAGAAATCTAATTTAATAAAAGATTATTTAAATTAGTTTGACATGTGAAGGGATTAAGTGGATGATGGAGACATGCGACATGTAGGAGTCAATGACAACACTGAGAGGGGGGGTGAATCAGTGTTGTGTTAATTCTTAACTTTTTGCAAACTTTACAAGACAAGTAGAAAGAAATACATTAATGGTCTGTTGATCTCATATGCACAAGAATAATAGTCAAAGATGTGAACCAAAAACTTATCAATAAAACACAAATATGCACACATAGAGACAAATTATAACACAGAAATTTCTGGAGTGGAAAACCCTCTCAGGGTAGAAAAACCACTCATGAAGTGCCTCACTGGCTTAACTTTAAAAACTTCTTACAAAGCCTCACTGGCTGAGGAAGGTCTCATTGACCACAAGCCTCATTGGCATACTGTGCCTCACTGGCAAACACAATCACTATTAACAAAACATCAAACTTTGTGTGCAAGACATGATTGCTGTTCAATCAGATTTGCACCATTGTATACAACCTTATACCTTCTGTTTGATTTTCAAATCAAGACCATTTTCTTTTACTTACTTCTGCAAACAAGCTTCATATACAAATCTCTATAAACAATTTTCTCTGCAAATTAATTCTGTATTCTATTCAACAACACTGCATATCAATCCTGTATTCTAATCCTCCATTCAACAACACTGCATATCAATCTTGTATTCTAATCCTCCATTCAACAACACTGCATATCAATCTTGTATTCCAATATGCTCAACAACACTACTTTACTCTGTCTGTTTCATCTCTGTCTTACAAGTCATTTCATCAATGCACCTGAAAAACTATTATATGTAAATTGGATGTCTTTTCACATTTCACATTTTGCACAGTCATTTGCTCTCACTGAAGATCATTTTATCCTTTCATCTTCTCTTTTTAATGTCTTCAAAAACAATGCATCTTCTATTGTCACCTGCATAAAACCATAAAAAAAAAATCATATAATATCAAACCCTATTGAAAACTCTTCATATTCTCTGCTCATATCTACAATCTCTACAATCTCTGCATGATGTTTCATATTCTCCAAAACACAAAACCCTTCAATCTGATTATCTTCTCTGCAAATAAAAATCTTTATCTTCTCCTTCACAAGACTCTTCAATCTGCAAACATCTTCACTAAATTCCAATAAAATCATCTGATATTTTTTCAAGATCTCATAAAAATATAATCATTCTGCATTATATTTTTTCATATTCTCTCAAAACAATCTTTCAAAAACAATCTCCAATCTTCATACAAAAAATCTCCTCAAAAATTACTCTTCAAAATCTTCATCCTAAAAAAAAAATCATTCACTTTCAATTTGTGAAAAGCACAAATTAAAAAAAAACATCAATAATAATATCTTTTCAACTTCTTCTATGCAAATAGAAAAACTCCTTAAAAAATCTTCTCTTAAAAAATAATTTCTAATTTTGAAAAAAGACTTATCACCTTAAAAAATTGATAGCTTTCTTTTAAAACTAAAAAATCTCCATTTTTTAGAGTCTAAATGTGGTATGGCCGACCACTTTAGAAATTAAACAAAGTTTCTAAAAAAGCTTAAAGCCATAAAAAGCTTAAAAATGAGGCTTTCTTCCTTTTTTAAATAAAGCACATTTAACACCATATTATACTTATCTCATACTAGTTTCTTTTTTTTTTAGAAAAAACTTCAAATACAACTTCATAAACCGCGCTCCCATTGACTTTTGAATTTTCTATGCTTAAAGCATATCCTCCACGCGCTCCATATACTCATTCAATGGTCTTAATTAAATATCTTTCCTTACTATAAAGGAGACAAAAAAAATTGCATTTCATGCTTTAAGCTTTTCATCGAATAAAAGCTTTATCTTGTAAAAAAAAACTTCAAGACCGATTGAGTTGGTAGCAATAGGGAAGGAGGGCAGGTTTGCATATGATGTCGATACCCTCAAGTGATGACTTAAGTCATCCTTAACCTGTGCTTCAAGTCACCGTTAAAACATGACATAAAGTGCATGACATCTAAAAATAGATGCTTTGAAATATGTTTCAAAAAGAATTTTAGGTCACATTAATATCCTTTGAGTTTGCCTTGATATGTACAAAACCTCTGCCACTGAATATAGCTAATAATAGAGACCTTGGATTCCTGTATGATCAATATTTGAAGCACAAGACTATCCTCAACACATCACTGATAATTATGACATCAAATAACATCAAATATTGTTCAACTGAGATCCAATTGAGAAACCTTTGATTTTTTCACATCATAACTTATATCAGAGCACATAGTACCTGATGACATCACCTTGAAGAAACTTGCATGAAATCCAACTGATATCTGCATCTGTAAACTCAGTGGTATGACAACTCCTGTGATCACTTCTATCAATCCTTGATATAGAGTATGCCACACAAAATGAAACCAATTCTTATTGTAGAGAAAGTTAGACAACATGATGAAGGCTATTGAGATCAAATTACCAATTCACTACAACTACAAGTCATCTGTAAAGAACACACAAGATGATGTAATCAATAACATATAAGATGATATAAACTCTACACAGGATGATGTGAACTCTTTGCTCCTCCTGATCCTTTAACAAGTATGTATCTCTACACTGCATAACCAAACATGATATGCACTTCATCAAGTATGAAATGAATCACAACTTCTAAGCAAACTCTGTCCAAACATAGATGAGCACACATGAATGATGAACATTTGTCCAAACTTAACAACCCTAAACAAATCACCTTGTGACTTCACTTACCAAAGAACATAAGAAAACACATTGAAGGCCAAACCTGATCAACCAAGTCCTGATGACATCAAACAACCTGAGGACACCTTTTTGACATCAATGACAACCTGACTCCATCACGACATGTGTCGCAATGTGATGAGAGGTGAGGGAATAATTCAAAATTTTAATTTGAATTATGTGAGACATGTGAAGGGTATTATTAACTAAACAAATGGGACTTATTTAGTTAATTGGGAATATGATTAAGTTGGACAAATGGGATGACCTAGGACCTAGGGCAAAACATTACAAGGTCATGTCGAGAAGGTGATGGACAAATTTATGTGTCTACATTTTGCCCCTCTTTGAGATGATGTTGCGAGATGATAAGATTTATGTCGAGTAACATCATCTCAAAGAGAGGCATGACCTTGTAATGTTTTGCCCTAGGTCCTAGGTCATCCCATTTGTCCAACTTAATCATATTCCCAATTAACTAAATAAGTCCCATTTGTTTAGTTAATAATACCCCTTCACTTGTCTCACATAATTCAAATTAAAAATTTGAATTATTCCCTCACCTCTCATCACATTGCGACACATGTCACATGTCTCTATCATCCACTTAATCCCTTCACATGTCAAACTAATTTAAATAATCTTTTATTTAAATTAGATTCCTTTCATCACATGACAACACTTGTCCACTTTCCTTTTGTCTCATGTGGGGTAGTACATCTTGCATTTAATACAAGTCACATGTGCAAGCTAATTCAAATAAAAATTAGATTCCTTTTATTCTCCTTCACACACTTGTCACATGACTACAATTTCTTGAGGTGCAAGGATACCTAATTGATCCTAGCCATCCATGTTTTCCAAACCCTAATCAATCTTATCCATTCAATCCAATCAGCCATATCTTATAAATCAAGCCTCTCTTAATCCATTTGTAACGAATCTTCTTCTAGTATCCACATGTCTAAATTTCTTCTCAATCTCTCATCTATCTATCTTACATTCATCCAATCATTCATCTATCCATCTCTATCTCACCGTTATGCTACAGAATCAAGCAACCAACATTCATTTATTTGGGTAAAACTAGAGTGTTTTGGGTGCAACACTCTCCACCTTATCGACAGATTGTGGATCAATGTGAAGGTATTGCATTGTTTATTTTGCATTTTGTTATTGTTTTCCTTCATGTTGATTTCCATTTTCTCATTTCGCACGCCCGGTGGGACTCCCAAGTCCTGATTCTACTAACTTTTGCTAGTTTTTGCATGAGTTTTCTATGAAAATCATCTGTTACAGCTATCAGTGCCATTTTTCTCTGTATTAGTGCCATTTTCCACTATATTAGCACCATTTCCACTATATTAGCGCCATTTTCCTTTGTATTGGCGCCATTTCTTTTTGTATTGGCGCTATTTTCATAGAAACGTCAAACTGGCATAACTTCCTCATACAGTGGCAAAATTTTACAAACGAACACTCGTTGGAAAGCTGAGAGGACAAAATTCACAACGGAGTAGGTTTTATTAGGTGATTGTATCATTTTACTAGTATTTTTTGTAGTCAAAGTCAAACTTGTATATAAACTTCAATTGAGAATAACTTGAGCAATTTTGATAAGTTTTCAGTGAGTTTTTTTTCAAATTGCTTAGAATCTCCTAAACTTTCTGTTTATTCAATTCATTTTTCTGTATCAAATCATTTTCATCAGAATTTATTAAATTTTCTCTTTTCCACATAATCATTCTTCTTTGCAAGTTTACTTGGACTTTTTCGATTTTGTGACTTGTAAAAGCATCTAAGGAGTTGGAGCAACATTGGCATCAACATCTACAGGAACTTGGAAAGCGATATAATCAGGTGCACTTGTTTCATCTTTCATCTCTTAATCTTGTTTGACCACACATTTGGACTTTGGGCTTAAAACGAACAACTTGCTTGCATTCACACATCAAATTGGGCATAAAATGAACCATTGGATTTCATTCACATTTTGATTTGGGCATAAAAAGAACCAGTGCTTGAATTATTTGGTGAATTTGCATGTGATTAGGGGTGTGTATGCTCTTCTCATGCGCTTCGTGCGATATTGAGAATAAAAAATACCTCTTATCCATTCATATTCACACCTCACATTTCATTTTCTCAAGGGTTAATTTACAAGTGCGAGTGTGAATCAAGTTTGCATGTGTATGCTCTTTCCTCACACCGCAAGGTGATCTTGGAGATCAAAAACACCTCACTTGGTTTGCTTTTGTCATACTCTTATTAGGAGGCCTGCTTGGAGACACACCACTCCAAGGGATGACCTCAATCGAGGTTGAATCGAAAGACACCCTCATTGGGAGTTGGAATCTTGTCACTCTTGGCTAAGCCCCAAAGAACTTTATACCTTTGGGAAGTGAAGGTGAAGGGTGGGTTACCCCTTTCTCCCGGCTGTGTGGTAAGATTTCACTTTCAAATTCCTAGTCAACCTCGTGTAAACATAGCCCAAAACCTAATTGGCCATACCCTATTTCAAAATAGAGATTAGGCTTGTTGTTGTGTCTTCAAGTGTGTACTTAATCATAACATTTAAGCCTTGAAAGGAAAATTTATCATCTTGTTTGGTATGTGTGTTCATCCATTTGCTTGTGAAATCTTGTGTTTGATATTGCCCTAAAGCAAGCTTCCAATAAATAATTGCCACATCATCGTCTTCAACCAACTTGTCATAACACATATCTTAGACCACCTCATCCACATCATCCAATCCTAATCACCCAATTCATCAATTCATTTTAACTCACCTCCATCATTACACATCATTATCAACCTCATTCTAATCAAATCCCCTTCATTCTAATCGTCATCCTAATCACATCTAATTCATTCTTACCCAATCCTAATCATATCCTCCTCATTCTACATCAGCAAATCAACATCATCCTAATCATCTTAGTCATCATCATAGTCATTACACATCATCCAATCATTCCAAGCCAAATCACATCCCAACTACTTTCATCCCAATCCAAATCCAAATCAACCCAATCAAAAACCAAGACCTTAGTTGATCATCATTAACCGTTACCCAAACTTGCTTGAGATCATTAGTCTATCTTAAGTAAGTCATCCAATTAAATCAATCCAATCAACCCTCTATTACTTAAGTGTCATTAGTCTACGTTAAGTATAGAGAATCAATCCAATCAACCCTCTTACTTGAGATCATTAGTCTATCTCAAGCATAGAGAGTCATCCATCAAAAGAAAACAAATCAAATCATCCTAAGGTCTTGAAATTTGATCCCAATCACTCCACATCATCACCTACATTTCTCATTTAAATCACTTTCATCCCAATCCATTCATCCTAATCACCTCAATCCAAGGCATCCCACCTTGTTATCCCACATCACCTTTACCATTATCCTAAATCATCCTAGTCACCTAACCTAATAATTCCACCATCATTCATCCTAATTCCTTCAAGTTATCCAATATCATCATCCTAGTCATCTTCGACATCCTAATCATCATCACCATAGTCCTCATCATCCAAGTAAAACCCTAATCATATCCAAGTCATCATCCCATCACATCAACATCATCCTAAGCGTTACGCATCATCCAATCATCAAACCTTCATCGAAATCACCCCACATCTACCACTTGTAAACATGGACATGGCATTTCTAAACAAAACCTATGAGAATGATCCTTATAGCACCAAAACAATGCTTAATCAACTTAGTCAACTTAGGTGGTTATAAAGAAGGGAAGAAGACCCTGTGTCACCACAACATCAACAATTCCCACAACATCAAGTCCTAGGCCAATATCAACGATCCCACATTAAATCACAAGCCGAACAAGCACATAATCCAAGCACTAATGCCATCACATCCATTCCACAAATCACCCTCACTATTCCTAACAACACCACAAACACAAGTGCTTCCATAAGCATACCATCCAATGATCTTAACTCCATTGCCTTCATATCACAATTACTTTCTCAACAAACTTCCAACATCAACCAATCTCCACAACAATCCACCTCACAAAACCTTTCACCTACAAATTCTGTCATGCCACCTCATTACCAAACCTATCCACATGGCAATCAAATGTCCTTACAAGAACAACACGCAAGTCCAAATGGCCCTATGTACATAAATCAAGAAAGTCCAAGTGATCTTATGCAAGAACTAAAATCCTTTGACAAGGGAGAAACCAACCTAGCAAGTGCCTCCTTTGAGTCACCTTCACCATCCAATTATATGCCAACACATGAGCCAACTAGTCCTATCCCAACACCTTTATCAAGCCCTTCATTGCCTTCATCACCTTCATCCCCATGTTCCACTAATCCGTCATTAAAAGATTCCATGGAGATACTTTTAGAGAAATTGGGCCAAGCAAATTTGATTGAGCTATACCCATTCAAAGCATATTCTCCATCTATGTTTAAACCTTGTTGGTATAAAGATGATGCATATTGTGCATATCATAGGTATAGGGGCCATACCATATCCACTTGTGTCTGATTTCAAAGATTGGTCAAGAACCTAGAAGATTGTGGTAAGATTGTCTTAGATAAAACCAATCCCTCTCATTCCATTATCTTTCCATCTAGCCCAAATCCTAATCCCATTATCCCTCCAACAAATCCTAATCCTAAGCCTTCAACTTCTACTATTATCATCCATTCACTATATTTCCCATTCACCCATACCCTTGCAAAGGATGTGATCCATTGGCTACTAGCAAGGAATATAACATTGCCATGTCATCAAACACCTATTCTTGAGCCTCCCCATGAGTCCTTAAACACATTGTCTAGTCTTCTAACCCCATCATGTGATCTACAAGCTATCAAGCTTATTAAAGAGCCTTCCACTTCTATTCAAGAAAACCAAGAGTTATGTCAAGAGAACGATCCTAAGCATGAAGAAACAATAGCCCCTAAATCTAATCAAGATCAAATCATCCCCATCCAACCTATCCATAACATTTACCTTCTTTATGATCAAGATGATACCTATGAAGAAGCTATCCATGAGCACCTTGATCCTATCCATAATCCTATAATCCATGAGCAAGACATCCAAATTGCTCCCAGTCATCCTCCATCTAGCCCAATCCACGATCCTACACCTTCAACTTATCATGATGAGACATGTGCCTCCAAAGCAAACATAGAAGATCGAACAAATAATTTGGATCCCAATGAACATAAGAAAGCTCCTAATCATCCTTCCACATCCACCACCAACTCCATTTCAAATCCACCATTATATCCACTTGGCCTTACTACCTTCATTCATGAGTGTTCCTCCTTAGAACACCAACAACCATTATCCACTTTATCTTCTCCATCCAATAATCAACTCAAGTCTAGTATCAAAACCACACTTAGTCCTATCGTCCATCGCATACTCCAAAACATGAACTACCAAGGCAAAGGTTTAGGCCTACATGAGCAAGGCATTTTCGAGTCAATGCATGTCAAGGTCCCTCCTCGCTCATTTGGCCTTGGATATACACCCCAAGGTCAACAATCTAATGATGTTGGTACTTCCTCCACACTTCCTAAATCCACTTCCTTCCATCATAAACCCCATCATATTCCTAAAACATACATTGCCATTCCACCTCCCTCATCCTACAAATGTCAAAAGCATGTGACCATTCACCTTCCACCATCCACTTTACCTTCACTTTACCTCCACTCCTTCCAACTCCTAATATCCCTCCATCCGCTTTGCCACCATTGCTCCCAACACCCCCTTACCCAATCATTCATAAATACCCTAAATATCCTAATCATGACCAACAAATGCACGCATTGTATAAACATGAAGCTTCCACTCATTTCATTCACCACATGGGATTCAAAAATAAACATTTGGATGCCTCCATTCAAAAAGCCACAAATTCTAAGGGTTCTAATCCCTTAGGAAATCAATCCAAAAATTTAAAGCAAGGTAAATTAAAAAATCCATCCAAGTCCATACCTTCAAAAGCAAAGTCAAAAACTAAAATGATATGGGAACCTAAACAAAAATCAAACAAGTCAAATGAGGCATCCACCTCTCAAAAATCCCAACCATCCCTCTCCATTCAAAAATGCCATTCCATTCAAACATTTCAAACCTCCCACATGAAAAGCAAAAATTAGAAAAACACTAAGTCCATGTGGGTTCCAAAAGTCCTAAATCATCCATCTCCTAGGCAAACATCACCATTGCTTCCTACACCACCATCCAATCAAAAGCTTCCATGTTTAACATGGTGTGTGCAGCCGTTGGTCATGATTCCTTTCCAAAGCTCCATCACTCCATCATTCACTCATTATCCTACATATCTCCCGCATCACCTTCCTATGGTCCATGCTTTTATAGAAGTCCATTATAATCCACATCATAATCCACTTTCGATCCCTACATAATCCACATCATAATCCACTTTCTATCCCTCCATAATCCACATCATAATCCACTATCTACCTTATCCATCTCACTTTCACGCAATCACCCTACCAACATCTTGAGCATAATGACTTGACATGGTCCATTTGTGATGACATCCTTCTCTAATGGGACTATCACGTTACATGGAACTAGACACTTGAGTCCCACCCATCCATATCCCCCCCTTTCCCATTCAAAAGTCAAAATATTCACAAAAAAAATAAAAAAAGTCAAGAAAAAAAATCAAAATAGTAAAGAGAAATCCCTTCATCCAATGGTGAAAACCTAGTAAACAGGCGCCTTGGATAAGTACCATGATGAAAACCTGGTAAACATGTGTCATGTGTAGGTCGATCTTCTATGTCACTTGCACTTGGGGGCACGTTGTTTCATCCAAACTATCATTTCCTTCCTATTTATCCCATCCTACCATTTTCATACCATTCTACCATCCTTAGCCATTATACCCACATACTTATCCTATTGAATCCATCCATCCTCCCTTCTTTTGATCTTGACAAAGACATGGGGACAAAATGTTGAAACATGTTTTGGATATATCTTGAGATACCCCTCATCCTTTCAAAATAATCCTATCATTATCCTCTTTCCATTACCCAATTATCTATCCTATCCAACGTCATCCTATTATCATTCTTTATTTTCATAAGCCTTGTCATGTAAAATCCTAAGTCTATACCTAGACTGAGGCATGTTATTCCTATGCGACAAAGTCCTTGGAGATCACATCCTTGCTCTCTTACACATACATCCATTCCATTCCATAACCTATCCTTTTATCTTATCCATTTATCATAATCCTTTCATCCATTCACTACCGTCCATCCTTTTGTCCAATCCCATTCATCTATCCTTGCACCTAGACTTGGTTTTTTCCTTGTCATTGGTATCTAGCGTACAAGCTACAAATTGTAAATCCATTGACGTTCAAAAATACAAAATCCAAAAAAATTAAAATATTTCAAAAACTACAAAAAAATCAAAATATTTCAAAAACCCACAAAAATCAAATATCCCAAAAATACAAAAAAATCAAATATTCTCAAAAATACAAAAAAATCCAAGCAATAAGATCAATCATTATCAAATAATCGATCACATCAAATCCATCAAAACAAATCCAATCAAATCATCAAATCAAGCCAATCTATCAAACATCCAATCTATCAAATCATCAAAAGCAAATCAAATAACACCATTCAATCAATCCCAATCAATCCATATCATCCCATCAATAAAACACAAATCAGAACTACATCTCATCTTTATCATTAAATGCCTTGATCCCGTGGATACAAGGTATGTAGGCAATCTAGGATACGAAGGAAGTACCTAGATTTAGGCATATGCGATAGATTTCTTCCATCCTTCTAATCTTCACCAATCATCTTCTTTCTTCCATCTCACCTTCTATCGTCTATCTTCCATCATCACTAAAAACCTAAAATCCAATCATATCATATCATTCAATCCAATCCAAGCAGTGATCCAAATGCAAGTCATCATTTGTCCATACCAATCAAGTTAATCAAGCTTGTGAAATTATCCAATCGCAATCAATGGTCTTGATCCTAATCTTGTCGTAAACCAAATCAATCAAAACATCATCATCATCAATGGGATATATCGTTCCCGCATCCTTGTGTTGATCTAGGGATATATCGTTCCCCGCAATGACAACACCATCTATCAGTATCAATCATCAATCAATCAATCAATCATTGGTTTACAACTTGACAGGGGCAATACCTTGTTTGTTTTTGTATCATTTGGGCATGCTTGCTTGCTTGCTTGTGTGTGTTATCTTTTATCTTGCATTTGTATCTGAATCCAACCCAGCTAATATTCATATCTTGTATCTAGACAAGGTTGTATTATGCTGGGCACGAGACACATCGTCACCTTGGTCCTTATACCTTGGTGCATAATGTCTAGTGCTATATCAAACATCATGGTTGCTCACTTTAGTGCAGCATAGCGCATCCTTCCCTTTCTTCTATCCATTCCCTTACCTTTCTTCCTTGACCAATCTATTTCATTTCGAGAGCCTACCTGTGTTTGTCCAACCTACCTATTCTCTCGAGGGGGCATCATCACCCTATCCTTTTCCTCTATCCATTTCCTTAACTTCTTTGAAATGATGTTACTCGACATAAATCTTATCATCTCACAACATCTCTCAAAGGGGGGCAAATGTAGACACTAAAAATTTTCTAGGTCTTGTTTACACATGACCTTGTATGTCTTTGCCCTAGGTCCTAGTTACACAACACATTGTCGACATGAACTTGTATATGTTCCCCTAGGTTCTAGTTCATCCTAGTTCATCTAACCTCATCCCACTTAATCCCATTTATCCTTAGGTCCTAGTTCATCTTAATCACATTGGTCCAACTTAATCACCTTCTTGATTAATTAAATAAACCCACTTTATTTAATTAATCCCACTTGATCACATTCCTAATTAATTAAATAAATCCCATTTATTTAATTAATTGCACCTAGTCACATGTCTCACATAATTTAAATTAAAAATTTGAATTAGTTCCTCACCTTTCATCACATGACAACACTTGTCCACTTCCCTATTTGTCTCATGTGGGGTAGTAAAACTTGTATTTAATATGGTTCACATGTGCAAGCTAATTCAAATAAAATATTTGCTGATGACGGCGTGGTTCGGTGGTTAAGTCGCTTGGTTGTAGTGGCGGCCACCAGAGTTCAAACCCCCGCTAGGCCAACGAGCTCGTAGGCTTTATGCCTTTGCTGGGCCAACGAGCTCGCAAGTTTGAAGTGTTCCTTCTTGGGGATGAGGTCCCCTGTGTTGTGGCCTCATTGGTTCATCACTCCGGGTAAAAGTGTTAGTGTGGAGCCGGAGGGCGTGTCGCGCCAGCGTCACCGGTCACGTTAAAAAGTTTACCAGGCGCATTATCTTAAAAAAAATTGAAATAAAATATTTGAATTATATTCCTTTCATTCACCTTCACACACTTGTCACATGACTACACTTTCTTGATGTGCAAGGAAACCTAATCAATCCTAGCCATCCATCTCATCTAAACCCTAATCGATCTTGTCAATCCATTCTAACTAGGTTTTTCCTATAAACCTAGCCTCTTGTAAGCCATTTGGGGGGATGCAATCTAATTTCATACTATTATGCTGCCAAAATCCTGAGCAACCAACATTCAATCACATTCATCAATCTCTCCCTTACATCCATTTCCATCTCCATCTTGCATCTTCTTCATATTGCATCCATCATCTTGCAGGTATCAATCAAGTCGTCATCTTGTGCATATCATTTGAGATGTATTGAAGGTTTGGGTTTGGGTAATGTATGCATTTGTTTCATCATTTCAGCTAATCCAAATTTTTAGTATACACAAGAAACTGAATACAAACCTGTAAATTACAAAAAATAAAGAACTTGACATCAATAGATTCTCTATCCAGGACGCCAGCGCATCGCACACGTTCGTGTTGTCGTTCGTACAACCCAAAAAAGTGAATAGTTCCCATAATATGTGAAATCCAACCTGATGGTTCACCCAGAGGGGAACATAACAACAAGGTACTAAATAATAATAGAGATGAAAACAATAAAGATAAACTATCTAAATCCAATGAAATAATGAAATAGACAAAATAAAGGAGGAGATACAAATGAAACTCCATGTTGTTGTACGCTTCTCAAGCACCTGTAGATGAAACAAGAGAAAATGGTTATGGCTATTTGGGGGTTTTCCTTCAAGTCAAACCCCTACTTTGGTTTTTCAACCTCTATAACAACCAATAGATAAATAGATATAAAAGTGTGTGAATGCTCCTATTCCAAGTGTGACTAGGAATGGTAAGAGTTATGATTGTGCAAATAGTAAAAACTATAATGAAGGAAATAGAAGGGATGTGAGGATCCCAAGGTTCTCAAGTGCACAACAAAATAAATACTACAATAACAATAAACAAGAGCAATATCACCTTAGAAGGGCTTGAAGAAGCCAAAAAGAGCAAGAGAGCTGAAAGTAGATGTTGTAGGAGCACTGTAGAAAGTTGTAGAGCTTGAAAGAGCTGTGTAGTGCTAGAAAGAGCTAAGAGAGCCAAGAGATAATGCAAGATTGAAAGATAGATTCAAAAATTGAGATGAGGGAAGAGGAAGGGGCTAATGAGCTGTTTGGAATCTTCTCGATCTGTTACCTCTGACCTGCAAAAAATGACAAGTAGAGAAACATTCAAAATGGATACCAAACACGAAACTGTCACGGGACTCTAGTGCGTCGCGTGGATGTCCATGTGAAGCGCTAGTATCTAGACAATTTGGGCTAAAAAACTACGAGGGACTAGAACATCACAGGGATAACACAAAAGTGATGACAAAACTTGATAAAAAGATAACACTGAAAACAAGGCCTAAGGACCATGGGAGGAAAAAAGGCTAATGCAAGGGCTAAAATGAGCCTACAAACACAGTAAGGGAATGAACACTAAAGTAAGGCCAAAATATAGTGTGAAATTACAAGAGTATGCAATTTCTGATGTTACAGTTACCAAAATTTTCTGACGAGCCTCAATGAACTTGATGCTTTGATACAAAAATGACCCATAAACTCTCAAAGTTCTATGTAGAAATCACTAGAACATGAATTAAAATACTATTCTAGTTGTTTACAAAAATGATAGTTTATAATAAGAGTAAATGTTTCTCACAACAAACAAATATTGGAAATGGAAATAACTCACCATGAATCTTAAATATTTTACTATAGAAACCCTTTAAGGGGAAAAACCAACTTGGCAACAATACTTACTTGTCCACCTAAATACTATTTATGCTCAAGAACAAGCATAGAAATTGGATGCAACACAAGTTGCTCCTTAACTTCTTTGCCAATCTCAGAGACTCAAGTAAATTCTCCTATGTTGAACAATTACTCAAGCCTTAAATCACCTCCCTTGATGATCCATTCACTATGGAATGCCCCATGCTCTATTTTGTCCTCTATTTGTCTTTAAGTAGGCTTTCTTATTTTAGAAAATGAAGGGACATGTGGGGGATGTGAGGAGTCATGAATAAATTTGAAAAGTCATGGAGGGGGAACATGGAAAGGTAATATGTGGGGTGTGAAGTCATTTATGGAATATGAAGTCTCATGGGTGGAGCATTTCTTCTTCTTTTGGAGAAAGAGATAAAGTGGGGTGTTTTTATCCCACTTTGGAGAAAGAAAAGACAAGTGGGATGTTTCATTCCTTCTTAGATCAATATGAATCACATCCTCTTGGATCCTTATGGATCATATCTTACCTTTAGATGCTCCTCCTATTGGTTTAGACTTGATTTTAGTTGATCGACAACCCTAATATCAACCATCATTCAACCTCCAAATGACAAATGGGGGAAGTTTATCAGTTGCATACAAATGAATCGATAACAACTTGTAGGTATGGTGGCATTTATTAATATGTAAAAAGAACATGTTTGTACTGATTTTGAGGGTTGTCTTTGTGGGTGGTTTCTATTAAAAATGTGTCATGGAAATAACTTTCAATATTTTTTATCAATCTTTTTAATTTTAAGTAAATTATGGTGGTAGTTCACTTTTTCATATAAGGTGAGATTTGTGGATGTTCTAAATTATTACTGATTTTCCTATAGTGTTTATCTCTTTATGTACTCTCAAGTGACATGAGAATGAGGGTGAGAACATATATGAGAGTAGTAGAATGGTGTGCTATCTCTGAAAATGATGGTTAATATTTTTTCATATATGTTACAATAAAAACCATTCTGCTCTAAAGGTCTATTTACTTGAAGATAGATGATGATTGATTAACTGAAGTTTTTAAAGTGTGCTAGGTTTAATTTTCTTGCATTGACTTTTTTTGGTCAACGACTACATGTAAAATCTTTTCTTCTAGATGTATGGTCTCGCTCAAAATGAGTTAGAACTCAACAATGTGATTTAGATGATGACTATAGATCATAACAAGTGTGAGCAAAGGGACATAACAGTCCATGGATGAAAGACAATTGTAAGCTCTATTATAGAATGCTTTGATGTCATGTAAGATTTGGTACGTAATATTTTGATACTATGTAAGATTTGCTAATGGGGCAAACAAACCCAAGATCTGAATGACAATTGAGCAAATCCCAAAGATCTTCATCGTAATTCCTTTGATTTCACCGCTTGAGTGTGAATTCAGTAGATTTGCAGCTTGAGGTTTCCTCCTTTTGGAAGGAAGATGCATTATTCAATGCAAAGGGGCCTATTTCAACACTTGCTATGGACCTATCTATGTTCACAAAGAAGAAACATTCACGTGCCTAATCTTATAGGAATTTTAGGATAGTTATTCCATTTTTGAGAGAGGCTGCATAGTCCTTGTCACTTCATCCTCTCATAGGGACGTTTTTCCTTCTCATATGGGGTTTTTGTCTCTTCCAATCTTTTAGGAGGGAACAATTTGTTCATGAGTACCTAACATGGCTATGGATTTTCTAAGATCCACAACCTTATAATTAAATGCTCACATTTATTTAATTACTTTATTACATATTATGCATCTAGGATAGGATAAGCTTACTTAGGTAGGTATAAAATTGGGTAGGTGTTATCTCCCTTCCACATAATTAGGAATCTACTTAGGGATGTAATATGCATTCATGCATTTAATAATGCATCTTCCTTTTGAAAGAAGGAAACCTTGAGCTGCAAATCTATTGAAATCCCACTCAAGTGGTGGAATCAAAGAAGAAATTAGGATGAAGATCTTTGGGATTTTCTCAATATTCAATAAGTTGATGTTGAACTGTCACAAATTGATCAAAGAAATTAGGTACCATGTAACATTTGGTATAGAAACCATGTAAGAATGGCTCTCCAAACAAGTAATGGAATTGAACTGATAGGAATTGGTTGCTCCTCTAGAAGGTGTTAGCATGAACGATGATTTAGTGTAGACACCTGAAAATGCCTTGACCCCGCAAGCCACTTTCTTGTATCCTTGCATCACTAATTATACCTTATGCCAAATTAATTAAATAAAACTAATCTATTTAATTAATTCACAGTAGCCATTCATCTTAACAATTCGTCACAATTACATACTTGTAATAAATTAATTTAATTTATTACTATACCTTAACCATTGTGCACAAATAATTAAATAAATATTCCAATACTTATTTAATTAGTTAGATCCTCATCCCCTAGTCTAGATTATTTAAATAAAACACACTTATTTAATTAATTCCCCTAGCCTACAACCTAAAACTAGCTTAATTAAATAAATAACATTTATTTAATTAGCTATCACACCCTACCTAGTCTCTAGATCTAAATTAATTAAGGAAACCCTTGCTTAATTAATTGTAACCACTAATTAATCCCTTCACTAATTTCCAACGACCATATTAACTAAGTTAATCACTTAATTAATTAGCGTAAACCTTCATTATCCCATCTCCCCACACCCTTGGAATAAAAGACAATTTTTTATTCAAAGGGAGTCACATGTGTCTCCACCTCATCTTCCCTCTTTCATGCAAGAGAATTTTTTAATATAGAATGCTCACACATGTCTTTGCTAAAAGCATGCATGTGTCATTTCTCATCCCACTCACCCATAAAGCTCAATTTTTTATTACACCCTCTCCCATATGAATGAATTTTTATTCATTCATATGTCTTAATCCTCATTAATGCAAAGCCTTCTCAAGGATAATTTAAAATTCAAAAATAATGAGAGCCATCCATTATTGTTGATCAATCTTAGCCCTTGATCTCACCATTTCATCTCCACCCTTGGATCTCAACTTTGAATCTCCACCATTGATAAAAAAATCCTCCCAAAAACTCTATAAATACAAGCCTTCTCCAAGCATTTTTTAACTCAAGCCATTTGCATCCACATTATGCCAAAATCCACAACCAATCTTTAGTCCAATTCCCTTGCCAAATCCAATTTGTGCTGATTTTTAGAGCAATCCACATCAATTTAGAATTGGGTAAAGCTAGGAGATAGATTTGGGTGCACTATTTCCTCCACCTTATCAAGGAGAAGGAAGAGCTTGAAGATTTAAGGTATAACTTATTTGTTTATGCTTTCATTTGTGATTTTTGATCTTTTTGATTTCTTTCATCTTCATTTGGCACGCCCGATGGGACCCACGTCCCTATAACTAACCTCTTTTTGCGAGTTTTTGTGAGTTATTGACGTTCAGGTCGATTCAACACCTCCGACAACTAGTTCAGCATCTGCGGTCTCCTATTTAGCGCATGCGGACCCTCTGTCAGTGCCTACTGTTTTAAAACTAATGACAACCTCTATTTTGACAATGTTTTGTAGGTTTTAGCGCTTTCAACTCTCTGTTTAGCCCCTCTGAGCTCTTTGTTAGCACTAGAGATTCATCTGTTAGCACATGCAGTCTCTTGTTTAGCACCTTGGGTTTACCTATCAGCCCCTACGACTCACAGTTCAACGCTTACGGTTCATGGTTCAATGCTTCCGGTCATGACATAGTGTTCCTCTTTGCTTCAAAATCATTTCTAATATTTGGTTTCTCACAAACTAATGCTTGCAGGGTTTTTAACTTCTGATTTGTAGATTTAATAGGCCTTGAGATTTTCTTAGAAAGTCATTTAACCTATCACATTTAGAAAAATCATTGGGGCTATTTTAACCTTGCAAAATTTATATCATTAGCTCTCCATTTGGGTTAAAATTACCTTCTATTTTTATTGAGATAACCCTGCATGCTTTTATCATTTTTCTTTGATCATCTTGTGGAAAAAATAACTTGGTTTTGTGCAGGGCTCTCTCCTCTGTCGTATTATCGCCTTTGGACCTCGTATCAGTGCACTCAGTCTTTGTGACAGTACACGGTATAATAGATTCCTTTTTTAAAGCTTGTTTAATAGTAAAGTAGTACCTTTGGTCATTATTTTAGTGCATGTGCAATTCCATTTAGCATTTCTGGTTTCTATTTTAGTGCTAGAGGTATGTGAGTTAGCGCTTGCAATCTATCCTACAGCACTGTAGGTCTTTCTGTTAGTGCCATAGGTCTCTGTTTTAGTGCCAGCGGTTTGATAGGTCTGATTTCATTTTTTGGGACACTCAGACACTTTTTACAGGTAGCTAACATTTTGACCAAGCGTTTTACTAACCCCTTTTGTGCAGCACTGCTGTCAAAGACTATTTTCTCACTAGCATAGTTGCACATTAATTAGAGTAGAGGTTAAAGAATTTGTTTGTTGTGCTTGTGTTTGTATTAGAATGTATGCTCTCCCCTTGCACCTTAGGATGAAATTGGGGATTAAAGTCCTCGTGCAAACTTTTTGTTTATGTGTATCCCGAAGGGGTCACTATTTCACGTATGCTCTCCCCTTGTGCTTCGTGCGATCTTGGGTGATAAAAAATGAGTAGTGGTTTCTTCTTGGGGGCCTACTTGGGGATTTCATCACCCCAGGGAACAACCTCAACCACGTGTACTGGCAGGGTATATCAAATGGGGGAGAAGGAAACTTGTACCCCAATCTAGTCACGTTGTCATTGGGACAACCTTAGGGCCTCAGGTGATTCCAGACACAAGGTGAAGTGGTATTGACTTAATCTCTTATGCCACATCCTTTCAATGGGCTAGTGTTCACAGTTTGTGCCCCACGTACCTAGCGTATATCAGGGACTCCCTAGTAACTTGTGTTGAACACACCCAAGTACTAAGAGGGGGGGTGAATCAGTATTCAAATAAACCTTAAATCCTTTAGAGAAAATTAAAACTTAAAACTTTACTGCATTAATTTAGAAACATGAAAGATCAACGAAATGCACAATAACATACAACTCCAGATGTACGTGGAAAACCCCAAAAGGGGAAAAACCATGGTGAGGATTAACTCACAATATATGAAGCTCATTGCTATAAAAATTACAACTTTGTTTTAGGGCTACAACCCAAGGAAGCTACTACTCCCTGCTAATTTTGTTTTAGGGTTTCAACCCAAGGAAGCAACTAATCCCTAAATAAAAGTTTTAGGGTCATTCCCAAGGAAGCTACAACTCCATGTAGACTTTGTTTTAGGGCTTCAACTCAAGGAAGCAACTACTCCTTGAATTGAGAAAAAACTATGAAATGTTACAACATGCCAATCCTTCTACTGTCTAAAACTGACAATGAAGCTCACTCCTTTTGATGATTGCTATTCTACCTTTTCACTTCTCTTTTGATAATTAAATCATTTAGGCACACTCTCCACTTCCCTTCTATCTTATAAATGTCTTTAATATGAATCAAGACATGCACTATTACTTCTGCTCTTTCTCCTTCAGTCGCACATCATAATGCATTACGTATTCATGTTCCACTTCACACATTTCCCTCGCAATCATACTCCACCTAGATCAACTAGGTGTACATTATATACATGATATTACACTGATTACATTGTATGTCGACTAAAGACAATAAGAATATTACAATTTTAAATTCATCCAGAGATCAAACAATCATGAAACGTGTAGAGGGTAAGTTTTAACATGAACTACACTCAACACCACAAAGAGAAACACGCCTTGAGATTCCAACATATTCTTAACCCAGTCCTAAATATCCTTCACAACACCATCCTTCATAGAATAACATCCACATGCTTCACACAATTGAATTAGGTTGCCCTTAAGCAAGAAAACATGAAACTTGTAGCACATCGGTCATTACAACTTGGTGGTACTCATGGATGATTAAACGTTACTTGTGCTTCTCCCAGTTGAGTCAACATGACCCACACAATGTCTCCAAACACTCCTTGAACTCTGCATAGCAACAAATTTGTGGCGCACATCACCAATATTCCCAAGTTGGCCTCAACAACAACTCTTCACAAACTGACTTGAAAATTGTGCGGTACTGGAAACATGAAAGATCTGCATGTGCTTCAAACCTGAGAAACATAGAGACATGTAGAGTGTCCACATAAACTCATATATCTGATTTGTACAATCTCCAATTGGCACAAGTACTTAAACATGTGTCTTGAGAACAATTAAGCATCCAAAACCATCTATAGTACATTGTCATTTGGAAAACTAAACTTGCGGAACACCAAATCACTTGATACCATGAGGAAGCATGCATTAAAAATCTCTAAGCATGTCCTCAAAACCACATGAACAAATATTCACTTCCAGAGGAATGTGGAGCATTCCAACAAGCCTTCATCATTACTTTACTCTGCCAAAACACAGATTAGAACTCTGTCACTTATAACTTTTTCTGCGGAGGAGCAAATGACTTGAAACTTTGGATATAGAACCTTCACAACATACTTAACTTAACTTCTGAACTACATGACCATATCTACAAATACTGAGGAATGCAAAGCACTCTTCCAACCAGTCTTCAAGGCAGTTCTTCGTAGCAGAAACCTTCACCAACATCCAGAGATCAATCAACAACACATACTTTCTTAGGACCAACAAGAGAGAGCATTCAACATGCTATGGACCATCAATATTTCAAAATTATCAAAATTACTTCTAATCTTCTTCTTAATGTTTCTAATTCCCATCTTAATGCTTTTAATTCATTAATACTTCTAATTCTCATCTTAATATATCGTCATGAAATCATCAAACAAGACATAACATCCAACCATGAACATCAGGAGCATCACTATTACCACACACAAGGCATGACATCCAACCATGAATCATCAACAACAATACTGTTACCACATTAGCAATACCAACATCAATGACAACCACATTAGACAACCCAAACTGAATGTTGATATCAAACTGAGTGTTGACATCAATGACAACCTTAGAAAACATATGTGCAACAATATCCCCCTTTGGCATTGATGGAAACACACACCTGCTCATTCTCCCCCTTTGACATCAAGGACAAAAGAAAACTACTTATCCTTCTTAGTCTTCTCCCCCTTTGAAGTACATACACTCGAAGCAACTAACAGGCTCCCCTTGTTAGCATCAACCACTACCTGCTCCCTGTGAGAGGTAGCCACCACCAATCTAGGAAAAAGGATATAGCATGAATTACCCCCTTGGATAGATGCACCAACTATGCATCTAGCAAGAGGAAGGAGGGGCAATTACCCCTAACTTCTGCCAGAGATACTCAAAAGTATCCTTTGCAAGAGCCTTTGTGAAAACATCTACAATCTGATCCTTTGTTGGAACATATTCCAACTTCACTTTTTTATCTACAACTTTTTCTCTCAAAAAGTGACACCTGATTGATATATGCTTGGTTCTAGAATGCATCACTGGGTTCTTGGAAATGTTGATAGCATTGTATTATCACATAAAATAGGAATATGCTCATGATACTGTATCTTGATATCTTTCAATGTTTGCTTCATCCACAACACTTGTGTACAACAAGATGCTGCAACAATATACTCTGCCTCTGCAATTGATAAAGATACCGAATCTTGTTTCTTACTATGCCATGCAACCAATCTGCTTCCTTAAAAGAAAGCAACACCACTTGTACTTCTTCTATCATCAACACAACCAGCCCAATCAACATCAGTGTAAGCACTTAGATCAAAGTCATTACCTCTTGGATACCATAGGCCATAATCTAGAGTTCCCTTCAAATACATGAATATTCTTTTTACTGCCTTCTCATGAGTTTGCTTAGGATTAGCTTGATATCTGGCAACCAAACATACTGCGTGCATAATATCAGGTCTAGAAGCACTCAAGTACAATAATCCCCCAATCATACATCTATAAAGAGTCCGATCAACTTCAGGTGACTCATCAATCTTGCTTAGGTGACAACCAGTAACCATAGGAGTACTTATTGGTTTGGAGTCCTCCATACCAAATTTATTCAACATCTCTTTGACATACTTAGCTTGAGAAATAAAGATACCATCAACTAGTTGAGCAATTTGAAGCCTAAGGAATAAAGACATCTCACCAATCATAGATATCTCAAACTCTTTCTACATCTCTTCTATAAAATTCTTACACATATCATCATCTCCACCAAAGATGACGTCATTAACATATACAACAACCATCAAAATCATGTCTTCCTCTTTCTTAATGTAAATATTACTATCTTTAGTACCTTTCTTGAAGCCTTACTGAAGTGAATACTTATCCAACCGAGCATACCAAGATCTAGGAGCTTGCTTGAGTCCATACAAAGCTTTCTTGAGTCTGCACACCATGTCTGGATCTTCTAATAGCTGGAAATCATTCAGTTGTTCAATGTAGACCTCTTCCTCTAAATCACCATTCAATAATGTTGACTTGACATCCATCTGATAGACCTTGAACTTCTTCTGAGCAGCAAGGGAAAGGAACACCTTGATTGCCTCCATCCTAGCTACCGAAACAAAAGTCTCCTCAAAATCAATACCATCAACTTGTGAATAACCCTTACATACCAATCTTGCTTTGTTTCTCACAACTTCACCATCTTCATTCAACTTGTTCCAGAACACCCATTTTGTTCCTATAACATTCTTGTCAGCTGGTTTGGGAACTAGTTCCCATGTCTGATTCTTTTCTATTTGATTCAATTCTTCTTCCATTGCCTTCATCCATCCATCATCTTTGCTAGCATCAACAAAGGTTTTGGACTCTACCTTTGACAGTAGACACAAATTCAGTTGTTCTTTTTCTTTTGCAAACCTTCTCCTAGTTTGCACACGCACCTTCATTCTTATCTCCAATGATCTGATTTGTTGAATGATTCCTCTGAACATACTTTGCTGGAGTCATAGGGATTTGTTTTGATTCTCGCTCCTTCTCTTCTTTCTCCTCTTCTCAATTAGGGGAAATTTACATATAAAACGAGCCTCCTAAGAAACTCCAAAAAAGCAAAACTTTTCTCATATAATATAATTAAATAAATATAAATTGCTTTACTACATGAGTTATGTGGGGTCACATATTTATATTATAATTCTTGTAAAACTCAAGTTCACTTTTCTTTTTATATTATTTATTTTCTATTTTCTATTTTCTATTTTTTTTTAAAGTTATATTTTAAAAGCTACACTTTCTAAATTATAAACTCAAGTTCACTTTTCTTTTTATATTGTTCCTTTTCTTGATTTATTTCTATTTTCTATTTTATTTTTAAGTTATATTTTAAAAGATAGACTTCCTAAATTAAAACTCAAGTTTACTTTTCTTTTTATATTATTTCTTTTCTTGATTCATTTTCTATTTTCTATTTTCTATTTTATTTTTAAGTTATATTTTAAAAGATGCACTTCAAATTAGGGGAAATTTATATAAAAAATGGGCCTCCTAAGTATGACATCATCAACTTTTTGAGTTATCAAAAATCAACTAAAAGATGACATCCACCGTTATGGTGACATCATCCAAAATAAAAATAAATATCGGAGCATTTAATATTGGAGCTTTGATTTTTTTGAATCTCAATCACAGGTTAAAGTTTTTCCTTGATCAAAATAGTATTTCCATTCAAATCCATGATTAATTATTAATTTATAAATATCAGATTGTGTAGCATATTTTTTTTGGTTTTCACTTTATTACTTTTATCTATTGATCATAATGTATTGCATATTTTTTTGGTTTTGAATTTAAAATTTAGTATGATTTTTATATTATCGTTAAATTATATTGTCTATCAATATTCATTTTTGTAATTCCTTTCACAGATTTTACTCCATTAGAAGGAACAAGACTCACAAGTTTCCAAGAAGAAATCCGACATGTAAAATACATTCTAATTGATGAAATGAGTTGCATTGGACAAAATTTGTTAGAGAAGATAGATTCTAGACTTCGTAGGCATTTCTAGAAAATGCAAATATTAGTTTGCAGGTACAATTATGTCTTTTGTATTTTTTTTTTCCTATGTTAATACATATACTTCAATATAATAAACATAATTAACTACCCAACATTTTTTCATATATTTTATAGGCATATCAATTATTGTGGTTGGAGATTTGGGACAATTACCTCCTGTTAATGATAAACCACCATATGATAGTAATAGACGTGGTAAACTACTTTGGGAAGAATTCAAAACAGTTGTTACTTTGGATAAGATATTTAGACAAGAAGGAGAGAGCATTCAACAACAAAGATTTCGTGAACTTCTCACAAATCTAAGAAATGCAAATCCTACTATTGATGATTGGAAGTTGTTGATGACAAGAACCAATATCTCCATTGATGCACCAACCAATGATGAATTTGACAAAGGTATTCATTTGTTTGCCACAAATGATAATGTACATTATCATAACAAAAAGAAATTATACTCATTGAGACAACTTGTTGCTCGTAGCATTGCAACAAAGATGGGTAGTGTGAACACAGTACATGATGGTCATAATGATGAACTTGATGTTGAGCTATTAATTTGTAAAGATGCAAGGGTCATGTTAACTTCTAATCTTTGGATAGAAGTAGGTCTTGTAAATGGAGCTCTAAGTTATGTTAGAAAAATAGTACACAAACCTGGAACTGCTCCACCAGAATCGCCAGCATATGTTATGGTTGAGTTTGACAGTTATTTAGGGATACCATATGAAGATCATTCTCCACATACAGTTCCAATTACACCGATACAAAGAGGCCACACTATTCAAATACCTTTAAGATTGGCTTGGGCATTGACAATACACAAATCACAAGGTCTGACTCTTTCAAAAGCAACTATTGACATAGGACATACAGAAAGAACAAGATTGACATTTGTGACTATATCTCGTGTCAAGTCATTACAAGGACTTAGAATAATGCCACCTTTTACATATGACCATTATGAAAAGATGAAAAAGGGAAAAGAACTTGGGAAAAGTAAAGCTGAAGAAGAAAGACTGAGTTTATTAGAAGAAAATTGAAGCCATTTACATTAAACTGGCAGAGCATATACAATACAATGGTTTATATATCAATGTTGTATATTTGTAGTCATATTACTATAGATTTAATATATACTAGCTGCTCTCTTTTCCTGGTGGAGTTTTTTCCCAAAAGGGTTTCTCCACGTATAAGTTGTGTTAATATGGTTTGTTATTTTTTTTCTTATTTGTTCACTTTTGCATCACATAATCTATTTGGTGATCTAATAAAATTTTCATTTTCAAATTTGAATATTTTATGACTTGCTTAAAAATTTAATTTCACTATCAAATTACAAACACTATTAAAATATTATTTATTTCTAAATTTATGTTTCATAAATCTGATTATTCAAAGCATGCATTTTTATTTCAATAAACTAGTATATTTATATTTAAAAAACATATCTACATTACGCCTAGATATTTCTTCTCAAGGCGCCTTTTTCTTAAAGAATTGCCACAGTTCCTTCGAATAGGCGCCTCGAGAAGATATATCTCGGCGTAATGTAGATATATTTTTTTAAATATAAATATACTAGTTTATTTTTAAGTTATATTTTAAAAGATACACTTCAAATTAGGGGAAATTTATATAAAAAATGGGCCTCCTAAGAATGACATCATCAACTTTTTGAGTTATCAAAAATCAACTAAAAGATGACATCAATCGTTACGGTGACATCATTCAAAATAAAAATAAAATTATTTATTTTATAAAATAAAACTTTCTAAAATCCTATGAATTAACTCATGATAGTTAATTTAACTCTACATATCCTATTCTATCTCAAATTTCAATCATCTTTCTAAATAATAAAGATTCTTTTTGTTTTTTAATTTATATTTTTAGGTTCTATTATAGAAATTATTATGTTTTCTAAAAAATACTTTCATTCTTTAGGAAAAAGAAAATCTAAAAAGCATTTCAAAAATATTTCAACAAATCTTTTCTTAATTTTTTTTTTAATTCCTTAATAGCATTAAAAATCATAAAACCTACTATAAAGATATTTAATATATTAATTCTAAATATATAAAATCATAAATTTATATATATATAAAATTATAAATATATACTGGTATATTTATATTTAAAAAATTTATCTAAAATACGCCGAGGTATATTTTTTTTCCATAGTTTCTTTGATTTTCTCTTGCAATTTTTTTTTTGGTTTTTATTTTTTAATTTTTCCAATTTCATTTTTAGTTTCATAATTTTCGTGATTTTTTCCAGCTTTTTCTCTTTCCAACAGTTTCCAATTTTTTTTTTGTTTTTTTTTTCCAATTTTTTTTTTGGTTCCATAGTTTTTGTGATTTAGCTTTTTCTCCTTCAACCATTTTTAAATTCTTTTTTAATTTTTTTTCTTTGATTTTCTTAAGTTTTATTTTTTTATTTCCTTTTTGGTATTTTATTTTATTTTTCTTATAAATTTAGGCAGAAAAAATGAGAGCTCATCCCCACCTGCTATGACTGTATAATGCCTCTTAAAAATCATTAATCTATATATATAAAATGATAATATGAAACTTGATTTATACATATAAAATGATAATATGAAACTTGATTTAATATATAAAATTTATAAAAATAAAATATTAAATATAAAATAAAATATCTAAGCTACTTGTACTTTGCTACTATTTATAAATAATATAAACGTGTTTATTTAATAAACATACATAAAAAAATAATAGATGAATATTTTAAAGCTACATTCAATTTTTTTATTTAGTACTTTTTAAGCTAATTTAAATTTTATATACTAAAAAAATCTTTAGAAATAAAACTTCTTCTCTCACAAATTAAAAAAAAAAATTCTTCAAAATTAAACAATGAAGAATGAAAAATAAAAAAATAATTAGAAAAAGAAAAGTAAAAAGCTAACAAATATTCACAATAAAAATATTATTGAAGAGAAAAATAAAAACACAAAAATAAAAAAATAAAAAATATTCATGATAAAAATTTATTGGATAAAAAAAGCGAGAAAGAAAACAAAATAGCTACTGTAAAATACTCTTTCATATATACACACTTCAAAAAAGTTAAAAATAAACTACTATAAGAGTTTGTTTTAAAATTAGGAAGTGTGGCTTTTTAAATATAACTTTTAGATAAAAGACTTTTTAAATAAAAAATAAATAATCAATAAAAGAAATATTCTAAAATGAAAAGTGAACTTGAATTTTTAATATATTATAATAGAAATATATGTTTTTGATATAATAAGGTGGCAAAAACCAGGGGCCGAACCCTTTTACAAAACCAACCCGGGGGGGCAAAAAAACAACGTACTGACAGTACTCAGCCAGCACAGAGAAAAGACCAGCAGCACAGGCACCACAACTTTGCTATAAAACAAAAACTAGCAAAGCCCAACAGACTAAGCAACAAGGTTGCAAGGAGCAACAACCTAAACAATAGCAGAACCAGAACTATCAGGTCAAACACCCTTGGCACAAGTGTGGTTCAATGAAACATGCTTGGGAAGACCTCGCTTCCTCCTTTGGACAATAGTCCAAAGAACATCATCTCCATCCGCAGAAATAGGAGAAGAAGTAGAAACTCTCTCCAAATCCTTGGAAGGGGGTGGAACTTGGGGCACAACAATATCAGCCCCAGCAACAACCTGTGTACCTATAGTGACAGTCTGAGACATATCAGCAGCTGAGATCTCTGTAGCAGACGTGGTAGTAGCAACAAAAACAAGGGAGGTCCTTGTAGCAATTCTAGAAACAACAGCAGTAGCAGGGGAGTTTCCTGCAACACACCCAGCAACACCAGCAATAGGGGAAGACCCTGACAACACAGTAGTCTCGATAATAGTCCCAATAGCAGTCCTAGCAGCAGAACCACCAACAGTAGTATCCATAGCTGTAAAATTAGGAACCCCCTCAATATCAGGGGTAGACCCATCATCATCAGAGGAAGATTCAACCGCCTCTAACCCAGAAATATCCTCAGCAACACCAACTGTAAGATGTTCATACAAAGCATTCTTCCACCAGGAGGAAGAATGAGGGATCTTTAAGCGAGGACACCCAGAAGCCAGATGACCCATAGCAGAGCATCTATGACACCGAAAGGGAATACCTTCATAGTCCAAAATCTGCCTCCAAGAATTATCAGCAACCTGTAGCATAATCTCATCTGGGAGAGGCTTAGAGAAATCAAGATCCACAAGAACACGAGCTTATGTGGTATGAGAAAAGAAGGTAGTCGCTTGATCTACCATAATAAAAGAACCCAAAGAATTACCAATACCCTTATAACAAGATTTGCACCAAAGATGCAGCGAAAGATTCGGGAGATGAATCCAAATAGACATTCTATTGAAAGACTCAGTCAATGGGTTAAAGGAGGGAACCTAAGGCTTGAGAAGGAGGGCATGATTGCCCCAAAACCAGGCCCGAGTATGAAGAATAGCATTCCAATCAAAAACTGAAGCAAAAACAACTACAAAGAAACCTTTTGCACAAGGGTAAATTTCTATTTTCCCCTCCATGATAGGGCACCAATGCTCTGAAATCTAGAGGTTCAAATCGCCCAGCCAAGGCCACCAATGGTCAAATCTACAAATCAAACCCTGCTCAGAGAAATAGTCTATATTTTTTAAAACCTCATCCCCTAGGACCACTATAGGGGGAGGCAAGTCTGACTGAGAAATAGATCTCCTAGAAACCAGAGCAGCAGCAACATTAGCAGACTCCTCACATCGCCGAGGAGAACCACTACTAACAATCTTTGCATAAGATGTAGTAGCAATAGCAGTAGCCCCAGAAACAGACGGCGTACCAACAGCCGCAGACACCCCAACAGTAGATGGAACCCCTACAAATAAAGTAGTAGTTGTAGTCATGGACGGTGCTCCAATGACAACTCCAGCAGTTGACCGCACAGATGACGCATCAACAACCGTAGCCAAACTAGTAGCAGAAGAAAACACACCAGCCACAGGCACCCCAATAGCAGATGGAACCCTAGCCGTAGATACGGACAACGCATCAACAACCACACCAGCCGCTGAGCCCATGGATGGCGCATGAATAGCCGCAGCCACACCATCAATAGAAGAAAACCCAACAACAGCAGACTGAACCCCTGCATGTAAAGTAGCAGACAAACCCTGTAAGGCAGCATCTGTAGACACAGACGACACTCCAATGACAAAAGCAGTTAAGCCCATGGATGGCGCACTAACAGCTGCAGCCACACCAACAACAGAAGAAAACCCTGCAATTAGCCAAGCAACAGACGAATCCTGTGAACTAGGAACATGGGCGGGAAGAGGAGCGGGAGAGCCCATTTCAAAATTGAACTATAGAAATATATGTTACCACTTTAAAAAAGCAATGAACTTGAGTTTTCTAAGGAATTATAATAGAAACATGTGTCCCCACTTAACTCATGTAGTTAAGTAATCTATATTTATTTATATTTAAATAATTTGTATTATATGAGATATTTTTTGCTTTTTAGAGTTTCTTAGGAGGCCCATTTTTTATGTAAATTTCCCCTAATTGAGTCTAATTCGATGTTTTAAACTCAAGTTTTACTTAAAGAATATACTAAAAAGTAGTTTAATTTTTTTAAACGTATATAAAAATTAAAAATAAACATTTTAAATAACATTTTAATTCTCCTTTCTCTAAAATATAAATAAATATTTGTTATCTTTTTATCTTCCTATTATATTTCCTTATAAAACTCAAGTTTACTTTTCTTTTTATATTATTTTTTAATTTGTTTTTTTCTTGAAATTCTTTTAACTTTATATTTTTAATATCTACACTTTCTAAGAAAATATTTGTTGAAATATTTTTGAGATTTTTTTTCCTAAAGAATGAAAGTATTTTATTAGAAAACATTATAATTTTTATAATAGAACTTAAGAATATAAATCTAAAAAACAAAAGAGATCTTTATTTTAGAAATATGATTGAGATAAAATATGATATGTAGAGTTTAATTAATCATCATGAGTTAACTCAAGGATTTTAGTGAGTTTAATTTTATAAAATAAATAATTTTATTTTTATTTTGGATGATGTCACCGTAAGAGTTGATGTCATCTTTTAGTTGATTTTTGATAGCTCAATATTTTGATGACATCATCCTTAGGAGGCCCATTTTTATGTAAATTTCTCCTAATGTCTTCTTCTTCAAAGTAAGGAGGTAAATCAGATCCATAGTCCTTTGGTTTTTATGAGATCTGATACAAGTCTTCATCTACCTTGACATTTGTGCTTTTAATCATCTTTCCCATTTTCTTATTGTAGCATCTATAGGCCTTGCTTCTGGTTGAGTAACCAAGAAAGATCCCTTCATCACACCTTGAATCAAACTTTCCAAGGTCTTCTTCATCTTTCATGATGTAGCATTTACTACCAAAGATCTTGAAATATCTGACAGTGGGAGGTCTTCCATACCATAGCTCATAAGAAGTCTTAGTGCTATTGACCCTCAATTGTACTCTGTTAAGCAAATAGAAAACAAAGTGAACAACTTCCTTCCAATACATATCAGATAGATCTGCATCTTTCAACATAACCCTAGCCATCTCTTGCATAGTCCTATTATTTCTCTCTACTACCCCATTCTGCTGAGGAGCCCTAGGAGTAGACAGATGTCTCCTAATACCATGATCTTCACAAAACTTTTCAAATTCATTTGAAGTAAAATCACCTCATCTATCAGATCTTAAGCATTTGATCTTAGCATCCATTTCATTCTCAACTATTGCTTTTAAAATCTTAAACTTATCAAAGGCTTCTGATTTTTCTCTTAAAAAAGTAACCCAAGTCATTCTAGAGTAATCATCAATAAGCAACATGAAATACCTTTCACCTTGTTGACTCTTTGTTCTTGTTGGACCACATAGGTTAGTGTGAATTAGCTCCAATGGCACTGTAGAAGAGTACTCCTTTCTCTTGAAATTTGTCTTTGTCTGCTTTCCCTTTTGACATTCCTTGCATAAAGTGTTTGTAGGCTTGGTTATCTTAGGCATGTCTCTCATTGCATGAGTAGAGCTAATCTTCACCATGTTATCAAAGTTGATGTGTCCCATCCGCTTGTGCCACAACCATCATTCACTGGATTGAGCCAATAAACAGGTTCTTCCATTTACCTCCTTTAGATGATAGATATCTCCATATGTCTTAATAGCTTCTGCAACAAGTCTTCCAGATCTTGCCTTCTTGATTTCACATCCTTTGTCATGAAAAGGAAGGTTGTATCCTTTACTACACATCTAACTAACACTATGAAGATAGTGCTTTAGCCCTTTGACATAGAGAACATCCTCAATCTTGTTCTTCCCATCAATAGTTATAGCACCCTTTCCATAGATTTGTGCTGACTCATCACCACCAAACTTGACAGCTCCACCATTCCACTTCCTAAGGTTGATGAATTTCCCTTGTCATCAGTCATGCGATTGGAGCAACCATTGTCAATGACCTAAGCATTTGATTCTTCTTTTGCATGAAAATCAGTCCACACAACCATAGCTTTTTCATTATTTTTGTCAGCCTGCAAGGTACTAGGTTTCTTACATTTTTCAATATCACCCTTTTTGTCACTAACTTTCAAGGCCATGAAAAGTATTTCATCATTTGAACCATCATGATCCTCATCTTCTGAAGAGCAGCTGTTCTCCATGGAATAAAGACTTCTTTTGAACTTCTCATTTTTATTGCTACCCCTTGATTCTTTAAAAGGACATTTAGAGGCAAAATGACCAATTTTCCCATGATTGAAACATTTGAAAGGTAACTTACCTTTGTATTTTCTGGTGCCCTTCTGCAATATTCTTACAAAGTTTGCCTCTACCTCATTAGGATCATCATCTTGATCAGCTGTTCATCTTCTGCTTTTTTGCTGAATTTAAATGTTGCTTCCTTCTTTGGAGCTGCTTTGTCAAATTCTCTCATTTCAAAGGCTATGAGAGTACCAAACAATTGATCTACTTTATAGTGATCCAAATCTTGAGTCTCCTTAATAGAAGATACCTTATGATTGTAAGATTTAGGGAGGAACCTTAGAACCTTTTTCACAATCTCATCTTCTTTCACTGTTCCACCAAGACCTTTGATTCCATTAACTATTTCATCCACCCGGAGCATATAACTAGCAATATCTTCATCTTATGACATCATCAGGGTCTCAAATTTGCTCTTGAAGATTTGCATCTTGGCTTGCTTCACTTTAGTATCTCCTTCATAAATTTTGCTAAGTTTTACCCAAACATCCTTAGCAGATTTGCAACCCATTACCTTCAAAAGTTCTGAATCAGCTAGCCCACTTATGATAGCATTCTTTGCCTTGGAATTGTTATCATACAACTTGATTTCATCTGGATCAGTAGGATCATCAGTAGGAGAAGTGTAACCATCCTCGATAGATTGCCAAACACCAAACCCTAGAGAGGATAGATAGCTTTCCATCCTTAGCTTCCAAAAGGAGCAATTTATTCCATCAAACATAGGTGGCTTGTGAGATCCATTATTAGCCATCCTAGACCTTCCTCAAGTGGTTAATCTCCTTTTGAGGAACTTGGTTCTAATACCAATTGCTGAACACACTCGGATATTAAGAGGGGGGGTGAATCAATATTCAAATAAACCTTAAATCCTTCGGAGTAAATTAAAACTTAATCTTTACTGCATTAACAGAAACATGAAAGATCAACACAATGCACAATAATACACAACACCAGATGTATTTGGAAAACCCCAAAAGGGGAAAAACCATGGTGAGGATTAACTCACAATATATGAAGCTCACTGCTATAAAAATTACAACTATGTTTTAGGGCTACAACCCAAGGAAGCTACTACTCCTTGCTGACTTTGTTTTAGGGCTTCAACCCAAGGAAGCAACTAATCCCTGAAGAAAGGTTTTAGGGCCACTCCCAAGGAATCTTCAATTCCTTGTAGACTTTGTTTTAGGGCTTCAACCCAAGGAAGCAACTATTCCCTAAATTGAGAATAAACTTAGGAAATGTTACAGCATAACAATCCTTCTACTGTCTCAAACTAACAATGAAGCTCACTCCTTTTGATGATTTCTATTCTGCCTTTTCACTTCTCTTTTGATGATTGAATCAGTTAGGCACACTCTTCACTTCCCTCCTATCTTACAAATGTCTTCAAGATGAATCAAGATAGAACCTATTAATTCTGCTCTTTCTCCTTCAGTCACACTTCATAATGCATTACATATTCATGTTCCACTTCACACATTTTCCCTCACAATCATACTCCACCTAGATTAACTAGGTTTACATCATATACATGATATTACATTGATTACATTGTATGTCAGCCAAAGACAATAAGAATATTACAATTTACAAGTTGGCCAAAGATCAAACAGTCATGAAACATGTAGAGGGCAAGCCTTAACATGAACTACACTCAACACTAGAAAGAGAAACACGCCTTTCAAATTCCAACACATGCTTACCCTAGTCCTAAAGATCCTTCATAGCAACATCCTTCATAGAATAACATCTGCATGCTTCACATAATTGAATTAGGTCACCCTTAAGCAAGAAAACATGAAGCTTGTAGCACATCAGTCATTACAACTTGGCAGTATTCATGGGTGATTAAATGTTACTTGTGTTTCTCCCAGATGAGTCGGCATGACCCAAACAATGTCTCCAAACACTCCTTGAACTCCACACAACAACAACTTTGTAATGCACATCACCAACATTCCCAATTTGGACTCAACAACAATAACTCTTCACAAACTAACTTGAAAACTTTATGCGGTATTGGAAACATGAAAGATCTGCATGTGCTTCAAACCTGAGAAACATAGAGACATGTAGAGTGTTCACATAAACTCATATAACTGATCTGTACAATCTCCAACTGGCACACGTACTCAAACATGTGTCCTGATAACAATTAGGCATCTGGAATCATCTGTAGTACACTATCATTTGGAAAACTAAACTTGCGGAACACTAAATCACTTTACTCTACCAACAAGCCTTCATCATTATTTTACTCTACTAGAACATAGACCAAAACTATGTCACTTATAACTTTTTTTGTAGAGGAGTAAATGACTTGAAACTTTGGATATAACACCTTCACAACATACTGAACTTAACATCTGAACCACATGACCATATCTGCAAATGCGGAGGAATGTGAAGCATTCTCCCAACCAATGACCTTCAAGGTAGTTCTCTGCAGCATAAACCTTCACCAACATCCAAAGATGAATCAAAACACATACTTTCTTAGGACCAACAGGAGAGAGCATTCAACATGCTATGGACCATCAACAACATCTCCAAAATATCAGCATTACTTCTAATCTTCTTCTCAATGCTTCTAATTCCCATCTTAATACTTCTAATTCTGATCTTAATATATCATCATGAAATCATCAAACAATACATGACATCCAACCATGAACATCAGGAACATCACTTTTACCATACACAAGGCATGACATCCAACCATGAATCATGAGCAACAACACTGTTACCATATTAGCAACACCAACATCAATGACAACCACATCAAACAACCCAAACTGAGTGTTGATATCAAACTGAGTGTTGACATTAATGACAACCTTAGAAAACATATGTGCAACAACTTGTTCAAGACTATATTAAGACCTTTCAGTTGTATGAGATTGTAATGCACCAGATACCAGTTAGGCCTGGGAAGTTACTCAGCATACAAGACACATTGATTTTATCGCTAAGTGCAAATGCCTTCTAGAAATAGGCTTGCATGTTGTGTATGCTCTCCCCTCATGACGTAAGAGAGATCTTGGGTGATCAAAAGTGGTTAGTTTAAGTGAGGTGGGTTTATGGTATCATACACTCCTACTTGAATAATTATAGGGATGTTCATGTGATTGGCGTGCCTTCTATGTCAAGACCTGTGAAAGCAAAAATTGATTTTATGCATTCAAGTCATTCAACCATTGTGTTTTCATTGTTTGCATAGTTTCTTGCCAAAGAGTTGAAGCCAATAAAATCAAATTTCCACACAAATCAAACAATTTTAAAACCTTAGGATGACCTTTTAGTACCTCTGTACCAATTGTCAGCGTCATAGTGATGAGTCTAGTTTATGACTCAATTTTGTTAGACTTTATTATCCATTTGCTATAGTTATCATGGACTTTGGTACTTATATTTTGATCTTTTCATGACATTTCCTCAAAACCATAAGATATTGGTTATAGGTTATTTCCTATAATCTTTAATGACATTAACATGCTATATGAACTATCTATGTTAATTTTACATGTGGTTAATGAATGCTACTCTAAGATAGTTACAGATATGCAATTATTGTGCATACTAATATTGTTATGCAGATATAATTAGCAGCCTATAAAGTCAAGGAAGATTCTGCCAGTTGGTTACTCGCCATCAAAGTCAAACAAGGTGGTCATTCAAATGTCAAATGGAGGGAAAATAACCGCCTTGTAACTGGTCTTAATTACTTGTTGAGCAAATATAGGAGTTACTATTGTGCTAGATTTTGCATTGAAGTGACTTGCTTAACCAGATTCCACGCATGCTTAACCTCCTCTTCACTTTCTATGCTTTCCCTAAAGTGGCGTCCTCCTATTCTATTGGAGTTGACTGCCTTGCTAGGTAGTTGGTTTTGTAGTTTTCTTTCTATAAATAAGATTCAGATGCTCCTTCTGAGGGGTTGATTAATCTGAGGTTGTACTTGCATTATTATGTTTTCAGCAATACAGTTAAGTCATTTAGTTGTACTCATGTTTTCCAATGAATACAATGAAGTTATAAGTTCGCATCTCTGAGTTTACATTTGTCTTAAGGAATACTCATCCAAGGGGCCCACTTGGTGAGCATTCCATCCTTTAGTTTAGTTGTATTTTCTGTTAAGTAGTTAGTTAAATCTGGCATTAAATGTTCCTGCAGCCACTATAATTCCATTATGTGTCTGTTCCTACAGCCAAAGTGGATAGAGTAGTTTCCTGTTTGTTTGCCTAGATTTTCATTTTCTGTCATGCACTTTATCTTAGCATAGTTGTTGATTGATGTTCAACATTTATGTTATTTCTTTCCAAGCAGTTTATTTTCATCATTATGTCTTTCTCAACTGTAGAATGAATGTGGCTACTTTGGAAGTTCCTAGTGCACATACCGTGCTAACCCATTTCAAGTTCACGGCCCTGGGTTGACAAGTTAAATGCATCTTCATAGTGATTAAGACAGCTATTTAGGTTAGATATCTAATCTCTGAATCACATCTTTATGGGCTTAGTTGTTAAATCATTGTAGGAGACCAACATTTTTGGCGTCGTTGCTGGGGATGGTGTCAAACTAGGAAGATCTTTGGAGTCATCTTTAGTATTATTTCTTGCAGAAGTATTTTTGAAAGTGTACTCTTAGTATATCCTTCATTTAGGAAGTAATGATCGACAATCCATTCACAACATTCTTTGTGTGAGTTGGTTGATACTGAGTATATTGCATGCATATAGGCAGAAGAAGAGATGCTTTAGGGAGATTCCTTCCTAATGATCCAAATTACCCAGCAGAAGAAGCAGAAGTGAATCCTTTTCTTGATGCATTCCCTAATTTGAATAGTTCTGAGACATCCTCTAAAGAACAAGCTGCCCAAAACTTGATTGACAATCCATTTGCCTTGATAATCAACCAAGCAGCTATGGCTGTCCAAAATGTACCCAATCAACCAACCTTTCCATTTCCTTTACTCATCAAAATGGATTGGATAATCTCAAAAACATCCTTGCTTCAGATCTCCCCAAGTTCTATGGACTTGCAACAGAGGACCAGACACCTTCTTGTTTGAATTTGATATCCTCTGCAGAAGCTATGACTACACCATTGATGCTCATAGGCTTAAGCTATTTCCTACTACCATGAAAGATGCTGCATTGAGGTGGCTTATGGGTCTAGGTAGTGATATTGTCAATACTTGGGATGAAATGAAAGAGAATTTTCTTGAGAAGTATAAAGACTACTGTAGGGGTGGAGATATGAGAGGAAATGATATTTTTAGAATGCAGCATAAAGATGATGAAAATTTGGAGGATTACATCTCAAGGTTCCTGTTTTGTTTACAAAAATCTCCCCATCATACACTCAATGAGGAGTCTCAGAAACTACTCTTCCTCAGAGGAATAAGTGAGCATTGTACAGATGCCTTGGATTTAATGGGAGGAGGAGATATTACCCAAGTGCCTTGGGAGGATATTAAGAAGTTGTGCCAGAATTATTCCAAAGTAGCCATGAAGAAAGGAAGAGGTTACCATTCCCTTATGGGCAAAACCTATACCAATGGAGTTTCAAGGATGGAGATAAGTCACTTGCTATTTGATTTTAAGCAAGATATTATAAATAATATGGCCACCCAGCTAGACACACTTTAGGCAAAGAAGAAGCACAAAGAGGCCGAGGCAATGTTGACAGAATATTGTCCTCATTGCAGACAAAAGAAGAGGGATTGCAGATGCAAGATGGTAGCTAACATTAACAGTAAGCAGATTCCACCCGAGTTCAAACCAATCCAAGTTGAAGAAGACCAAGTTTACTATGTTGCACAAAGGATGCCATGGGCTCCAACACAAGGTATGTCACCAGATCCATTATCATTTGTTGGACCATATTTTAATACTTATGCATCTGGTAACCAATGGCAACAACCATCTCCATCTAACTATGGAGGATATTCACCTCAGCCTTGGAACAACCCCCCAAACACTTGGCAAAATTACCAAAACCATGCACCCTAGTGGCAACAACCTCAAGGGAATTGGTAGTCACCTCAAGGAAACTGGCAGTAAACATCTCAATGGAGGGGAGGACAACAATGGCCAAACCAGACAACTAATTATATGTAGCCACCTTCTCAGCCCCAACAGTCTGCTATAATGCCTCCACCTGCTAGTTCCAATTCAAATACACCTAAACCTACTCAGTTACCAGCTTAGCCCTCACCTAACCCAAATAATAGACAATAGTAGCAGCCAGTATACTCTGTTGATCCAAATCAATTCCCTGAATATGCTATGAATGTAAGTGACATCCACCTGCATTCAGGAACTACCTTGGCAGCTCCTTCTAGACCCATCATTACTGAGCTTCCAGAGGAGGAAGAGGAGCCTTTAAATGCCCCCATTCAGCCAAATGCACCTGGAAATCTTGAACCAATACCAATCAAGCAGACTGCCCAAGAACCACCATTTCCATAAAGGTTGGAAACTGTGAAACAAAAGGAAGAGAAAGAGGAACCCACCTTTGACATTCTAGAGTAGTTGAAACATGTATGTGTCAAGATCCCTTTATTTCAGGCCATAAAAGATGTTCCTATATATGGCAAAGCAATCAAGGAAGCATGCCTTAAGAAGCCAGGTAGAAAAAGGAAAGACCCCACTATGGTTCATGTGGTGGGACAGTTGGCTGACATCATGCTTGGGAAAGTGACTGTTCCCAAATATAATGATTCAAGGAGTCTTGTGGTAGGAGTTATAAATGGGATCCAAATAAAAAATGCTCTCATTGATTTGGGAGCAGCCATAAATGTAATGACCAAGGATATCCTGCAGCAACTAAATATTGCAACCATGAGACCTACTCCTACTATCCTGCAGCTTGCTGATAGTTCTACTGTTAAACCTGATGGGATAGTAGAGGACCTTGTGGTATCCCTGGACTCATGGGAATATCCAGCTAATTTCATGATACTTTCTCCTAAAGCCACATTGGGAGGGTACCCCATCATTCTGGAAAGGCCGTGGTTAGCCACAACTGATGCTTATATTGGATGCCAGTCAGGAGACATGACCATCTCTGATGGGAGAAACACTAAAAAACTTGTTCTTTACCCACCTGCACGGCCATCTCATGATATGGATAATCCTGTTTGGCCACATGTTGGTGAAGAGGCAGAGAAATCTAATTCTATGGAACAACTTATGATGTTGGGCAAAAGTTCTTTCATGCAGCTTCAAGAGGAAGAGGAGGTGTTGTCTAACATAATTCAGAATCATTGTGAAGTAGAAGAAGCATCATCCTCTCATTCTGCTGATCCAGTGAAGATACTTATTCCCACTTTTCCTGCAGCAACAAGTATGTCTCATACATTGATTCCACAAGAAATCAAGGTACTAAGCATTAGTGAAGAAACTATGGTAGAGTTAACAACTCAATTGGAGATTTCAGAAGAAAGATATCTGAATATTAACAACAAATTGACTCAAGAACAACAACTGTCTTTGACAAATTTGTTAAAGAAACACACCAATGCCTTTGCATGGGATTACCATGACATGAAAGGACTAGATCCCACATTATGTACCCATAGGATTTACATAAAGGAAGATTATACACCAGTAAGACTGCCACAAAGGAGAATCAACCCTGCATTAAGAGAAATTGTCAAAGAAGAATTAAATAAGCTATTAGATGCAGGATTCATCAACCCAATCACAGATAGCCAGTTGGTGTCTCCTTTGGTTCTCGTGCCCAAAAAGGGAGGGAAATGGAGAGTCTGTATTGATTACAGAGAATTAAACTCTGCCACCAAAAATGATCATTTTACCCTTCCTTTCATAGACTAGGAATTGGACTCACTTGCAAGAAAGTAGTACTTTTCCTTTTTGGATGGGTTTAGCAGTTACAATCAGATACAGATTGCACCAGAGGATCAAGAGAAAACAACATTTACCTGTCCTTGGGGTACATATGCCTACTCAGTGCTTCCATTTGGCTTATGCAATGCACTTGTAACTTTCCAAAGGGCAGTCATTAGCATATTTTAAGATATCTCACATGATTGCATGGAAATCTATATGGACGATTTCACTACTTATGGTGCTACTTTTGAAGAGGCATTAGAAAACTTAGGGAAGGTGTTGGAGAGATGTGAAGACCACAATCTATCCCTAAACAGTGCAAAGTGCTTCATGATGATGTAGGAAGGAGTAGTACTTGGCCACTATATCTCTCCCAAAGGAATTCAGGTAGACCCAGTAAAGATTGAAGTAATCATCAATCTGCCCATTCCTGCAAAGCAAAAAGATGTCAGAAGCTTCTTGGGTCATGCAGGGTACTATAGATGTTTCATCAAAGATTTCAGCAAAATGGCAGCCCCATTATATACTCTTCTCATGAAGGATGCTGAATTTTAGTGGAATGAAGACTGTAACAAAGCATTTTCTAATTTAAAGGTAGCATTAACTCATGCTCCTATACGTAAAGGGCCCAATTGGGAGCTCCCTTTCCACATTCATACTGATGCATCAGATTATGCCATAGGAGCAGTCTTAGGGCAGAAAGAAGGAGCCATTGAACATGCTATTTATTTTGTCAGCAAAAACTTGTAGGGAGCTGAGTTTAATTATACAGTAATAGAGAAGGAAATCTTGGTAGTAATCTATGCACTGAACAAATTCAGGCACTACATAACAGGTTATCAAATCTTTGTGCACATAGATCATGCAGCCATTAGGTATCTTATGAACAAACCTTTAATATCAGGTAGATTAGCAAGATGGGTGTTGCTAGTGCAAGAATTTGACATCACTATTGTGGATAAGCCAGGGAAGGCCAATGTTGTTGCAAACTTTCTTTCAAGGCTGACTACGTCAGAGGACAACCAAGTCATTGATGACTTTTTCCCTAATGAACATTTGTTTTCAATCACTATGCAAACACCCTGGTATGCTAACACAACCAATTATCTGGTCACAGGAAAAGTCCCTCCTCATTTCTCTCCAAAGGAGAGAAGGGTGCTCATTGAAAAGTCTTTTCCTTTTTCATGGATTGCTGGATGTTTGTTCTACACTGGACTAGACAATGTCATGAGGAGATGTGTGAGAGAAGATGAAACATATGACATTTTGCATGCATGCCACAATGAACCATGTGGAGGGCATTTTGCAGCAAAAAGGACAACAATGAATATTTTGAATATAGGTTATTACTGGCCCACACTCCATAAGGATGCAGGGAGATATAAAAAGAAATGTGATAGATGCCAGAGGATGGGACGACCAACCAAATCTGATGAGATACCCCTTTACCCTCATCTTGTGATTACTCCATTTGATAAGTGGGGATTAGATTTTGTAGGACCCATTGATCCTCCATCCAATGGTAAATCCTATATCTTAGTATGCACTGATTATGTAACCAAATGGGTAGAAGTTAAGGCCATGAAGCATGCAAGAGATAACAAGGTTGCAGAATTTCTTTATGAGGATATTTTCACACAGTATGGAGTCCCCAGGGAGTTAGTGACTAATCAAGGAGCTCAATTCACCTCAACCCTAGTTGCAACACTAGTCAATGAGTACAACATAAGGCACAAGAAATCTACTCCTTATCACCCTCAGGCCAATGGCCAAGTTGAGGTGACTAACAGGGAAATTAAAGCCATTCTGACCAAAACTGTGGCTGTCCATAGGAAGGATTGGGCAAATAGGATGCTAGAAGCTATCTGGGCCTATAGGACAACCTGGAAAACAACCACAGGCTTCACGCCTTTTGAGTTACTGTATGGAAAAACAACTATGATGCCTATTGAATTTGAACATAAAACTCTTCAAACTGCAATAGACTTGGGGATGGATATCTCTGAGGCACAAAAGGATAGAATCATGCAACTCAATGCTTTGGATGAGATAAGGAAAGCAGCCTTACATCACACAGAGGTGGTGCAAAATCAGAGAATAAAGTGGTATAACAAATTCATCAAAGATAAGAAATTCTAGCCAGGTGACTGGGCATTGCTCTATGACTCAAGGTATTAGGATAATGTAGGGAAATTGCAGATAAGGTGGCTAGGACCATATGAGGTTGCTGAAGTTTTCTCCAATGTTGCTGTTCAACTTACCACCATTGACCCTGTCAGATTTAAGCTGTTAGTCAATGGTCGTCGCCTCAGGTTGTATCACAAGCCAACTTCGAAGGAAGAATTCTTGCAACAATTCAATCAACATGCAACTCTTGAACTTCCTATAGCCAAATGTAGTGGACCTAGTGTCCCACCTTCTGGCTAACCAAGGTACGACACTTGTCATAATAAAGACTTCCACTTTTGTGGGGGTCCACTTCTTCATTTATTCACCCATCCGCCATCCATATCCATCATTCTCTCTTCCATTACGTTGCCATGATCTCACTTCATCCCACCTCACTTTCTTCCACTCCACTTTCATTCATTGCTCAATCAAATTCTTAAAAGGTGATCGATACTTTCTCCATGATTTTTGCAATTGATCTTCCACACATCAAGTTACGCGTGCTTTAATTTGTTATATCTTAATTATCTTTTAGTACATTCATTTAATTATTGTAAATTGATGTCGATGTTCTCCATAGCATGTAATTATTCCCTACCCCGTCCAATCATGCATCACCATTCCACATGCGAGGACACATGCTCAAATTTATGTTGGGGAGAGTGATGAGTCTAGTTTATGACTCAATTTTGTTAGACTTTATTATTCATTTTCTATAGTTATCATGGACTTTGGTACTTAGATCTTGATCTTTTCATGACATTTCCTCAAAACCATAAGATATTGGGTATAGGTTATTTCCTATAATCTTTAATGACATTGACATGCTATATGAACTATCTATGTTAATTTTACATGTGGTTAATGAATGTTACTCTAAGATAGTTACAAATAGGCAATTATTATGCGTACTAATATTGTTATGTAGATATAATTAGCAGCCTATAAAGTCGAGGAAGATTCTGCCAGTTGGTTACTCGCCATCAAAGTCAAACAAGATGGTCGTTCAAATGTCAAATGGAGGGAAGATAACCGCCTTGTAACTGGTCTTAATTACTTGTTGAGCAAATATAGGAGTTACTGTTGTGCTAGATCTGCGTTGAAGCGACTTGCTTGACTAGATTCCACGCATGCATAACCTCCTCTCCACTTTCTATGCTTTCCCTAAAGTAGCGTCCTCCTATTCTGTTAGAGTTGACCGCCTTGCTAGGTAGTTGGTTTTGTAGTTTTCTTTCTATAAATAAGATTTAGATGCTCCTTCTGAGGGGTTGATTAATCTGAGGTTGTACTTGCATTATTAAGTTTTTAGCAATATAGTTAAGTCATTCAGTTGTACTCATGTTTTCCAATGAATAAAATGAAGTTATAAGTTTTCATCTCAGAGTTTACATTTGTCTTAAGGAATACTCATCCAAGGGGGCCCACTTGGTGAGCATTCCATCCTTTAGTTTAGTTGTATTTTCTATTAAGAAGTTAGTTAAATCTAGCATTGAATGTTCTTACAGCCACTAGAATTCCATTCTATGTCTGTTCCTGCATCCAAAGTGGATAGAGTAGTTTCCTATTTGTTTGCCCAGATTTTTATTTTTTGTCATGCACTTCAGCTTAGCATAGTTGTTGGTTGATGTTCATCATTTATGTTATTTCTTTCCAAGCAGTTTATTTTTAGCATTATGTCTTTCTTAGCTATAGAATGAATGTGGCTACTTTGGAAGTTCCTAGTGCACATACCGTGTTGACCCATTTCAAGTTCACGCCCCTGGGTTGACAAGTTAAATGCATCTTCATAGTGATTAAGATAGCTATTTAGGTTAGATGTCTAATCTCTAAGTCACAACTTTATGGGCTTAGTTGTTAAATCCTTGTAGGAGACCAAAGGATAGACTGTTAGCACCTCCATTCAGATTATTAGTGCCTCCATTCAGACTGTTAGCACCTCCGATCAGTCTATCACCACCCATGATGCTTCTATCAGCGCCTCCGTTTCTAGTGTCCTATAAGCACCCATTGACCAACATTTGATCCCCTAAGCATAATTTGACTATTCCTAGGATGTGGCACCTTTTGAAAACCATCCAAAAACCATCCACCCTCTATTTAATCTATCCTTTGTCAAAAATTCCATCATCACACATCTCCCATTTGACCATAGAAATATCTTGATTTCATCTTTGGACCTCTATCTTCACCCCATCCATTTCACTAAATTCTTGATAGACCTTCATCAAAACTCTCCCCAAATCAAAATCCCAACTCCATCAAGACCATAGTCAAAAGCCCATGAAAATCAACATCATCCAAACCATAATCAAAACCATCGAAATCAAACCAAAACCAATCAAATCAACACCCAATCACTTTTTCCAAATCAAATTTGTGAAAAATTAAATCTAGATCTTATCCTCATCCCCTAATTTATAACAAGCTTAAGAACTTGTCTATCTTATGTTCTTTTATAAATTAGCCCTATCAACCTTAGATAAATTATCTTAGGATCTTAGACTACTCCTAAGTTAGTGGCCTCTAATAATCTTATTTCACTTGGTGTGTCTTGTCTACCCCAAGTAGAATAATCCCCATCCTCTCTCTTGCTTAAGTGTCTTTGTCTACCTTAAGTAAGAAGAGGAAAATCCTTTTGATACCTACAAGATCTAGATTTATCTATGCTCTTTTTTCATTTGATATCTTAATCATCCTTTTCAACATCATCAAAATCATCCAAAGTATGGACTTTGATCATCCACTCTATCCAAAATCATTCACACACCATCATAAACTCATCCATTCACTTACCCATTTTGTCCAAACTTTTGAAAACTAATTCCTAAGGTCACATCCTTCACCCACACCTATCATCACAAAATTAACCCAAAATTCTCTTTTTTATGCCACAAACAAGGTCACAAGCTAGGATAAATCAAGAGATGGAATCAAATAGACCATATGGGATGCCTCCTACTGATGATAACAATGTCATCATAAATCCTTTTGGAAATCAACAACAACCATCTAATGATCATGACACCAATCAAGAAGTCATGGACTTCATGCAAGATCCCACCTCTATGGATCTATTGGACTGAGACCTAAAATCTAATCCCAACAGATATTTGGAATTCTTGATCCAAAATAGTGCCATAGCATCAACCCAAACCCCCACTAACACATCCCAACCATCCTCATCCAACAATATCCCCAACACTTCACAACCATCATCATCAAATAATTTATCCAACACCTCAACATCAATATCAATTCCCACATCGATACCCACATCAACCATACCCACATCAAATCCACAACTCACCCTTAACATACCAAATAACACAACCTACATGAATGCTTCCACTAGTGTACCCCAACTTGACTCAAATACCATCTCTTTCATATCCCAACTTTTCTCCCAACCACCAAACAATACATTCAACAACCTTAGCCACAATCCACAAATGTCCACCTTCACATACACACAACCCCTATCTCCCAACCACCTGCATCATCTTCCACTCAAAACACTAACCAAACATTTCTCCAACAACTCCAACAAATTCAACTTCAACAACAACAAAACCAAAATCCACAACAAGAACAAATACCACAAAACATCCTTCAACAACTCATCACCCACCAGCATCAAAACCAACAACAAAAAATACCCAATTTCCTCCAACATCTCATTCATCAACAACAAGCCAACATACCAAAGCCACCTATCACGGATTTATCATAAATTGTCCAAAATTTGATACAAAGGGTAGATGACATCCACCAAGGACACAAAAGGAAACAATATTCCTCTGAGGATATTTGTCCATATCCTTTTGATCTCTCCATCAACATGCCACCCTTTCTCAAGAATGTTGAAACACCTAAATTTGATAAATATAAAGGGAAAGGAGATCCCCGAGAACACCTAAGGGAGTTCTACATTACTTGCCTAGAAGTTTCATATGACGATACTTATCTCATGAGAATTTTTCTTAGGAGCTTAGGAAGGCAATAAACCAAATGGTTTGCACATCTTCCCCCCAGAATCAAAACAATTCATGAAATCAGTGCAGAAAAGCTCATCAATCACTTCTCCTACACCTTTGAGGATGAAGTGTCCATGATGGATCTTTATAATACCAAAAAAATAAATGGGGAAACCTTCACTTCCTTTTTGCAATGGTGGAGAATCCTTGAAAGCAAACTACCATGGCCCATCCTGGAAAAACAATTGGTCACTATGTTTGTGACGAATCTAAACCAAGAAATGGGATTCCACCTACAAATTCAATGTGCATCCACGTTTGAAGAAGTCATCGACAAAGGCATCATGATTGAGAGAGCTCTCATAGCCAAGGGAGAAATTAAAATCTATAGAGAAAACAATGATAATAAAACCAATAATAAAGTCAACAATAGCAACAACAACAACACCAACACTAGAATAAAAATCAATCATATGAGAAACTCCACTTTTGGGGAAAAAATAAAAACACTCTCAATGATGATGTGACTGATGTAAAAAATGTCCAAAACGTACAAAAGCATACACCATCTAACCCATCCACAAACAACAACAATGACATCAGCATCCCTAAAGGACAACCAAGACAAAACAATGAACCTAGAGAAACATTCACACCTTTAGGGGAACCCATTGAAAATGTTTTGTGAAACCTTATTAAAGATGACTTGATCACATTACCCTCCATCCGCCCTTACAATGACAACCAATTCAAACCCTCATGGTTTAATGACAATGCCTATTATGAATATCACCGCGTAAAAGGGCACAAAACATATGACTTTATGAGGTTAAATAATTGCATACAAGATCTTGTAGATCGTGGCGATATTGCAATTGATGAACCTCCCAAGAAATTGCCTAACGAGAACCTAGGAGCATACAAGGATCCTCTTCCTAATCATACCAAAGGAAAAGCCCCTAGCTCCAACCAAGCATACAATGTTGTTCCCCCTTGCTCTTCTTTTGACTCTATTGTAGGTTGTATAGAAGAATGCCCTAACCGTGTGACCACTATCACCATATGGGCCAAAACCCCCAATTGTGCCATCACCACTCGTCGTGGCCACATATCCATTCGAGGAGCCCCAACTAAAGATCAAGCTACCACATATGTACCCACAAACCTCCCACCCACCAATAAATACAACCTTCTTTAACACCTTGGCAAAACTCCTGCACAAATATCATTCTTGAATTGCCTTGAACATCATCCCTTCATAAAGAGGTCCTCGACAAAGCATTGATGGAAACCTATGTCCCTAATGAGTTGAATGTAAATCAATTCCAAGCCATGATTGGACATCTCTCCTCACCTCACCATATAACATTTTCCAATCAAGACCTCTCCATCTCCAACCCATCACATAATGAGGCCCTACACATTGAAGTTTGTATCCATAAACACACCATTAAATGAGTCTTAATAGATGGTGGTTATAGCGTAATCCAGTGCACTCTAAAATTAATAAAACATTTGGGATATTATGATGTGGTTGTGGATGCATGAGAAAGCATAACCATCAAGGGATACAATGACATGAAATGATAATCTAAAGGAACCATTAAGCTCCCAATACAAGTTGGACAAAAGATTTTAGAGACAAAATGCCAAGTGCTAGATCTCGATCTCCAATATAACATCCTCCTTGGCCACCCATGGATCCATGCCATGTAGGTTGTCCCATACACCTTCCACCAATGCCTCAAATTTTCATACAATGGGACTGAGGTTACCATATACGTGAGCCTCGTCCTTTCTAATACTACAATTTTTTAGGACATGATAAAACCTTTTGTCCATACAACAACGCCACTAAACCATCCACTTCTGATAATAACCCAAAATCCTCCACTTTGTACATTGATTCATCCAATATTGCATCCACCTCTCAACCCTCACCACCACCTGAGATCAAGTTCAAGTTTAGTGACATGGGATGTGGAGAATAGAACCTACACGGTACATTTTGTGTAGGACAACTCCCAATATCCCCTAGAGAATTTGGAAAACCCAAGTTAGAGAAAATATCTATGGTTGTCATAAAATGCAAACCGTCTCCAATCTTTGAGTGCAAACATCTAATGGAACAAGATATTCTGGAAGATGTGTCATTCTGGTTGTATAGATGAAGATGAAGAACATAAATCTCCTATCCTTCCTATCAAGAAATATGGAAAGGGTCTCACTATTGTCAAAATTATGGGATACAAAGGGCAAGGTGGTTTATGCCTTCATGAGCAAGGAATCCTTGATTTAATTCAAGCTACTAAGAATCCTTACCATGAAGGCTTAGGGTATGGAAAACACGAATATGCCTCCATATAACTAGAATATATCTTAAGTGAGGTTGTTAAAACCTTCCCTGCAATTGAGAATACTAATGAAGAGGATCATCAAGACTCTTTCAAAGACTTTGCCAAACTATTTGAGTCATCCATTTACACTATCTATACCCTTTCAACCATGCCATCACCTTCTGAGGACCTTCCACTCATCTACCCCCAACTCATTGATTGGGACCAACAAGGACATCCAATACTTAATGTTGTTCAAAATGACAAAGCCATAGTAGAACTAATGGGGGTAAGAGAACATATACCCCCGGGAGATCATAAAGCAGGATATATCATAGAGCTCAACACATCTGCCTACTTCAGAGAGACCTCCCAGTCTATTAGTCGCAAAAATATAAAAATAAAAAATACATTCCATAGTGAAAACCACCATGTGGTACTTTCAGATGACAAAAAAGTAAAAATAAAGGACGTATCTCCTAGTGAAAACCTCCTAGAGGTGCCAGAAGATGAGAGAATGGACCTCCCCAAAGTACCAACACTATATCAAGAAAGGTCTCCCATTCTAGTTGAAGACTCACAAGAAATGAATCTTGGAATAGATGAATCACTGAAAATCACCTTCAGAGCTGCTTCACTCACTCCTGTAGAGAAAGCAAAATTTTTAGAATTCTTCAGACAAAGAAGCCAAAATTTTGTATGGACATATGCCGACATACCTGGTTTGGATCCAACACTAGTGGTACATCACTTGGTAGTACAACTTGATGCAAAACTAGTCAAATAGAAACTCAAAAAGAAAAATCCACAAATAGCATTTCTGGTCAAAGTTGAGCTCAAAAAACTCTTAGATGTTGGCTTCATTCGATCTATAGATTATCTTGAATGGGTTTTGAACATTGTACCAGTAGAAAAAGTCACTGGGGGCATCCGTGTATGTACATATTTCAGGGACTTGAACAAAGCATGCCCCAAAGATGATTTCCCCTACCAAACATCGACATCATAGTGGATTTAATAGTTGGACGTGAAATGATATCTCTTATGGATGGTTTTTCAGGGTATAATCTGTGTATGAAGAAAAATCGATTAAATCTAAACTAAATAAAATCAAAGAACCCAATAACATAAAGGAAACGAATTTAAATAAAAGCCATGACAAATAATCAATGAAATAAAGACTTTTACTGAAATCTGTATTGTTTCCTTTGGATTGAATGTGGATTGCTCAATGAAGTTGCAAAGCCATAGCTGCAACAAGCAAGTAGTGTGCTCAAGAGATCAATGTCAAAAGATCATGATAGTGCTCAATTGACGCGTTTTGTATGCTCGAAGCTCTGTTAAGTATGCTTGAGAATACGATCGAAGAGAGAGCTAATGAAGGAGATGAGGGGGTTTATATAGGTTTCAAGGAAGATCGATCAACGGTCCAGATAATTCAGAAGAATCAACGGAGGAGAGTAGTTGAGGAATGTGCAATGAATGAGAAGAAGACATGTGTCTTGCTTGCTTTTGCATGAGAGGAGTTATCCAGAATAGAAGAATGAATTAACTGAAGAGATAAATCAATTAAAAGAAAAAAGCAATCAGTTAAGTGATTTAAAACAAGGAGAATGGATTTGCACGAGAAAAGAAGATATTTTGCTTTATTAAATATAGAAATATTTAATTGATGAGCAAGAAAGCTTGAGTTATTTTAGAGATAACTCAAATTAGAAGAAAAAGCAATTTAAATAAATAATTGATATATTTAAATTTAGAGCAGATATTTTGAAAGAAATAATTAAATAATTAGAATTATTTAATTTAGAAGATTTTGAAAGCAAATTAAATAAATAAATTTATTTAATTGTTGTGCATGATTTTGGAAGAATGATTTTTATAAATAAAATATTTGATTTAATTAAATAATTTAAGAATTATTTAATTTTAGATAAGAGGGAATTTGTTGAATTAATTAAATAATTGGATTTATTTAATTAATGTGGACTTGATTTTTGAAAAGAAGATAATGATCTAATTAAATAATTAAAATTATTTAATTGTAGAAGAATATAGAGGAATTTAATTTAATTAATTAAATAAAGAGAATTTATTTAATTAATGTTAAAATTTAGGAGATTTAGAAGAATTTGATGAAATTAATTAAATAATTAGATTATTTAATTAACGTTGTAATGCAGGTGATGAGATAGATTATGAAATGTAAGTGATGTGACGACTTGGTCATTTTAGGGTGTCTACATTTTGCCCCTCTTTGATGCGATGCAGTTTACAGTGTTGCGTCAAAGAAATCGATAGTTGAATACATGATACAATTATTATTATTATTTTTTATGTCCCAGTGTAAGTAGTTGCCCCAGCGTATGCCCCCTCGAGCGTGAAGACAGGGAAGCGACAGAGGAAAGGGGTTGACGCTCGACCAGAAGAGGACGCGACCAGGCAGAAGGAAAAGCAGAAGAAGGGGAGGGAAAGAAAAACTAAGGGGGGGAAACACTATAAATAGGTCCCATGGGGACCACAATCCTCATTTGCACCCTTGGAGATTCTAAATTTAGAGAGGAGAGAATTCAAACCTAGTTGGAGAGAGTGGAGCAGCCAGCGAGGAGAGATGCCGATTCCAGTGCACAGTCATCGGGCGGAGCTGGTGCGGACCTACTGGCGGCCAGCAGGAGCTCCGGCAGCGGTAAGTGATCGAAAACCCCCTTTGCATTTGTCGTTTAGGGTCATTTAGGGCTAGGTTTAGGTAGGGTTAGCCAAGTCAGCCAAAGGTGCTTTAGGAAGCCGCAGCGCGTATGGTGTAGGGTTGCAGCGCTTTTGGCGTGCTGTAGCGTGGTTGGTAGTCGCCTGTAGTGCTAATAGAAAAATTGCGTCGCTTTTGGCTAAATGATTCACGTCGCAGCGCATTTGGCAAATCCCGCAGCGCATGTGGTTAGGCAGTGCAGCGCACTTGGCAAAGTAGGTTAGCGTAAGTGGTGGGTAGGTGGGAAAAGCGCATCGCGTCTGGTAGGACAAAGTGGCGCGGTTGGTAGGACAGAGTGGCGCTTCTGAAAAAATAAGGCGCATGTGGTTTAAAAACCACAGTGCGTCTGGATAAACAGTATGGCGCTGTTGGTGGAGAGGGACAACGCTTTTGTATAAATCAAAGCGCTTTTGGCTAGATAGAATAAAAAGTTAGGGTGCAATAGAATGGGGGGACTTAGGAGAGGGACACCGAGCCTAGCTGACAAGAGGGAAAAGGGATGGTTGGGGGTTGCATAGCATAGCCTATGGGTAGGTAGGATTAGAGGGATTAAGGAAAGAAACTGACAAGCGTGTTGCTTATGGATGCAGAGGATACTACCACTGCTGATGTCGCGGGAGCGACACCATGCCATCGCGCACGAGGTTGTTCAGCTGACATGGGAGGAGGACGCATTCCTGGAGCATGCGGGACTATGGCATGTGGCACACTTGACACACATTAGGGCGAATCTCGCCCTAGTGACAGCAGTCGTGGAGAGGTATCACAACGAGACCTCGTCATTCCACTTTCTGACGGGGGAGGCTACAGTGACACTGGAGGATGTATACTGCATCCTGAGGATCCAGATAGATGAAGAGATCGTGGACTTTGACCCAGCACGGGGCGAGGCAGGCTTGGAGGAGGTCTTCTGTACAGATGACTTGTGGATAGAGGACAGGGAGATCCGATGGGTAGACGTCCCGAGACTCTGCGATAGGATTAGATGGATCGTTGCATCATTGATTGGCGGCTTCCTGTGCCCGGACAGGAGATCTAGAGGATTATCAGTTGGCTGGGGTACAGTGCTATCAGGGATGTTCACCCATGGCAGACAGTATGCGTGGGGGCCCTGCATGCTAGGACAGCTATATCATGATATGCACCATTGTGTTTACAGGAGAGGCAGGAGCCTCTCAGCAGGGGTGACTCTACTACAGGTATGGGCGTGGGAGCACATTCCAGTTATCCGACCCATGGCACAGCGCCACCGAGACAGAGGTGAGCCATATGCATTTTTATATGACGGGGTGATGACACATCGGAGGATGGGGTCTGTTAGCTACTGGAGGCGGCAGATAGACGAGATGGACCTATTTATATGGAGGCCCTGGTTACTATGTGAGGAGTGGGCAGACGAGCATGAGTAGCTCATGTACTGCAGACAGGCTCGTTATCTGTTTGGTAGACAGACAGATATGATAGAGAGATACCTTCCAGAGCGAGTTCGCAGGCAGTTTGGATTGCCGCAGGGACTAGCCGTGGGGGAGGCCACTCATGCCAGGACATGGAGGGAGGTTGGAGACTGGGATGCCGTGATCCCAGTGGCGACAACATTGATAGAGGTACGGGGACTTATCCCCGTGAGATGGGATTGGGACTCTGGGCTAGTAGACCCAGGGACACTGCCAGAGTATGATCAGTACTGGCAGACACACAGGCTGATGAGACTGACTACACCAGGTGTAGCAGGGGCAGTGGGAGAGGTATTGGTCCTTGGAGGGGAGGCGAGGATGAGGCGGCAGGCCAGGGCAGCCAGGCAGTAGGCAGTGGGCCAGCAGGTAGGTGGAGAGGTAGTGGCCAGCAGGCAGATGTGGAGATGGCAGAGGCAGTGGGCCCGGTCATAGAGACTGATTTACAGAGAGCAGAGCGACTGCTATAGGAGGAGATAGCCTGGAGGACTCGCTTAGAGCTCCAGATGGCATGACTTAGGAGAGACAGGGATGCAGCGCGGGCAGATGCGAGGCAGGTAGAGGCCACAGCCCAGGCACAGACACAGGCAGCCTCATCACCCTAAAGATTGATCAACGGTCCAGATAATTCAGAAGAATCAACAGAGGAGAGTAGTTGAGGAATGTGTAACGAATGAGAAGAAGACATGTGTCTTGCTTGCTTTTGCATGAGAGGAGTTATCCAGAATAGAAGAATGAGTTAACTGAAGAGATAAATCAATTAAAAGAAAAAAGCAATCAGTTAAGTGATTTAAAACAAGAAGAAGGGATTTGCATGAGAAAAGAAGATATTTTGCTTTATTAAATATAGAAATATTTAATTGATGAGCAAGAAAGCTTGAGTTATTTTAGAGATAACTCAAATTAGAAGAAAGAGCAATTTAAATAAATAATTGATATATTTAAATTTAGAGCAGATATTTTGGAAGAAATAATTAACCGCACTAGCAGCAGACGCAGATGAGCTAGCACAGGCTAGGAGAGAGAGAGACGCAGAGGTGCAGTTGCGGTTGATAGCAGAGGCCACACTATTTAGAGTGAGGCGGGAGAGAGAGGAGGCACGCCGCGCACTGGGTGCAGACCAGAGGACCTTATATAGCGAGCTCGTCCGAGTGCAGGGTGAGCTAGTATCCGCCGGCAGGGAGGCAGAGTACTACAGGGGCTTGTACGTGGGAGCAGTGCCAGCAGCTCAGCAGGCACCAAGTTACAGAGATAGGAGCAGATCTGGGGCATCCGAATCTCAGAGGATAGGGCAGTCAGTGTCTTCAGTCAAAGGACCACTTTTACCACCAGGGGGAGGAGGAGGACCATCAGGGGGACCTCCACCGAGCACAGGGGGAGGACAGGGGCCACAGCAGGAGGGCAGCTCTACCCACTAGGGCATATACACTTTGTATATTGTATCATATTGTATCATTTTGGCCAGATGCCTGCGTGCATTTTGATGTATATTTTGCGGGCTCTTGATAGCCTTGATGTACTATACTGATGTATATTTGGATGTATACACACTTTGTATTATTGATGTAGACACAGACATTTTGTATTATGATGGCCATTACATGATATATATATATATGATGATCTGTTCGACTCACAGCTGTTCATGCTTTTGTGTATGCATTCTTTGATGTCATGGATGTGATGATATGTATGTATGATTATGGATTCATGTGATGACATATGTGGCTTATATGATGCTTATTAGATGTATGATGATAGAGATATATGATGATATAGATGTGATGACTAGTGATATCTGACATGTGGGTTTTGCAGATATGCACCAGAGAGGAGAACAGGAGGAGATGGAGACAGAGACTGTTGATCAATTACTACGATGAAAGCGATATAAAGGTTGTGGGAATGGATGAATGAGCTTGTTGCAATGGTTTTGCATTCGTATATAAAGAGCAATCCTTATTTTGATATAGCACGTGGATAGTTCGCCACCAAGGTATAAAAGACCAAGGTGCAGTAATATCCGAGTGCGTGGACGTTGACTCTGCAAGCAAATGGTTTGAACTTAGATCCATTAGACATAATATAACCTTGTTGGAACATGTGAATAAGCCATAGTCTTGAACATAAAATAAACTTCCATACATGCGAATGCAAGAAGAATTATTAATATGTAAGATGCTAGGTCGTAACACACACAAGATAAATAGAATGCCAAGAAAGATACTAAAGATCATTCCTCAAACACGGCACACAGAAAGCAATGACTATGCCCCCAATCCGTACTGCATCGCAACATACCAAGATTATAGATAAATCAAGGTAGTCTTGAATAGGTACAGGAAAAGGAACAAAAGATAAACCAAAAAGCAAATTGACTGAATTATAAAGTAAACATACAGCCAACATATTCTCTTGCCAAAGAGGTTGCTCAGGATAGATTGGATAGGAAAGATAACAGCCTTCTTGTAGGAACTCTGTGTCCGTTAAAGGGTGCTATCTACCGGAAAAGACAATGTCTTGCTGCGGGAAATGCCACATGTCGTAGGAGACGCGTGTGTTGGTCTCGACAATGGAACACTTCGCAGAAGACAAGCTTGTGGATCTAGGGCTTGGTTAAGCAGTACTTAGCTGATGTTGGCAATCGGTATGCAGGACAGTAGATGACTCTGGCAGTAGGCCTCTTTGCTTCAAGTTTGTTAAGGACTTTTGCTTTGAAAGGATGTGCTAGCTTACTGCTTGAGTTAGTCAAGTCGAGGTGAATGGATTTTGACAACGGAAGACTAGAAGGATGGAATGCTAATGGATTGGGATGGGTGGAGAATGATGGATCGTGTGTGCCTGAGTACTGGATACATCCTTCGTATGCCAGACTGCCTACATACCCTGTATCCACGGGATCAAGGCACACTTACAATAGAATGATGAGAATGATAAACATGTAGTTCTGGACAGAGTGATGAAACGGATCAAGGTGGAAGGGGGGGGATCTTATGTACCTGAGTACTGGAAACGTCCTCCGTATTCCAGACTGCCTACATACCCATATCCATGGGATCAAGGTACCTTAAGATTGAGAAGAGATAATATGTAGTTCTGGTTAGTGTGATGATGTAGGAAAAGAGTGTTGAGAAGATAACAGCCTTATCGTAGGAACTCTGTGTCCGTTAAAGGGTGTTACCTATGGAAATGAGACAAGATTGAAGTATGCGCTGCGAACCACGAATAAGGAACCAATCCTAGACCGAAGCTAAGGAAAGAGTTGCCCCCATTCTGGTAGAGGAAACTGTAGGGGTGACCGCCGAAGAAGACATACAAAGACATGACCTAGGACAAGACAGTGCTAACTGTAGACACAGATCAAGACATGGGAAGACGACGAGGGACATTGACAAATTTCTAAGCTATACTAGATAGAGAGATGGAAATGCAAACAAAGTCAATGGTTTTATTATGGGTGGATGGATGAGGCGTGTTGTGAATTGGACAAGGAGTGGACAGGACTCGATAGACGATGGATTTTGACTCTACGCATAGCGCCTGTTTGCCAGGTTTTCACTATGGTACTTATCCAAGGCACCTGTTTGCCAGGTTTTCACCAGAGGACGGAATTTTTTTTTGGATTTTTTTTTTTGGAATACTCTGAGGATTAGGCATAGAACTTCTTGAGATGGACACTGTTAAGTGGCTCATCTAGAGGAATGCCGTCAGGTGTAGCTAAAGTATAAGCTCCTGATCCATATGCTGCTGTCACAATGAAGGGACCTAACCAGTTAGGCTCAAACTTACCCTTCTTCTCTCGATCTGCTTGATTTCTCTGATTCTCCTTAAGTACAAGATCACCAACTTGAAACCGTCTTTCTTTGATCTTTTTGTTGTAATTACACCGGAGGCAGTTTTGATAGACATGGAGATGATTAAGTGCGGTAAGGCGCCTCTCATCTAGTAGTTCAAGCTTAGCTAATCTGGAAGTGCGATACTCATCTCCGCTGATCAGGTCCTGCATGGATACTCTGAGGGATGGGATCTCGACCTCTATAGGTAGGATGGCTTCAGAGCCAAAGACCAAGGCATATGGTGTGGCACCAGTTGGTGTTCTGATACTAGTGCGGTAGGCCCATAGGGTGGGATTGAGTTGCAAGTGCCAATCACGACCAGCTTCATTGACTGTTTTCTTGAGGATTTTGAGAATGGTTTTATTGGAAGCCTCAGCTTGGCCGTTACTCTGCGGATAGTAGGGAGTTGAAAAGCGATGTTGGATATTGTATTGTATGCATAAGGCACGAACATCTTGGTTCTTGAATGGTCTCCCATTATCAGTGACAATGGCTTGTGGAATACCATACCGGCATATGAGGTAGTTTAGAATAAACTTGGCTATTTGCTTACCCGTGATATAGGTCATAGGAATGGCTTCCACCCACTTTGTGAAATATTCAGTGGCGGTAATGATAAACTTGTGGCCATTGGAGGAGGAAGGGTGGATTTGTCCTACGAGGTTGAGACCCCATTGAGAAAAAGGCCATGGAGTTGTCATAGGTTGTAACTCATGAGCTGGTGCATGAATCAGATCGCCATGCTACTGACATTGTAGACACTTCTTAGCAAATTGCGCAGCATCTTGCTCTATTGTAGGCCAGTAATAACCTGTTCTGAGTATCTTCTTAGCAAGATTAGGACCGGTAGAATGCGCACCACAGACACCTTCATGTATGTCTCGTAAGGTAGCTTCGACTTCTTCTGCGTTAAGACATCGTAAGAGGATACCATTGAGACTCCGGCGATATAGTGTATCACCCAGAATGGTATAATGAGAGGATCAATGGATAAAGGTTTTGCGTTGGGTGGAGGATAGGTCAGGGGGAAAGGTATTGTATTTGAGGTATTCATAGATATCTTCGTACCATGGGGAATTGGGACCAACAAGTTCGCAGATGATTTCAGTAACCGGAACATCGACAGCTGGTATCAACAATTGCTTGATCAAGAATTCACACTTTTGTGTATTAGCAGGCATGTCAATCAGTGACCCTACAGAAGCCATAGAATCTGCAGCTTTGTTATGCTCTCTTGGAATTTGCTCAAATGTGATGCTAGAAAAATGTGGTTTGTATGCATCCACTAGTTGCTTGTAGGGGACCAACTTTTCATCCTTTGTTTGGTACTCATCCGTAACTTGGCGAATGACTAACTGTGAGTCTCCATATACTTGTAATTCTGTGATGTCCCATTGAACTGCTGTATTGAGACCTATAAGGAGTGCTTCATACTCGGCTATATTGTTGGTGCAAGGGAATGCAAGCCGATATGACTTTGGAATGTAGTCATTCTGAGGTGTAACAAATAAGATGCTAGCTCCTGATCCATGCTGTGTGTAAGAACCGTCAAAGTACAACTTCCACATTATGGAGTTAGAAAGAGTGAATAGATTCTCATCAGGAAAGTTTGCTACCATAGGATGTGTATCTTTCATAGGTGCTTCTGCTAGTTGATCCACGAGGGCTTGTCCTTTGATTGCCTTACGATCCATGTACTCAATATCGAACTCACTAAGGACCATAACCCATTTAGCTAGTCTGCCTGTGAGAGCTGCTTTTGCTAGTAGATACTTCAAGGGATCAATCTTGGCTATCAGATTTGTGTGTTGGTTCAACATGTAATGTCGTAACTTTTGGGAGGCGAACACTACTACTAAACAAGCCCTTTCCATTGGTGAATAATTGAGCTCGTATCCTACCAAGGTTCTACTGATGTAATAAATTGCATGCTCCTTTCCTGTGTCATCATTCTGTGCTAGCAGGGCCCCTAAGGCCGAGTTTGTAGTGGAGATGTACAATATCAAAGGTTTGTCCGCAACTGGTGGAACCAATACAGGAGGTGTAGCTAGATACTCTTTAAGTTGATCAAATGCTGCTTGACACTTATTGTCCCATCGAAATGAGACATCCTTTCGGAGCAAGTGTTGAAAGGGTTGACATTTATCTGCTAGCTGTGAGATGAAACGCCTGATGGACTGCAACCTTCCTTGGAGGCTCCTTAGTGCTTTAAGGTTCTTGGGTGGAGGCATCTCCATTATAGCCTTTACTTTCGCTGGATCTACTTCGATGCCTCTACGAGATACAATGTATCCCAACAGCTTCCTTGATGTTACACCGAATACACACTTCTTTAGATTAAGTCTTACTTGGTATTTTTCAAGCCTGTCGAAGATCTGTCCTAAGACCTGTATGTGGTCCGCTCTAGAAGATTTAGCCAATATATCATCAACATAGTCTTCCATGATGTGATGAAACAGATCGTGGAAGATCACTGTCATTGCTCTCTGATAGGTTGCTCCTGCATTCTTCAGACCAAACGGCATGACACACCAACAATAATTGCCCCAAGGACAAGTAAAGGTTGTTTTATGTTGATCTTCTTCAGTTATCCTTATCTGATTATAACCTGAGAATCCATCCATGAGAGAAAGCATCTCGTGACCTGCTGTCAAGTCCACTATAATGTCAATGTTTGGTAGTGGAAAGTCATCTTTAGGACATGCCTTATTGAGATCTCTGAAATCATTACACATGCGGATGCGCCCATTAGGTTTAGACACAGGTACAATGTTTGAGACCCAATCTAAATAGTCAATGGGTCGTATGAACTTTGCATCTAACAACTTTTGTATTTCCACCTTCACCAAGAGAGCTATCTGTGGGTGCATCTTTCTCAACTTCTGCTTGATTGGTTTCACTTTGGGATCAACTGTGAGATAATGAACTACTAGCTTAGGGTCTAGCCCTGGCATATCTGCATAGGTCCATGCAAAGTTGATGGTTCGTTGCAAGAAGAAGTTGTTAAGATTTCTGTGCTCTGTGTCAGATAATGATGCCGCTAGGAATGTGGTCTTTGGATTTTGTTCTGTGCCCAGGTTTATCTCTGTAGAATCTTCCACTAGGAGAGCTGATTTCTCTTGATACTTAGATGGTAAGGGAAGGTCAAATCCTCCATCCTTCGGTGCCACAGTTGGGTTTTCACCTTTGGATACGTCCTTTGTTTTTACTATTTTGTGATCAGGAGGTGCCACAGTGTGGTTTTCACCTAGAGATCTTTCTTTATTTGCACTTTTGCGACTGGAGGATTTGGCATTCTCACCAAAATAAGCCGTGGGCTCTAGTTCCATTACAAAACCTGCTTTGTGATCGCCAAGAGGGATACCTTCCTGAAGTCCCATGAACTCAGCTAGAGCTTCGTCATTCTGAAATATATCTATAATGGGGGCCCCTTGTTGGTCCCAAGCGATAAGTTCAGGGTAGGCAAGCGTGACATTCTGGGTGCTGGTGGTGGAAGTTAAGGAGACGGAGGATAGTGTAAAAATGGAGGATTCTGTGAATAGATTGGTCATGTGGAGGGAAGAGTCATCAATGATATCCTCTGTAGACGTCGAATCGGCGGGAAAAGTGTCAGCTACCTCATCGAGGATATACTCGATGTCCAAGGCGCGTGGTACCTTCTTACCAAATCCTAATCCTTTCTTGTCTAGCTTCTTTGTTACCACAATGGGCTCCATAGTGCCTTGATTCTGTTTCCCAAGGCCACCTTTGCCTTTATAGCCCTTGTTTTTCACTATCCTTAAGCCATTGCCATATTGCTTGACTGGTATCGTGACTGGTTCTTTCTCCTTGTAGAGCCAAGAAGAGATGTCCTTAATAGTTTCCTCTTCCAATAACCGTCCATGTTGGAATTGGGTTAGGAATGTTGGGGGAGGAATAGCTGCTTTTTTGGTTACTTTGACAATGGGTGGTTTGCCGTAAGATTTTGGAGATAAAGGCATCCGCCCTACACAACAAGATTCTGAGATATCATAAGTGCCAAAGCCTATATCTCGGACGCGAGCTGTGATTTTGGGGAGGGGTGTAGGTTCACTTGTAGAGGCTTGCGTGAGAGTTTCAGGGTCAACATAGAGAGGGGATTCAAGGGCTTTGTCATTTTTAGGCACTTGGTTGCAATTCTTATAGCTTCCTTGCAAGACACGACAAAATTCAAAAGGATTAGGGTCTCCTGGGATGGTGATCTCCGTACCATTGTATGGGAACTTGAGGGACTGATGGTACGTGGAAGGAACAGCTTTCATTGCATGGATCCATGGGCGGCCTAGGATAATGTTGTAAGGTAGCTCAATATCAAGAACTTGGCACCTAGTTTCAAGCATGACAGAGCCTAGTTGTATAGGCAAGTGAATAACACCTTCTGAATGGCGTTCTGCATCATCATACCCCTTGATTGTAATACTATGACCAGTGTTGACGTGATCCTCAGAGTATCCCAATTGCTTTAGTAACTTTAAAGAACAGATGTTGACACCAGCACCACCATCTATGAGGATGCGTTTGATTTTGCGCTTATGGATGAGAACTTCAATATGAAGGGCATCGTTTGTGACAAGGATTGTGGGAGGGGAGGTCTTTCTCAGAGAAGACCATGTTGTAAGGCGAAGCAATATTACCTACTATAGCTTGGAAATCTGCGACTGCTATATTGTTAGGAATGGAAGACTCTTGGAGGGCTTTTTCTAACACCACTCTATGTGCAGGTGATGACCGTAGAAGGTCCAAAATAGAGATCTGTGTTGGTGTTCTCCCTAGATGTTCGACAAGATTATAATCAGATTGAACCGGAAGCCTAGGTGTAGGTGCACGGATGGTGACATGACCTCGACGAGTAGTAACAACACAATCCGTAGATTTGCCTTTGATGGTGAGGGTAGAGACTCGACTCTCTTCAAAACGACCTACAATGGAATCGAAAGACGTGGAAGCATGATTGATACCTTTACCTCTATCCTGAGGAGGAGGTGGACCATGATGAGGGAATGGTTCCTTGTACATATCTAGATCCTTGTTCGTGTGTTGCGCTGGTGATTCATCCTCAAAAGTGATTTGATTACCGTCGATGAGGTTTTGGATGAGGTGCTTAAGCTTCATGCAAGACGCAGTTCTATGCCCTTTGCTCCTATGGAACTCACAATACTCATTGTCTCTGTAACGTGCAGTTTTGTAGACAGGTTCTCCATATGGGGAAGCATCAGGTAAGGTGATGAGCCCTTTCTGCAATGCTTGCTGTAAGACCAATTCGATGGGCACTCCCAAGGGAGTGAATTGACGTCGCGGAGGGTAATCTTGTTGGGGCCACTCTTGTTGTCGTTGCTGTTGGTTGAGATAAGGCTGCCTTTGTTGCTGCTGTTGTTGAGGTGGAGCTTGACTTGGTTTGGAGAGCTGCAGTGGTGTTTGCAATGTTTGGACATGCTTAGTATCGACCACCCCATCGTTGACCACGTTTTTGTTCTTGTTCCAATATTTGGGTTTATCGTTCGACTGTTGATGAGAAGTACTATCTTTCGTCTCCTTAAAGATTTTGACCACACCCTTAGCAATGAGGGCCTTCTCAATGTTGATACCCTTGTATGTGATTTCATTGAAGGTTGTAGCACTAAGAATTTGCAAATGGAAACCTAACTCTTGGTTGAGGTTCTGCACAAATATGCTAACAAGCTGTTTCTCCGGAATCTTGAAAGGGAATTTACTAACCATTTGTCTCCATCGTTGAAGGAAAGAAATGAAAGTTTCACCATTTTTCTATTTATTGTTGCATAGGTCCGTCATGGAAATCTCATGCTCTGCGTTGTAAGAAAAATGGGTGGCAAACTTCTCTGCTAGCTCGTTGAAAGACTTGATACCCGTAGGTAAGTGTGAGAACCATTCTATTGCTTGACCTCCAAGACTGCGAGGAAAAAGACGCATAAGATATGTGTCGTTATGAGAGACCTCGAAGCAAGCGAGATAGAATTCCCTAAGATGGTCTTTTGGGTCACCTTTTCCTTTGTACTTATTGAACTTGGGAATAGTGAAATTTTGAGGAAAAGGGATCATTGGTAACGACTGATCAAAAGGATAAGGACACACTTCCTCTAAAGAGAAGGTCTTTTTGGTGTGGCCAAACGTAAGATTAGATAGCTGCTGTTGAACTTCTGCGATCTTTAGCTCCATAGTCGTGGGAGGGGTTGGTAACATCTCCTGTTGTCCAAAGAGTGGTTGGTGTTGCCCATATGGAAGATTATAGTGTAAGCCATGCGCACTGGTATTATAAGGGTCGTAAGATTGATTGGGATCATATGGGTTGTATGATTGGTTCAGATTGGGTTGGAATTAGAGGCCTTGATTAGGCAGAGGTGGAGGTGGTGCTAGGTAAGAATGTTGGCTTTGCGATGGTTGAAGAAAAGTATTGGGGGGAGGAAAGCTAAAGTGCGTTTGATTAGGTTGTGATGGTGGCACATAGCTTTGGGAAACCTGATGTTGGGAATGTTGAGAGTGGCTAGGCAATGTGTGAAAGAAGTTGAGCGAGGATGAACGTTGTGGAGGAGGAACATAGGTAGAAGTGATTTGCGATGGTTGGGGTTGATTGAGGATGAGAGTAGAAGAATGTTGTGGTTGGGGCTGCTTGAGGACGAGAGTAGAAGAATGTTGTGGTTGGGGCTGCGTGACTCTAATTGGTTGAGAGACATGCAGGTGTGATGATATAGGAGGTGGCATTTGTTGAGACCCTTGTTGCATGGCTACATAAGTGTTCCCCGAATTGTAATTGGGTGGGAAACCTACGCGTGATGGGGTAACCAAGATTCCACTTGCGATTGGGGTGGACACTTTAGGAGGTGGTTGCACATTCGATCGAGCTAAGGTGGCTTGCTTAGCTAACTCTGCTTGATGTTGGAGAGTTTCTTGTTGGTTTTGATAGATCTCCATAGGAGTCAAAAGCGGTGATATGGGCCTCTCCTCTGTTGGATTTTGAAAAAGGGGATTCCTATACTGTGAGCCTTGAGTAGGTAAGGGCGTAGTCACCGTGGACATGGTTTGCACCGCTTGTATGGCTTCTTGGGTGTTGTTGCTCTCCTTGAGAGTGGACACATCAAAATCTTGAGGTAACTTGGCACCTTGCTTTGCAAGCAAGCGAAAGAAATGATCCTAGTGTTCACTAAGGATTTTATTAAAGGCAGCTATAGCTCTAGGATCTTGTATGAATTCATCAAGATCTTGCCCATCTTCTTGAGAGGATTGACCTATTTCAAAGTGTCGCTCTTCTTGAGATGGGGTTTGATCTACGATATAACCTTGTGGGATAAAATCTGGAGGCAAGCCTGTGGTATACTAAGGCGCATTTATCAATGGGGTTCTATCCTCATGAGGATTGCTTGGTTCATCTATGTGCGGCATGTTCAGAGAGCTGTTTGGTTTTGCCGCGAGTGTACTAGGAGTCACCTTGGGAGTAATGTTGAGATGACCTGATTGTGGTGTGCGAGGAGGTGACTTGCGCTTCTTAGGGACAACTTGCTTGGATTTCATAGTTTGCTGTAACCTAGTGGTGACCATGGGATACACTAGGACACAATGTAATACTGGGAATCTGTGAGATGCTTTAAGAAACGGACAAACTTCTAATGCACAAGGTACTGGACCAAAAGTGCTATACTGTTTGACCAGAGGCGCAAGACTGTGCTACCAAAAGCGTACTACTATGGACCAGAGGCGATGGACTGAGCTACCAATAGCGAGTTACTGCTATGCCAAAGGCGAGCTATAGTGACCTAAAGCGAGGTACTGTTATACCAAGGGTGCTGAAGTAGAGTTTTGCCAGAGGCGGGTTACTGCTGACCAAAGGCGATCTACTGTACTACCAAAGGCGAGCTGCTGTAATACCAGGGGCGCTGAAGTAGTGTCTGATGTTTTTCAAAGGCAAAATTATTCTATTTTTGATTGGATTGGTTTGGCAAGAGAAAACACAACAAACAAGTGGTCAAAAAAAGCACAAGGGACTGACACAACAGATAGTGTATGTTCAAGGCTCCAAACAAGCCCAATGTTTCCACAGGTCTAAGATAGTTGCAATCAATAACAAGCACTTTTTATCCCTAGAGACAAGGTTTCATTGTAGTAGATCAGCTCACAGCTTAATACTCCGTTGATAAAAATATCATTCCATAAAGGTGTCAAATATTTAGTATCTTTGCGAGAGACGATAGGTAGGGATATCTCACCCTCCCCTTGGAAAGCTCAAGTAGGTCACAAGAGCTTTATGTCCAAGGGAATACTATCTTTTCTCAAGGGAGCCAATGGTGAGTATCTTAAGGGTTTAAATCGATTTCCCTTGCACTGATGATTACCGCAATGTTCGGAGGTAGGTCGGATAGTCTCTATCTAAAATGGTTCTTAGTGACTTTGAGGGACCAACGCCTTACGAGCAATGTGACAAGCTACTAAAAGCTTTAACCAATCCTACTAAGAGTTTCAAACACTTCGCTCAATGTGAAAATCGTTTCCACAAAGAGCTAGTACACCTCTTTTCAGTTTGGCACCACAAGGTAAGGTTGATGTCGGTTAGGACTTGGCTTTCACCTTATCCCTCTTATATAGAGGTTCAAAGGAAAACTCCACTTAGGGTCATCCCTGTTGGATGAAGCACAATCCAAAAGCAGGCCCTTCTAAAGAAAGTATAAAAAAAGTAAGAGCAAGCACGGCAAACAAAGGTTCAATTTTCCCGTTATAAGAAAAAATAAGGTGCAACTAAGCTAGGCACACACACGTTTGTAGTTGTAAATTGTCCCTTATGAAATGAAGTGTTTGGCATTCATGTCCATTTATCCTTTAGAAAATTGAGGTGTTTGTTCATACATGTCCATTGTCCCTTAAGAAAAGCAGTATGTTCCTAAGACTTAGATTACAAGAAAAGATTTGTTCAATTATCCTTTTAAGCATGCAATGTGTTTCTAAGACTTAGTGAGATAAATCAAAGAGGTCTTCAATGCTCGTCCTGCATGAACATGTTAAGAAAACACCTATTGGCTCTGTGTGAGTAATAAGAAGCTGCAACAAGTGAGTTAATTCCACCAAAAATTCACAAGTTAGCCAAAAAACAAATCAATTTTGACCAAAAGCGCTATACTTTCTTACCATACGCGACTTACTGTATTCCAAGGGCGCTGTATCGCAAACCAGAAGCATTGCAGGATATTACTAGAGGCACTGCAGAATAACCAGAAGCGTTGCACTATGTATCCAGGAGCGCGACACTATTCTGCCAAAAGCGATGTCGTGTATAGAGGAAGCGCTGTAAGATACCACCAGAGGCGCTGACAAATAACCAGAAGCGCTGTACTGTTATGCTGGAAGCGCCGCACGGTCTTAGATCATGAAAAGATTAACTTTTGTCAAAAGGACTAGATCAAAATGGGATTTCATGTTTAATCTACTGTTCTGAGCAATAATATCTGATAGATCTGAATAGTGAAATCCAGAAAGCTCAAAAAGTGTAGCAATACAATAGATTAACACAACTACCGAAGATACCCCTAAATAAATCAGCTTAGGATGTATCAAAAGCAGGTTTGGAAAGACAAATACAACAGCTTGTCAAACCAATCCCCTGATATGAAATGAGAAAAACCTACAAAAAATACTGAATGCGGTCAAAACCTAATTAAGCCAGAAGCGCTTCACAAGGCTGCCGGTCACGTTTTTCTATGTTACCAAAAGCGCTGCTCTGTGTCACCAGAAGCGCTGCAGTGCCCCCAAGGGCGCTGAACTGTGCCTCCAGTAGCGCTGAAAGATGCTGCCAAAAGCACTGTGCAATATCATTTGCGTTGTGCTGTATTGTGACTTCAAAAAAAATAATTTCTCAAAGAAACAAAGGGATTAGTGGGTCCCACCGGGCGTGCCAAAATGTGTATGAGAAAAAATCGATTAAATCTAAACTAAATAAAATCAAAGAACCCAATAACATAAAGGAAATGAATTTAAATAAAAGCCATGACAAATAATCAATGAAATAAAGATTTTTACCGAAATCTGTATTGTTTCCTTTGGATTGAATGTGGATTGCTCAATGAAGTTGCAAAGCCATAGCTGCAACAAGCAAGTAGTGTGCTCAAGAGATCAATGTCAAAAGATCGTGATAGTGCTCAATCGACGCATTTTGTATGCTCGAAGCTCTGTTAAGTATGCATGAGAATACGATCGAAGAGAGAGCTAATGAAGGAGATGAGGGGGGTTTATATAGGTTTCAAGGAAGATCGATCAACAATCCAGATAATTCAGAAGAATCAACGGAGGAGAGTAGTTGAGGAATGTGCAACAAATGAGAAGAAGACATGTGTCTTGCTTTCTTTTGCATGAGAGGAGTTATCCATCATAGAAGAATGAGTTAACTGAAGAGATAAATCAATTAAAAGAAAAAAACAATCAGTTAAGTGATTTAAAACAAGAAGAAGGGATTTGCATGAGAAAAGAAGATATTTTGCTTTATTAAATATAGAAATATTTAATTGATGAGCAAGAAAGCTTGAGTTATTTTAGAGATAACTCAAATTAGAAGAAAAAACAATTTAAATAAATAATTGATATATTTAAATTTAGAGCAGATATTTTGGAAGAAATAATTAAATAATTAGAATTATTTAATTTAGAAGATTTTGAAAGCAAAATAAATAAATAAATTTATTTAATTGTTGTGCATGATTTTGGAAGAATGATTTTTATAAATAAAATATTTGATTTAATTAAATAATTTAAGAATTATTTAATTTTAGATAAGAGGGAATTTGTTGAATTAATTAAATAATTGGATTTATTTAATTAATGTGGACTTGATTTTTGAAAAGAAGATAATGATCTAATTAAATAATTAAAATTATTTAATTGTAGAAGAATATAGAGGAATTTAATTTAATTAATTAAATAAAGAGAATTTATTTAATTAATGTTGAAATTTAGGAGATTTAGAAGAATTTGATGAAATTAATTAAATAATTAGATTATTTAATTAACGTTGTAATGCAGGTGATGAGACAGATTATGAAATGTAAGTGATGTGACGACTTGGTCATTTTAGGGTGTCTACACAATCAAATAAGAATAACTGAAGAAGATCAACATAAAACCAAATTCATTTGTGCATGGGGCACTTAATGTTGGATAGTCATGCCCTTCAGGCTTAAAAATGCAGGAGCTACATATCAAAGGGAAATGACCGTAATCTTCCATGACCTATTTCATAATATCATGGAAGATTATATGGATGACTTACTGGGAAAATCAAAGACAAGAGAAGAACACCTGGGTGTACTAGCTAAAATCTTTGACCGACTAGAAGAATATAAAGTGTGTCTAAATCCAAAAAAGTGTGTCTTTGGAGTTACTTCAAGAAAACTCTTAGGCTACATCGTATCCCAATGAGGCATAGAAGTTGATCTAGCAAAGGTGAAAGCTATAGTTGAAATGCCTCCTCTAAGAAATCTAAAATAGCTCTGTAGTATACAAGGAAAGCTGCAATCCATTAGGCACTTCATTTCACAACTAGCCGACAAATGTCACCCATTCCAGTATCTCCTCTAAAAAGAAGTGGCATTCACATGGGATATAAATTGCCAAAAGTCCTTTGAACAACTGAAGGAATACCTTGCAACACCACCAGTTCTTATGCCACCAAAACAAGGACAACCTCTATTATTATATATCTCAGCAATAGAAATAACGATAGGGGCATTGCTAACACAACATGATGATAACAAAAAAGAAAGATCCATATACTACATCAGCTGTGTACCTTAGTGGGATATGAGCTTAATTACACATCAATTGAGAGGGCATGTCTTGTAGTTGTCTTTTCATCCTAGAAACTGTGACACTACATGCTTAATCACAAAACCAAGCTCATTGCAAAAATAGACCCACTAAAGTATCTCTTGTCAAAAGCAGCTCTCATAGGTCATATGGATAAGTGGGTAATGATCCTTAGTGAATTTGACATCGAATACACATAAAGAAAGGCTATAAAAGGACACATCATAGCAGATCAACTAGTAGATGCACCTATCCCAACATAACATCCACTTATTTTTGAATTCCCGGATGTATCCATCTTCACAATCACACCTACATAAGGATGGAAAATGTACTATGATGGATCATACACACATCGTGGATTAGGGGCATGAAACTTGTTTGTCACCCCACAAGGAGACTGCATCCCTAAGTCATACAAAATAATACTTCCTTGCACCAATAATGGAGCAGAATATGAAGTGCTCATGTCACAGGGCTCCGCATGACAATTCAATGGAAAATAGAAAAGATAATGGTCTATGGTGACTCTCAATTGGTCATAAAACAAGTAAATAATGAATACAAGACAAAGGATGGCAAGCTCCTATCTTATAAAAGGATGGTAGACAATTTTAAAGAATATTTTTTGAAATCCAATTTGGGCAAGTCCTGAGACTGAATAAAAAAGTAACAGATGCAATGGCCACCATAGGTTATCTTGTGGATATGCAGAAAAACAACCAGCGGTGTGAGTTCCTCATTGAAGAATTACATATGCCAGCCTATGATATCCCACACTCAGAACTAGTTTGTAACATCGTTGGTCCCTTATCCCCATGGTACCAAGACATCTACCACTATCTCCATGATAACATCATTCCACCTGACCTATTATCCGCCCAATGCCGTACATTCATCCAACGAGCTTCCCGCTTCACCCTTATTGGCGATACCATATATTGAAAGAGTCTTGATAGTACCCTTTTGAGATGTCTCAATTCTAGAGAAGGACAAACAACCTTAAAAGAGGTAAATGAAGGTATTTGTGGGACACACTCTAGTAGATCTACCCTCGCAAAGAAAATTATGAGAACAGGGTATTATTGGCTAACCATTGAAAAAGATGCTCACTAGTTTGTTAAGAAATACCTTCCTTGACAACAACATGGAGATCTAATTCATGCTCCATCACAAGAATTGAAACCCATTACGACTCCATGGCCCTTTTCAGAATGGGGGCTCGATCTCGTTGATAAAATCCATCCACCATCATCCAATGGACACAAGTTCATTATTACCACCATCGAATACTTCACAAAATGGGTGGAATCCATTCAACTTACCTACACCACATGTACCCAAATATCCAAATTCATTCTCCATTACATTATATGCCACTACGACATCCCCCTTGCTATAATTACTGACAATGGGAAACCATTCAAGAATAATGAAGTTAGAACCCTTTGTCAAAAGTTTCACATCCAACACAATTTTTCCACTACATACTACCCCCAAGGCAACAGTCAAGCAGAAGATTCAAACAAAACTATCTTAAGAATCCTAAAGAAGACAGTTAATGAAGGTGGTCATGACTGACACCTACAACTTAACCTTGCTCTTTGGGCTTACCAAACCATCATACATACCCCCACAGGAGCCACTCCATATTCCCTCATATTCGGTTATGAAGCCATCCTACTTATCGAGGTTGATCTCCCCCTCTCTAAGAATTTCATTACAAAATCTCATTAATGAGGAGTATCGAGTTGCACATCTAAATGAGTTAGAACTCTTGGATGAGAAGTTCCTCAATTCTCTCAATCACTTGCAAGCCTATCAAAATTGCCTCCATAGAAGCTACAACAAGAAAATCAAGACCCGCTGATTGAAATAGGTGACCTTGTACTTATGAAAAATCAAAGGAACTTGCAAGATCGTCACAAGAAAGGCAAGTTTGAACCAAATTGGTTAGGACCCTTTGTGATAACAACCATCTATGGATCAAGAGCATACCAGCTAGCAAAACCTAAGGGACAACCTCTAGATGAGCCAATGAACATCATGCATCTCAAGAAGTTCTACGCCTAATCTATCAAATATACCAAAAAAGCAAAAAAGTAAAAAAACAAAAAGCAATAAATCAAGAAAAAACCAAGTGCAATAAAGTCATCTAATGGTGAAAAACACCTTGGTGGCACCTTGTGTTAGGGTTAGCCAGCAGAAGATATCAATTAAATGCAAATAAAGATTAAACAAAGGAATGGAAATACATAGAAATAATAACAACGAGAGACAAGTTTTAACGTGGTTCACCCAAACTCGAGCTACATCCACTAAATAGAGAGTTTGATATTATTATCCAGTAAAACAAACTGATTACAACTAGCAATCCCTACAACTCAATACCACTGCAAATGCTACAATATAATATCAACGAAAACCCTAACCCTTAGCCTTTTTTATCAAGACTTATGTTAGTTACAAAATAAGGTTTTTTTAAATGTTGGCTAATAGAAAAATAACTCCTGACGCCTTTATAAAATAATAGGTAATTTTTGCTTCAGGGCCATTTCCCCCGAGCCCTCGGCTGGGGTTGTTGCCCCTAGACCCCCATCGTGGCCTCCACCCCCGGGCCCCCGTCGGGGGAATAAGCCCCCCAGGCCCCACAGGAGGGGCTCTGTCCCCTGGAAAATATAACCTCTGAGTCTGATTAGGCTCCATATAACAACACCTTGGATAAGTACCATGGTGAAAACCTATTTCAGGCACCATGAGTAGTGGCCAATTCCACCATCTAATACATCTTCTACCACACAAACAACTCCATACTACCTCATCCCATGGATTGGTATTGTAAACACTTAGCACCAAAAATACCACCCTCCATAACCCACCCAAGGAAGATTCCCAGATAAGTGGATTATTGTATGCACTCCTGGTATAACAAAAAGTCTAGAAAAACACAAAAAAAATTTAAAAATCTAGAAAAACACAAAACCATTTAGAAAATCCAAAAAACCCAAAAAACCCAAAAACATTCAAAATATCTAAAAAACCCAAAAACATTCAAAATATCTAGAAACCAAAAAACACTCAGAAAATATAGAAAACACAAAAAAAAAACATTCCAAAAATACCCAAAGCAATAAATGTGAAGCAAGATGCCAGAGAAATTGAGTACAAACAAAACCAACAGAAACAACACACTATAATCAACCCTCCAAATCACCACACAATTGATCTCAAGCCCATCCAACAATATATGAACCATCACAAAAAACCATGCCTTAGGATATAACATTCCCATAATAGGCATGATCCAATTACTTCCATCCAAACTCTTGGCAAGAGACTTAATGGCTATCAGTCCATCTGTTAGTTGATTTTTTGATTTATTTTTCTTTGAATACCCCCTCTACGCTTATTCAACAAGACCACCTTGATCTCCTATATCTTGGTGTGTCATCAGATAGAATAGAGTGGGGTAGAAAACTGTTTGTTGCTATATGCTGTGTTTGTTGGATGTTCTTATTACTCTAACTAGTATTCATATCTTGTAAGTGGTCAAAATAAGCTTCAGGAATTTCATCCCTCATTGGTGCATCTAATGCCAATACCTTCTATGCATCAGGAAATGAATGTTCTAAGTTCTCTCCCCCATCCAAACAAGGTTGTACTATGTTGGGCATATGTAAGCACACCCTCTTGTTTATGTGTCTAGTCCATGAAAAGGATGGATATACATCATCACCCTGGTCTTTTATACCTTGTGAAAATATCCTCTTTACTATAATAAATCTTAGGATTTCTCTAAAACATATCATCACAATACCCACCCTCAACTGATTCCCAAATCAGCTTATCATCCTCTACTCACATCTTCATCCCCCCATCCTTGCAAACATAAGCTAGGAATTTTTTCCTAGGGTTGGTAGAAAACTCTCTCTTGCAACCCACTCCATAGAATGGTCTATGACCTACTTCTGGTAATCCTAACCACCCTTTCCCCCCTTGGAAAGTTTTCTCACCCAACAAACTTTTCCCACTAACCCAACAAACCCCAAACCAACCCAACCATGTGGTTTTTATAGAACTGATGTGACATTTTCCACCACATCACCACCTAAAACACAACCATCTCACCAACCAATTCACACCCACCAAAATCAAGGATTTTTTTCCAAGCTTTGCAGGGATTAAGCACAATCTACCCACCCCCAATACCCCCATCCCCTGATGAACCCTTGCCCCTCACTTACCAAACCATGTGGTTCTTATAGAAGTGATGTGACATTTTTCACCACTAATGCCTAGCCATACATCACTCCCTATTCAACCAACAAACCATATTACCCTAACCTTGGCTTTGCATTAATGACGACAAAGACCCAACTATTTCCCTCATTCTAACAAACCCATCTCATAACCTAACCAAGAGTTGGTAGAAAAATATCTCTTGCTAGATTCAACACCTAAGATAATCTGGTTTACAACCTGATTCTGACCCACCCAACCCAAACTTGCATCACCCTTTCCCAGTAAGTGACCTAAAAAGTGGCTTTATATTACATGTGCATCAAGTGACTGAGGGTTATACACCAAAAAGTCCCCCATCAAAAACATCCCCAATCCTAAACAAAACATGAATCTAACCCCTAACCATCCACAAGCCTGAATGTAACCCCCAGGCCCCCAAAATTGCTTTACATACATAACAAATGGCTCTAACATTCCATGTATCATGACCAGAATCCTCCATCCTGACTACATCTTCCATACACTGCATCATCATTAGATAATAAACCATATCATAACCATCATAATAATCATAACATCCATCATAAACCACATCATCATAATCCACATAACATCATCCACACCATAATACAACATGTCATCCATAGCCATAACATAATAAACATCCATCATAATCTATCATAAACCATCACATAATACAACAATCCATCACATGTCATCCATATCTATAAAATAATAAATATTGATATACCACAATCCTATACATCTATCCATCAAACCATAATGCATCCATACCATCCATAAAACCACCATTAAATAACATAATCCACATCACATCATAACATCATCATAATTACATCATATCATCATCACAACATATCATTAACATCATCACATCATATCATTAACATCATCATAATAATATCATTAGCATCATCACATGGCATCATAACCATAATCCATCAAAAACATCCATATGCATCACATAAAAAACATCACAATCTATCCATAAATCCATACATTTACCATAATTCTATCCGTAAAATCATAAACATCCATATCCATAGTATCATAAAAAACATAATGCATTCATAATCCAAAAATATAGTACATCCATCTTTCATAATACATCATAAAAGCATAATCCATCCATCCATCACAATCACACAGATAATCGCAAATGCATCCATAACATAATCAAAACATATCCATAAATGCATCAATAATCCATAAATCATCAATAAGCTAACAAAATAATCATCTCATATATAATCCACACACGTCTCATATACAAAAAATGGTCATGATACATAAGACTCCGAAGAGCCATCAAAATACAAATGTATTAGCAATCAAGAGGAGCTATCCCTCTAAGAAGTCCTTGAATGGGATAGTCCTGATGGTTGTGGCCCCATCATATGTTTTTGTGGTGGCTTCTGTAGTGGTGGCTATTATACGAAACGCTCAGACTGCCCTAACCTCTGATAAGTAGAGGCCCACGAATGACGCTGATAGCTCTCTCACTGCCCAGTTGGTACTAGGCGCTTATAGAGAGTCTGATAGTGCTGGGCCTCCCTCATTGCAATGTCCCCCCGATCCTAAATAGATCTTAGAACATATTCCATCTCTAGGCCCATCGCCTAGTGCACCTCATCTCTCTCTCTCTCATTGGTAGCACTGCACCTGGCCTTGCAGCTGTAATACCTACGCCTGCAACTTTGCTATTTGGCCATCGACCACCTATGTCTGCAACTGTGCTACCTGTGCCTATAACTATGTCACCTACTATTTTTCCTACTACCGCACAAACCTATCCCTATCCACCCCTCCTCCATCTATTAACCCTTGAAGACATTGCACATCTAAAAGAGCACTATCTTTCTCTACCTGCAAACCATCCTGCTCTACCTGCAGCTACCTCACCTAGTCCTCTAGGCTCACCACATGATCCCTTAGAGTATCTTGGTCATCTCCATCTCCACCCCCTCCTATCAACACCTCCACCCTTTGGCACACTCACCGTCCAAAACTAGAATCATATCCTCCCGCACTTGAGGGACTTGCACCAGAAGTCCCTGCACCTGTAACCCCCACTGCAACTGCTACCAGAAGAGAAATACCTCCCCTACCTCTCCCACCCCCATTGACACCACCACCCCCTCCTTCTCCATCACCATCCCCATCATCATCATCATCAACATGTATCTCTACTATATACTCCTCATCATCTGCCCTTGGCTGATTTACTGGGATGGTCAAATGCACTGGCTACCTTTGTGCTCACCCAACCTCATATGCCGGCATAGTCCCTGAATCTACGATTGCCAACAACCAATCCCAATCAATTGCCACCAGATGCCCAAACTTTGAGATCACTATGGCTGACTCTAACTTAGCCCCCATCACCCATGATCCTGCCGCACTTGAGCAAAGACAAATGATACAACTCATCTTGCCACAATCGAAACTAACATAGAACCTAATCGGGGAGGCACCGATCCAAAATGTGAATTGTCCTCCCTATAAGATACCATGGATACTGAGTAGAAGGAAGATGTATATCATCATCCAACTAGGGCTCAAATCCTATATATGGCTGCCATACCATTGAGGTCACCTCATCAAAAACATGCCTCCAAAATCTCCTACTCCCCAGCTGCTGATGCTGGAGAATACCGGTATATGTAAAAAACATAAGGATGAAATTATGGCCTCACATGCTGACATATCGGTGTGGTAACCACAATATGCTCCTAGGCCCAGATGTGAAGAAGCGTCACCCCACAACCAAGGCTAGCCCCACTCCTATACACCACCATATGCATGTCATGGTATAAATCGGTCAATAGGCATCACCCCCACACATATACTACTCCCCGAGCCATGATCTGCTCTACACAATCTTCCCACCCCATAGGAAACCCATGAGAGCACCAATCTGGCATCAACACTCCTCCAATCAGTCTGCAAATGTACAACTCAAAGTCACTGAGACCTCTCCTGAGGGCCACCAACCAAAGCATCTCCTGTCCATCATGATCCGTGTCCACTGTGCTAGGACAAACACATGCCAAAGCACCGCCAAACCCCTTGCTTGATCATATACCACTCTCTTTCCATGGATCAAGATCCATAGGATTCTCTGTACATCCTCTAGGGTGATTGTCATCTCACCCATCGGTAGAAGAAATGAGCAGCTCTCACTATGCCATCGCTCCACCAAGGCTGTTCTCATGGCTCAATGCGCTCATAGTCGAGACATCTTTGAAATAAACCACAACCCAAGTGCTCTCAAGTAGTTCTGCTCTACCTGTGTTAACCTCTCCCTAACCACCATTACATGAGGTCACTGCTCTCGCGATTGCAGAGTTGGAAGATTGATCTATATTTAATAAATCATAAAAAATCAATCTTTTTCCCCCAAAAAAACATAGAGGTGCTATTCCATTAACCCCTAGTGCTACTCCAGCCGGAGGTGCTAATAGACTCACCTCTATTGCTTCTCCAGATAGAGGTGCTGACAAAGTGATCTTAAGAACTAATCTAGATGGATGTACTAAAGAAATGACCCTAGGTGCTAATCGAGATGGAAGAACTATCTCAAAAAACCCAGGCGCTATTCCACCTAGAAAGTTTAAAAATCCTAAGGTTTGGCGCTAATCGAGCCATAAGAACTAATTCATTAGCCCTAAGTGCTAATCAAGATGAAAGCGCTACTACTCGAGGGCATGTGCTAATCGAGATGATGTCGCTAACTCCCCATAACCCTAGCGCTAAACAAGACATTAGCGGTAAAATCTTAATCATAGATGCTAAAACTAGCACCACCCCTTATGCAAACCTAATTTGCTAATCTAGGCAATGGTGCTAAATCACCGACTATATGCACTGCATAGCTACGTGCAAGCATGAAATCTTCTAACCTACCCTTCCTTAGCCCCATAAATGCCCCAAAACCCAAAAACATACAAAGTAGGGTTAGTTGACATACATGTACACCAGTTGTGGGCGGTCTCTAGTACTCTCAGACTAGCTCAAATCGATGCTCCTCACGTGGGATGCCTCGTTGTGCCATCACTCTCTCTCTTCTCTATTGAACTTAGCAAGCTCAAAGGATACAAATGTGGCATATTGGGCCCACTTTGGCCTATCTATAGCTACCACATAAGCTCTAATTCACCATTTTTCTCCCTAGGCCACAAAACATACCCATTTTCAGTCATTTTTCCTTCTATCAACCCCATTTCTCATCCTGAACCTCTTTTTCACTACCATTCCATCCTTTTCGAAAGTTAACTCGAAAAAATTAATTTTTTTCGCCTAACCGAGCTCGAGGGGGCATCCCTCATCCATTTCCCTTCAATTTGTCAGCCAAGGCAAAATTAGAAAATTCTTTGATTTAACGCTATTCACAACTAGTCATGATGCCACATCAAAGAGGGGAAAAATGTAGACACCTAAAAATACCTCGACCCCGCAAGCCACTTTCCTATATCCTTGCACCACTAATTACACCTTATGCAAAATTAATTAAATAAAACCAATCTATTTAATTAATTCACCCTAGCCATTCATCTCAATCATTCGTCCCAATTACCTACCTATAATAAATTATTTTAATATATTACTATACCTTAACCATTGTCCACAATTAATTAAATAAATATTCCAATACTTGTTTAATTAATTCTCCTAATCCCATAACATAGATTAATTAAATAAAACACACTTATTTAATTAATCCCCCTAGCCTACAACCTAAAACTAGCTTAATTAATTAAATAACATTTATTTAATTAGCTATCACACCCTACCTAGTCCCTAGACCCAAATTAATTATGTAAATTCTTGCTTAATTAATTCTAACCACTAATTAATCCCTTCACTAATTTCCACCATCCATATTAATTAAGTTAATCACTTAATTAGCCTTAACCTTCATTATCCCATCTCCCCACTCCCTTGGAATAAAAGACAATTTTTTATTCAAATGGAGTCACATGTGTTTCCACCCGACCTTTCCTCTTTCATGCAAGAGCATTTTTTAATATAAAATGCTCACACATGTCTTTGCTAGAAGCATGCATGTGTCATTTCTCATCCCACTCACCCATAAAGATCAATTTTTTATTACACCCTCTCCCATATGAATGAATTTTTTATTCATTCACATGTCTTAATCCTCATTAATGCAAAGCCTTCCCAAGGATAATTTAAAATTCAAAAATAATGAGAGCCATCTATTATTGTTGATCAAATCTTAGCCCTCGATCTCACCATTCCATCTCCACCCTTGGATCTCAACTTTGAATCTCCACCATTGGTCAAAAATCCTCCCAAAAACTCTATAAATACAAGCCTCATCTAAGCATTTTTAACTCAAGCCATTTGCATCCACATTATGCCAAAATCCATAGCCAATCTTTAGTCCAATTCCCTTCCCAAATCCATTTTATGCTGATTCTTAGAGCAATCCACATTAATTTAGAATTGGGTAAAGCTAGGAGATAGATTTGGGTGCACTATTTCCTCCACCTTATCAAGGAGAAGGAAGAGCTTGAATATTTAAGGTATAACTTGTTTGTTTATGCTTTCAATTGTGATTTTTCATCTTTTAGCTTTCTTTCATCTTCAAGTAGAACCAATGGACTCATGAATAGTGATAATATGTATCACAATGAAAGTATCTAGAGGTAGAGAAAGAATAGGAGGGTCTGAATCTACCCCCATACATCTAGAGAAAGAGATGGGACTCCATCAAAGTTGTCATCAAAGATGAATTTTGGAAGTTGTTCATCTATTCCCGCATTAATGCCAAGAATTGTCAAGATTTGATCACAAGTCCTTGGCCTAATTGAAGAACATGAAATCTCATAACCATATAAAAACTAATATAGAATAGGTGCCAAAGATGGGGATGCAACTATTGGAGCATTGTTATTAAAGAAGAAAGCAATGTGTTCAATGGTGTCTTCAATATTTTTAAGATGAGAGTTCACAAACAAATGATGAATGTCTATTAAGTAGACATCCCAATGAGGTAGATCAAGAAGACAAATATGAGCCTCCTATAAAAAATCACTCGAAACCCTCAATGAAGCAACACTAAAATACATTAAAGCAATAAGTGCTATAGAACAATCCTCATGTCACAACCTCTTATTTTCAATAATTAATTATGAATTTAAATACTATTATTTAAATCCTTGTCGACTAATTTCAACTTTTGTATGTGTGTGCGCGACAAGATTTCTTCCTCTCACTCTCTCGACAGAGAGAGAGTATCATCGAGGCAAAGGGTGTCTATTCAATTGATGGTGACTTGTGTTGAAGGAACCTGTGCACACACCACTTAGTCGAAATTGCATTGCATATCATTTTAATTGCATTAGGATAATCCTTTAACTATTTGATAATAGTTGTAATAGATTTTTAAATATTTTCTTTTGCAAAATAAATCTAGAAAAATATCTAGTTGCGATAAATAAATTAATTGTATTAAATTTATGAAATCTTTCAAAAGATTCTTCTTGCAACATGATGCTTGATATTATTTCCATTGGGCCACAAAATGGCAGTTTCGTGATAAATAAGTTATTTAGGGAATCTTGGATTCTATAGGAAAGATTAATAAATAAATCAATTGCATTAAATTTATGAAATCTTTTAAAAGATTATTCTTGCAACATGATGCTTGATATTATTTCCATTGGGCCACAAAATGGCAGTTTCGTGACAAATAAGTTATTTAGGGAATCTTGGATTCTACAGGGAAGATTAATAAATAAATTAATTACATTAAATTTATGAAATCTTTCAAAAGATTCTTCTTGCAACATGATGCTTGATATTATTTCCATTGGGCCACGAAATGGCAATTTCCTGACAAACAAGTTATTTAGGGAATCTCAGATTCTACAGGAAAGATTAATAAATAAATTAATTGCATTAAATTTATGAAATCTTTCAAAAGATTCCTCTTGCAACATGATGCTTGATATTATTTCCATTGGGCCACAAAATGACAATTTCGTGACAAATAAGTTATTTAGGGAATCCTGGATTCTATAAGAAATATTAATAAATAAATTAATTGCATTAAATTTATGAAATCTTTCAAAAGATTCTTCTTGCAACATGATGCTTTATATTATTTCCATTGGGCCAAAAAATGACAATTTCCTCACAAATAAGTTATTTAGGGAATCTTGGATTCTATAGGAAAGATTAAATATCCTTTGAGGAATTCTAAATTTGTAGTGGAGACTAAATTTAGAAAATAGCTCTAATTGCTTTTACCTATTTAATTTTTCAATATGGGAAGGAGTTATGGCAATTTGTGTCTTTTCTATTGTTGAGATGAACGCTTATCATTTAAGGGGAGTGGAAGAGAAACAAAAGGGGGGAATTCATTCTTTCTACCTTTATCAGATGGTGGCTGTGGACTGAAGTCTGATACTATTGTTTCATTGGGGGATCAATTCTTCAACACCGGTGCCATAAGATAAAGGCAAGTGTAAACTTTTGATACTAGTTCTTCTCCTATGTTTTGAATGTTTCTTATATTCTATTTTGCTCTTAGGAGAAGTAAATGTGAACATTTGGTATTAGATTTCAAAAATTACTTTGGTAAATCATCTTGTTGAACGTATGAGACCAACAAATTTGCTTATTATTTTTCCGAGTGTAGAATTTAATTCAGTTCTCCCAAAATTCTTATTGAGGGATTCTAGCAAAATGGAAATAGATATCCTAACAATCTCAAAATTCCGTAGTATATCTTGCACAGTACGTCTTATGTGAGTGTAGGACTATTCTTCAGATTTCTCTATTTAATACTCCAATAGTCTCCGCAATATCATTTTTTCTGTACGTTCCACCTCTCTCTCTCTCTCTCTTGTACCAATGCATAATTTTTTTATGTAGGTAAGTCTATAGCCTGGAGGTGTAAGAGAAAAGGCTATTAGTTGTGTCTGCCAAAAGTATCCTGTGCTTTACCAGTCGGTGATTTTGTGCTTATCTTGCAATGTTAGGGATACTAATGCAAGTCAATTTTGAACCCAACCAAAACCCTAACAATACCCTTAAACACTTTTTGATGCTCTCGAATAAGATCAAACACGAGAAACAATTGTAAACATTCTTCGCTTAGTCGACGTCTTTGAAACCTAATTTCATTTTTTAATCTCGTTTTCTGCATTCTTTTAGGTTTTAGGTAATTGAAGCCTTAGCATTTTTAGTTTCATCTTTAATTTGGGGGGTTTTGATCTTTAATTTACATGGTATTTATTTTCTTTTATATTTTGTAGGCCCTTCTTTTTTCTTTCTTTTCTCTAACTAGCTCTTGTGTTCGTGTCATCATCTTTCCTCTTTTTTTAAGGACTATTCTTTGCAATGTATATTAATTGTCATCCTCTTTTTGATGATTGATCATGGAGTGTGATCTAAAATGTTGATGTGAAAAAATACTACACAATTTAAACCAGCACGCTCTTGAACTACTATGGTTTGTGGAAATATTATGTCTCTAGGTGTTTTTAAGTTTTAACATTGATTTATGTGTAGTAATTATGTTTTATGTTGGGAGGTGTTTTCTAATTAGAGCAAAGGGGAGGAGGGATGTGATATTGTGGAGGGATAAATCACACTTCTAGGATAATTAATGGCATTGATCTAATGATTGTCTCAAAATTTGAACTAGCATGGAAAATGATGAAGGTTGATCTTGAGTGTTACAAACCTAATCTGACATGCAAAATTGATCTATCACGTGGAAATAAATTGACAAAATGTGTGCTTGAAGAACAACTCCTCTTTTCCTTCTTGGTATCTAAATCTATCAAGGTGGTGTCTAGAGACATTGTTTAGGAGTTTGCCTTCTCAATAGGTGCAGGTGTTCTCCTAGTTTAAACCCCTTGGCATGTCGAATTAACAATAATCAACAATAGCAAAGACAACATATGAAGACATGCAAATGGTGTATGTGATGATGATGTGGATCTAATTATTTATTACCTTTTAAAAATTGAAATGTGCTCTAACAATTCTCCTTGATGTCCTATATTTTCTAAATGATGGATTAATTGCACATTAAATGTTTTTAAATATCATGACATAATGGTGCAGGGCACCTAAGCCTTCATGCAAAAAGTTGGTCAAGTGCTAGTATTTGATGTTGTTAAATCATTTTGTTTGTAATAAGGTCTCTAAAGACCATGTTTTAGGTGTTTGTGTGTCGAATTTGAGTCCTAGGAGTGAATTAGGGTCTTTTTGTTAAAAAGTGTCAAATGTTGTCTTTATTGCAAAATGCAAAATCAAGGAATATGAAGGGTCATAGGTTGTTAGGAAGGCATTTGAACAGTTAGAAACTCAAAAGCCAGTTAGCAACGGTTGTGTTGGGTTGTAAACAAGTTGAATAAGCCTTGGGAAGTCGGAGCCAAGGTTGGTGGTTGGTTATTTTGGAGAAAAATCAATAAAAATACTTTGTTTTCTACATTTTTCTATTATATTTTTGCTATTGTAGTGAATTGTACGGCCTTGTACAGTCAAGTGGCAACATGAAACCAATTGGAGGTGATGTGGAATTGAGTCTACTATTGCACTTTGTCCCATTGAATTTCATTGAGATTTGAGTGTTTTAAAGCCAAATTACTGAAGACTGGTTTGAAAACCTAGATTTGGGGGTTTGATTGGGAAAAAATATTTTTTTGGTCCATTCCACCAGTGAAAAGGCCTGAGAATTAGATGAATGGATGTAGGTAGGTTGTTTTTAATGTTTTGGGTGTTTACAGGAGTAGGGGAGGAAGATTGGTGAAGATTTGTTGATGCCATAGGCTTGAAACCTCATGGTTTTGGCATAGTAGTTACACGGCTGTTAGGGTTTGATTAAAAAATCATTGGGAAAGTGTGGGAATCGGTTTGGTGAGCTTAGGAAGACCCCATAAGATGTGTTTAGAGTGTTAGTGAAGAGGATTGAGGCCTGGAGTAGTTAGAACCAATAACCCCTTGGTTGAGCAAGCCTAATTAGGCCTCTTGTTAAGTGGAACAGTCAATTTTAAAGCCTTATGTTACAAAGCAACCATACCTAAGTTTTGGATATGTTGAAGAACTTCCAAAAGGGTATTCAAAACAATCTTTAGTTTGTGGGTTTGAGGTCCGTCCTGCAAGTTATGTCAGAAAAAACACATTTGTTGTCCTAATTGGCCTAATGCTAAACGATACAGTCAAGATTTGAGCCTTGTGTTACAAAACACCTATACCTACAATCTGGATATGTTGACAATAAAGGGTATCTAGAATGGTGATCAAGTTCTGGGTTTGAAGTCTTCTCTGAAAGTTATGATTGAAAAACCTTGTTTGGAGTACTACTAGGAGAAGTTGAAGAGTTTTGTGAGAAACCCACCAAGATAGGGTTCAAAATTGAAAAGTTTGTTAAGTTGTGATTGTATAGACAACCTCCACCCTGCTCTACATCAAATTGGTATCAGAGCATAGGTCTAATCTGAAGAAGAGAAAAATTAAGTTGAAAGAAGAAGAAAAATGCCTCCAAAAGGGAATGCCATTGCTAGAGAATTGATTGAGTTGAAGGAGAAACAAGCTAAAGATGAGAAAGAGATGAGAGAGTTGAGGGAGAGGCTTGCTGCCCTGGAAACAAGTCAGAAGAGAGGTATGGTCACATGAGACTTAAGTGACCAAGAAGAAGGGGAAGAGGAAAGTTCCCAAGGGTCCGAGGAAGAGATGGATCCTGATGACTTGAGGATGGCAAAACTCCTGAAAACAGTCGAGGGAGATGAGCAAAAGATCAAAATGGATTTACCTATGTATGGAGGAAAGATGGATAGTGAAGAGCTCCTAGATTGGATAGGAGCATTGGATAACTATTTTGACTATGAAGATGTGCCAGAGGATAAAAAGGTGAAGTTGGCCAAGACAAAATTGAAGGGCCACGCTTTGCTTTGGTGGGATTATGTACAAAGTGAAAGGAGAAAGAAAGGAAAGTCCATAATCACATCTTGGGATAGGATGGTGGCTAAACTCAAAGGTAAGTTCCTACTTGCTGATTACACTATTCAATTGTTTAAGAGGCTTCAAAATCTCAAGCAAAAGGAGATGGATGTGCAAACATATATATAGGAGTTCTATAAGTTGAACATAAGAGCAGGTCATATGGTAGAGGATGAGGAAATAGTGGTAAGATACATGAATGGGTTAAGATTTAACCTCCAAGATGAGTTAAGTTTGAAAAACCCAAGGATGGTTGAGGAATGCTTTCAACTGGCAATTAAGGCTGAAGACAAACTAAAGAGAAGGCAAGACAAGCAAAATAGGGGCAGAGGCAGAAATTCAAGAGGAAGAGGGTCATTTTCTGAGACAAGTTAGTGATATGAGAGCAAAGAGGATACAAGCAAAGTCCAAGACCAAGTTGCAGATTCAAGAGGTAGATTTAGAGGTGGTAGATCAGGCTTTAGAGGTAGATTTGGAGGTCAAGGAAGAAGATAGAGTGGGTTCGCAGGAAGGTGTTATCAATGCAACAAGTTTGGACATCAAGCATGGCAATGTAATGAAGGACATGCTTCTACTTCACATGGAGGAGAAAGAAGGACTCAATTGGTGCAAGAAGAGGACAATGAGAGTGTAAACTCTCCATCACATCATGCTGCTCTAGAGGTTGGTGAATCACTAATGGTAAGAAGAACTCTCATCAAAGCAACAAAGACAAGGAGCCATCACAAAGGATAACTCTCTTCAAGACAACTTGTAAGTGCTTGGGTAAGGTATGCAAAGTTGTAATTGATTTAGGAAGTACAAATAACATGGTTTCAGTTGAGATGGTTGATAAACTCAAGTTGCCTAGGATACCACATGCTACTCCTTATAAAGTTTCTTGGTTGAATGAGGGTCAATATGTTCTGGTGAATGAACAAAGTTCGGTGGAGTTTAACATAGGAGGGTATAAGGACAGAATTTTGTGTGATATATTACCTATGGATGTATGCCATTTGCTGAGGCCTTGGCATTTTGATAGGTATGCTATGTATGATGGAAGGAGAAATACTTATGAGACAAACCAAGATGGAATCTCTTATACCTTGACACCATTGAAAGAGGAGGATAAAGGAAAAACAAAGGGATCTAATGTGATGATGGTAGGTAGAAAGGAGTTCATAAAGGTAGAAGAAGAGAAGCACATAAATCTTACAGCCACTCCTAAATCTAAAAACATTATGACAACAGAAATAAAGAATGACTTGGTTGTGGAGATCCAAGATTGGTGTAAAAAGTATGTTGCCATGATGGTTGGAGAAGTGTTTCATTCATTTATTTTAGAAGGAGATGTTGGTCATTCTTTCACACTAGAGGTTAATAAACTTGAGCAAGCAGCAGACATAGGGGTACAACAACAGGTGGAAGAGGTGAGCAGTAAGGGTGAAGAGGTCAAGGACAAGTTGCAAAGGGATGTAGACAAGTTCAAGCACACACCTAAAGTAAGGAAGAAGATAGTTCATTTCAGGAATGGAGGAGGTTTGATAACAGGTAAAGAGGTAGGTTCAACAACATTTTCAAGTGAAGAACAGATCAAAGATCATCCATCAAGTGAGGAACAACATTCTCAAGTGAAGAACAGGTTAAAGACAAGGGATAGTGCCTATTTCAAGTATTTAGTCCATTGGAAGGGTGTACCACAAGAGGATATCACTTGGAGGTCAGAGAAGGACAAGATCACACATGAATCTACTGCTGCAACACTGTCCTCAAGGGGACTTGAGTTTATTTTGCTCAGGAGTATGGTGTAGGGCACCTAAGCCTTCATGCAAAAAGTTGGTCAAGTGCTAGTATTTGATGTTTTTAAATCATTTTGTTTGTAATAAGGTCTCTAAAGATCATGTTTTAGGTGTTTGTGTGTCAAATTTGAGTCCTAGGAGTGAATTAGGGTCTTTTTGTTAAAAAGTATCAAATGTTGTCTTTATTGCAAAATGCAAAATCAAGGAATATGAAGGGTCATAGGTTGTTAGGAAGGCATTTGAATAGTTAGAAACTCAAAAGACAATTAGCAATGGTTGTGTTGGGTTGTAAACAAGTTGAATAAGTCTTGGGAAGTTAGAGCCAAGGTTGGTGGTTGATTATTTTGGAGAAAAATCAATAAAAATACTCCATTTTCTGCATTTTCTATTGTATTTTTGCTGTTGCAGTGAATTATATGGCCTTGTATAGTCAAGTGGCAATGTGAAACCAATTGGAGGTGATGTGTAATTGAGTCTACTTTTTGTTTCACTTTTTCCCATTGAATTTCATTGAGATTTGAGTGTTTTAGAGCCAAATTACTGAAGACTGGTTTGAAAACTTAAATTTTAGGGTTTGATTGGGAAAAAATATTTTTTTGGTCCATTCCATAGGTGAAAAGGCCTAAGAATTGGAGGAATGGATGTACGTAGGTTATTTTTAATGTTTTGGGTGTTTGTAGGAACAGGGGAGGAAGATTGGTGAAGATTTGTTGATGCCGTAGGCTTGAAACCTCATGGTTTTGGCATAGTAGTTACATGGGTGTTAGGGTTTGATTCAAAACTCATTGGGCAAGTGCGGGAATTAGTTTGGTGAGCTTAGGAAGACCCCATAAGATGTGTTTAGATTTTTGTTGAAGAGGATTGAGGCTTGGAGTAGTTAGAACCAATAACCCCCTAGTTGAGCAAGCGTAATTAGGCCTCTTATCAAGTGGAACAATCAATTTTAAAGCCTTATGTTACAAAGAAACCATACCTAAGTTTTGGATATGTTGAGGAACTTCCAAAAGGGTATTCAAAACAATATTTAGTTTGTGGGTTTGAGGTCTTCCCTATAAGTTATGTCAAAAAATGCCCATTTGTTGTCCTAATTGGCCTAATGTTGAACGATACAATCAAGTTTTGAGCCTTGTGTTACAAAACACCTATACCTGCAATCTAGATATGTTAACAAGAAGCATAAAGTGTATCTAGAATGGTGATCAAGTTTTGGGTTTGAAGTGTTTCTGAAATTTATGATTGAAAAACCTTGTTTGGAGTACTACTAGGAGAAGTTGAAGAGTTGTGAGAAACCCACCAAGATAGGGTTCAAAATTGAAAAGTTTGTTAAGTTGTGATTGTATAGACAACCTCCACCCTTCTCTGCATCACATAACAACATGTTGCATGTACCAGAAGTCAGCTCAAGCAAGAGTTGGTTGATGTCAAGGGGAGACTTCTCGCTGTGGAGACGAAGGTTAAGGTTCTGGATATAGTGTGCTTGAAAGTGATCCACCGAGCAACAATGAATTTAATTATTCTTCATGATGATCAACAGGGCTAGGATGACAAAGATGGGAAGTCTGTGGGCAAGGAGAAACTGTTGGAGTTTGTTGGGTGAATATTTTGTCTTCAACTAACTGAAGGCAAAATGGATATATCAACCATAGTATGATGAGATTAAATCTCTCCTCTTAGAAAAGGGAGGCTCCCTTCTTATTGCTATCTAAATCAATTGATGATTAAACTATACTTATTTACACTACAATTATTTAGGAGGGCGTTTCCATTAACATATTCTCTTTTTTCAGAATAAGAAACAAATTACAACAAAGACCTTGACGATTATAGTGACTAAGGAACTAAATAATACCAATTGTAGCAATAATAACCAATATACAATTCTGTTAAATCAAAGAATAACAAGAAAGATAGCAACACATAAGAGTAACTAGAAAATCCAAAGGAGCACAAACTCTTCTGCCACTTTCCGTGATGATTTCACTTAAATAATCTGTGCAACAAATTATAGCCCAAAGACTATTAACTTGGAACACCACAAACTCACAAGAATACATATGATACTCGCGGCACAAAGTTTGCAATCTCTCAACCACACTCATATACAAGACATATATCTCCAAAGATAATACGATAACACAAAGTTTACTAGTATTAAATCTGATTTCCTCTTCAACAATGAAATACTAGATTACCCACAAATCAACTTCAAGATAATATGAATAGAGAGATGTAAGAACACTCTTTTATACAACAAATGTATTCCCAAAACAAAGGTTGGAGATAAATTCGCTTCTTTTATTGATAAGTTCTTGATTTGCACTTTCAACACAAAGTTTAAAATATGCTTCACAAAATTGGCAGAACTTTGCTTCAAAGATTAAAAGGTAGGTAATTACAAAAGAGGCCCTCTTTATTTAGAGGGAGAGGCTGAGAGCAAAAATAGGAAAACTATAACTACTTTGAGTTATTCAACACAAAATTCCAAATTGATTTAGGACTTCTTTGTTTTTACATGTAATTACATATTGGAAAAGTACATGTAAATATGTTCGGAGCAAAAAGCATAGAGCATGAAAACATTAAAAAATAAACTAAGGCATGATCAACTTTCTCCACCATCCTTTTCCATGAAATCCACATACTTCTTCATCACTACTTGCATTTCCTCGGTATCTGGTCCTAAAGTTTAGAAATGACAGGGACCCTTGTTATTGAATCCTTCATGATGCGAGAAGCTTTTTGATGCCTTCCCAAGAACACTTTGAGGTTGTCCAAAGTCAACAGGATGAAAAGATGAAAATGACAAAGTGTAGCCGGATAGCCTGTCAAATCCACTGACGAATTACGCACGAGTTGGAGCAAGCTCTCTTCAGTGACGCAGGGGGATGAAGATGACAAGGAGAAAAGAAAATAGTAGAAATAAAACACTAAAATCCTCTTTTAAAACACCTAAATGACATTAAACAAAGGACATTTATTACACTCATGTAAACAGGTAGTTGCACGGTCGGCCCTTTTTTTACCGACGATGCAACCTAGAGGGAAAATATGTAGGGTCGACAAATTTCACTGACCTTACATTAAAAAAATTTACAAAGATGCAGTGGTGGAAAAAAATGTCACCATTGCATACAAAGATGTAGTGGTGGCAAAAAATGTCGCCACTACATATAAAAATTCACAAAGATGTAGTGGTGGTAAAAAATGCCGCCATTGCATACAAAGATTCACAAAGATGTAGTGGTGGCAAAAAATGCCACCACTGCATATAAAGATGTAGTAGTAGCAAAAAATACCGCCACTACATATAAAGATTCACAAAGATGCAGTGGTGGCAAAAATAATGCCACTGCATATAAAGATGTAGTGGTGGCAAAAAACGCTACCACTACATATAAAAATTCACAAAGATGCAGTGGTGGAAAAAAATGCCGCCACTATATATAAAGATGCAGTTGTGGCAAAAAACACCGCCACAACATATAAAGATACAGTGGTGGCAAAAAACGCCGCCACTGCATATACAAAAATTTACTAACTCCCAAAAAGTGAAATTTGCAATTAGACTTGTTTTGCAAAATTTGAGAAACTGACACAAGTTGACGCTCAAAAGGATGTTCTGAGGCTAAGAGACCATGCATGAGGGCAAATACAATTCACCTCATTTTGCGTGCTTAGAGGGCGTGGGCTATGAAACAAACAAGTTTCATAGGGGTTATCCCACAAATTGAGCGCAACTAAATTTGAAGATAACAATTGGCTCTAACTGGGGAGCTTCCTTCGATCATCCTTTGAAATAATTGAAGGGAGAAGAATTCTAGCCTCTAAGTGCCTTGATCCATCCATTGGGCTATAGAATCAGACGATACAACAAAAAGACATAAAAGAAAAAGACTCAAAACTATACAAGTATTTACAAACTTATTTGTCGCTTCACTGTGAGAAAAGCTTCATATGTTGTCCGCTGTGAGGTAGCAGAAAAGGTGTCCCATCTTGTTTTTTTATTGAATGAGTAACATTTCCCAATGTTTACCATTCTGGGATCTTCTTCTGTACCCAGATTGAATTGCCCAACTTCTTCTGATGAATTCGGTCCCAATTATCGTCGCTATTTGATAAAGCGGTCATGCTTATCAAAAAGTTTCTTTAGAGAAACCAATCTTTCAGAAATCTTATTTCCTTTTAGTTGCAAAGTCTCCTCACTTGAAGAGGATGATTCATTTGTTTCTAGACCTTGATTTGAAGCAATGACTTAGGATCTTCATTAGTGGTCAAGAAATAAGTACCCATATCAGAAAACTCAAAGAGAATCTGAGCTTTTGGATCCTTAGATTTTGTCACTGTGTACTTGGTCTCCCTTTCAGGATGAAGTTTTTGCATGACACTCTTGACAGGTATTCTTGCCTCTGACCAATTCATGTTAATTTCTCCACCAACATCCCTGTAGAAGTTTCACCCCAGTAATATTCCATATGAAGCTGGAACATCGGCCACCAGAACTGTCATCTTTATTCTCTTTTCTGGGAAAGCAGCGAATGCAAACTCTGCATCCTTGATTTGCCCTATGAGGGGCACTTGCTTGGTTTCCATACATAAACAATGACCAAAAGTCTTACTCAAAGTTAAACCTAAGGCATTTGCTAGTCAAAGTTAAACCTAAGGCATTTGCTACCTTGGCAGGCATGACATTATCAGAGGCTCCATAATATATAACACAATTACTGAGCTTATGACCATTTACTAGCAAGGAAATATAAAATGGTTTAATTTTTCCTGTGATGGTAGAAGGAGAGGCAACTAGATCACTTTGAGCAGGTCTCATTTTAGGGATGACAAGAGTGGTTTTAGAAGAATCCTGCCCAACAGGGGCAGCTTTATTTTTAACAAACTTAGCTAATCTTTCAAACTTGTTAGGATTAGCTTGTAGGTATTCTACCTCAGACACTTGAATCTTTGTCTTCTTAGCATGATCTATAATATTGAAAAGCTGATAGGGACTAGCTACAGAAGACTGAGTACTCTCATTTTAAGGTTTTACACTGGGAGTACTAGTCCTAGAACATAGGATGAAGTAAGTGGATTTGAAGTACTTACTTGCTTGTTTCCCATCTCATTCCTTGGATGAAAAGGCAAAGGAGTGCCCCTCTTAGCAATAGTAACTGCAGGTCGAGGATCCTCTTTTGATTTCCCTTTATCAACCGCTTGTTGGTGATTTGGTTGATTTTGAGACCGGGTGAAAATAGCATATGATTCACCATAAGCATCTTCTTCTTGTTCTACTTCATCTTCAAAGTTTAGAAACCTGATGTTAGAGTCACCAGCTAATTCCTCTTCACCCTTTGTGAAAAGGTTATCGTCATCTTCTTGATCTTGTTTTGATTGAAGAAGATTGTCTTGCTCTAATTCGTAATAACCCACTGTTGTGTTCATAGGAGGTGCTTCCAAAGCAAGTCTCCCTTGTGGTAGAGGAAGCCTATTTTGATTCTGATTCCTTGAAGCATTACCTTAGTAATTTAGAGAGTTAGGGAAAGTCCTCCTTGGAATGTCCTTATAGAGGGGAATGGACAAACTCTGAGACATCTATTTTTTCAGAGCTAATAGCTCGTTAGCCAACTTTTGCACCATAGGATCTGTGGTGCTGGTAGAAGGTAAAGCCAAAGGGGACTACCCACTAGGCCTAATAGAATCCTTCTTCAAATTTCCCACCAAGATCAAATCATCCTCCACTTTAGTTGCCAAACTTTGAGCAATTGCAAGATCAACTGGTGCTGCTCTTCGTAAAAGAAAACTTGCTTTCGGCAATTGTGAGTTGATGAAGAAGCATTTTAGGTTCTTAGCTGTGGGTTGAGCAATAGTTGGGATCCTGTTCTTTAGCTTATTGAACTTTGCCATGAACTCACGCATGGGCTCAAGTGGTTCCTTTTTCATTTGAGTAAGTTGGGCCAATAAGGCATAAGCATCTTCTGCTGGCTTGAATCTGGCTTCGAAATGGGTTTGAAGTGTTTCCCAACTAGTGATAGTTCCTGGTGCAAGGTGATAGAACCAATCAGTTGCAACACCTTGGAGTGTTTCTACAAAGAGTCTCACAGAAACATCTTCATGCTCTACTCCGAGAATACCACATGTAACGTAGAATGCTGCAATGTGCTCATCTGAATGTTGTTTACGATCCCCATAGAACTGGGGAAAGTTCTTACGTGAACCCTAAGGTAGTTCATGTAGAGGTTGAGCCAAATTCAATGGGCCAAAACCATTTCCCCATGGTCCTTGAACAACCATACTCTTAACAAACAATAGAGCAAATATAACAAAACTATATTATAAAAGATGAGGCTGGTATACTTCAACCAAAAGCAAGAGGATCTTGGTTGCGCGTTCAGTCCCCAACGGAGTCGCCAAAAATTGTTGGGTGAATATTTTGTCTTCAACTAACTAAAGGTAAAATGTTTATATCAACCATAGTATGATGAGATTAAATCTCTCCTCTTAGAAAGGGGAGGCTCCCTTCTTATAGCTATATGAATCAGCTTATGATTAAACTATGCTTATTTACACTACAATTATTCAGGAGGGCGTTTCCATTAACATATTCTCTTTTTTCAGAATAAGAGAAACAAATTACAACAAAAACCTTGACGATTACAGTGACTAAGGAACTAAATAATACCAATTGTAGCAATAATAACCAATATACAATTCCGTTAAACAAAATAATAACAGGAAAGATACCAGCACATAAGAGTAACTAGAAAATCCACAGGTGCACAAAGTCTTATGCCACTTTCCACGATGATTTCACTTAAATAATCCATGCAACAAATTATAGATCAAAGACTATTAACTTGTAACACTACAAACTCACAAGAATATAGATGATACTTGCGGCACAAAGTCTGCAATCTCTCAACCACACTCATATACAAAACATATATCTCCAAAGATAATACAATAACACAAAGTTTACCAGTATTAAATCTGATTTCCTCTTCAACAATGAAATACTAGATTACCCACAAATCAACTTCAAGATAATATGAATAGAGAGACGTAAGAACACTTTTTCATACAACAAATGTATTCCCAAAACAAAGGTTGGAGAAAAATTCGCTTCTTTTATTGATAAGTTCTTGTTTTGCACTTTCAACACAAAGTTTAAAATATGCTTCACAAAATTGGCAGAACTTTCCTTCAAAGATTAAAAGGTAGGTAATTATAAAAGAGACCCTCTTTATTTATAGGAAGAGGCCGAGAGCAAAAATAGGAAAACTATAACTACTTTGACTTATTCAACACAAAAATCCAAATTGATTTAGGACTTCTTTTCTTTTACATGTAATTACATATTGGAAAAGTACATGTAAATATGTCCAAAGAAAAAAGCATAGAGCATGAAAACATTGAAAAATAAACTAAGGCATGATCAAATTTCTCCACCATCCTTTTCCATGAAATCCGCATACTTCTTCATCACTGCTTGCATTTCCTCGGTATCTGGTCCTGAAGTTTAGAAATGGCAAGGACCCTTGTTATTGAATCCTTCATGATGCGACAAGCTTTCTGATGCCTTCCCAAGAACACTTTGAGGTTGTCCATGTTGGATTTAGGATAGACAACTGTGAGGGGGCTGTGAATCAGTTGTTACCAAAATCTTAGTTATTTGTTTTAAGCCTTCTTATATGTCAACAACAAATTAGATATTAATCATGGAAGCATAATGCAATCCTTCAAGAGCATAAACAAATTCAACACATATAACACCAAATTTTTGACGTCGAAAACCCAGTTAAGGGAAAAACCACGGGGTGATTAACCCAAGATTGTATTCTCTATTAGAAGAATAAAATGGCACTTGCCAATTAGGGCTTATAGCCCAGGCACACTACTCACAAGAGGCCCACTGCCTATAGGAGACACACTGTCTATAGAAGATTAAATATTACATAATTGAACTGGAGATTAGCATCTTCACAATGCTTGAGTTAGTTCCATTTAAGCTCAATACCTCTATTCTGCTTTTCGCTCCTCTTCACTACCACATTCTCATCACGACCATAGAGATCCATTTGAATGACTTGACAACTCTTATTTATACATGACATTGACTTTGGAATGATCATCAAAGTCGACACAACATATACTTATTTTATTTACAGAGCAATTACAAAAATACAACTTGACTTATTATGCGCATCATTGCAATGTCGGCCACACATAGCTGGGACTTAAATCATCTTCGAGGAACATGCCATGCTTTGCAAAACATCTTTAAGATCATCTGCAACATGCACAAATCATCCAGTCGACCAGAACTAGGAAGAACACCAATTGTCCAAAAATAAATCTTCATTCCCTAGCTCAAACATCAATGCGGACCGCCAAATGAACTGGACACAATTTAGAGACCACCACAAGCTTGCTTGAATCACAAAGAACATCCGTACCACTTCTACTTACTGTAATCAATCACATCTTCACCTAGAACCTCAAGAACACAGTCAATCATCACTGTCATAATAGAAGGTTTGCTTGCGAACCTCCAAACCATGAACCAATTGAATTGTCGATGAATATTAGCCTCCCAAACATGCCATCAAATCTGTAAAACATGATATTGCATTTCTATATCTCACTGGACCTATTTGTGTCACTCTGCCACCTCTGAATAGTTGCCAGAACTAGTTTTACCCATATGGCCATAACTTCCCTAAATATTCATGAGAATGTCTCAGAACTTGTTTGGAGGATCTTTAGACACATATCTAAAAACCCTTTGATGCGCGTACTCTGATCTTCATCAGGATGGGATCTTCACTTCATAGAACCTCTCTGTCTTCACTTTTCTTCTCTGTTTCTGATGGGGCTAATTTTCTCAATATCTTTAGCACACAACTCATCCAATCTTTGACATTAATGCAACATGAGTATGTTGACATCAATGACAACACCAATTAGGCCCATACTTGCAACAATCTCCCCCTTTGTCATTGATGGCAACATATGATGTGAAAAACTATTTTAACCATCAAGATAGGAACTTCTCCTTACTAACTGACATAGCTCCACCTATCAATAGTAGCCATTCACATGTCTTCTCTTCCTTTTGCTACTCCCCCTTTGATCAGCAACCACTTTTGTTTTTCACATATATTTTCTCCCCCTTTGACATCCATGGCAAAGGGCACATACTTGCATCAATATTTTAGAATCATACAGACTGCTCCCCCTGAGTAGCAACTTCCTATCATCAATCCGGATCACAAGATATGACTATGAGATCCACCGGACTGATGCACATCAGTGCATCTTAATTCAGAACTGGAGGGGTAATAACCCCTAACTTCTCCCTAAGAAACTCAAAAGAGTCCTTAGGTAGAGGTTTAGTAAAGATGTCTACAATCTGATCCTTTGAGGGTACAAACTCCAATTTGAATTCATTCTTGTTCACCTGCTCTCTCAAAAAGTGAAACTTGATGGATATATGTTTTGTCTTTGCATGCAACACTAGATTTTTTGATATATTTATTGCACTTGAATTGTCACAGAAGATTGTGATAGGTTCTTCATACTCCACTCTGATATCTCTTAGCATTTTCTTCATCCATAATACTTGAGTGTAACTACCTGCTACTGCAATAGACTCTACTTCTACAGTGGATAGAGATATTGCCTCTTGTTTCTTGCTCAACCAAGAAACCAATCTTTTCCCCAAAAAGAATGCACCACCACTGGTACTCTTCCGGTCATCTACATCTCCTACCCAATCAACATCTGTATATGCATGAAGAGAGAAATCATGATCCATAGGATACCATAAACCATACTCAACTGTTCCCTTCAGATATCTGAGAATTCTCTTGATTTCCATGACATGAGACTCTCTAGGATCAGCTTGGAATCTGGCAACAAGACCAACATCATTCATAATATCAGGTCTAATTTGAGTGAGATAGAGCAGTCCTCCAATCATTGACCTGCACTTTTTCTTATCAGCCTTAGGAGATTCATCATCTTTGCTTAGTTTACACCTAGTTGCCATGGGAGTATTCATTGGCTTTGAGTCTTCTATCCCAAATTTCTTTAACAATTCTTTCACATATTTGGTCTGTGATATGAAGATTCCTTTCTTTGTTTGGGTGATTTGTAAACCCAAGAAGAAATTCATTTCCCCAAACATAGACATCTCAAATTCAATTTTCATTTGATTTGTAAAAGTCTTGCACATACTATCTTTTCCTCCAAAAATGATATCATCAACAAATACTTCTACAATCAAGATATTTTCATGGTCAATTTTGATAGCAGTACATTTGTTGAAACCAATTTTCAAAAGATGTTTATCTAATCTTTCATACCAGGCTCTTGGGGCTTGTTTGAGTCCATACAAAGCTTTCTTCAACTTGCAGACCAAATCACCATGATTAGACAATTGGAATCCATCCGGTTGCTCAATGTATACCTCTTCTTCCAAATCACCATTCAGGAAGGTAGACTTGACATCCATCTGATATACTTTGAAATCCTTGAAGGTAGCAAAGGCAAGAAATAATCTGACTACCTCAATTCTTGCCACCAGAGCAAAGGTTTCTTCAAAGTCAACTCCTACTTGAGAATAACCTTTACAGACCAATCTGGCTTTGTTTCTGACAACTTCACCATCTTCATTCAGTTTATTCCGAAAGACCCACTTAGTCCCAATCGCATTTTTATCCTTAGGTCTAGGAACAAGATCCCAAGTGTGATTCTTTTCAATCTGCATCAATTCTTCCTCCATTTCTTTAGCCCAACTTTCATCATTGCATGCTTCACTTACTGTTTTAGGTTCAATCTTTGAAATTAAATAATACTTTACTGAATATTGATCAATTTTCCTTCTTGTTTGAACACCTTTGCTTCTATCTCCTATGATATAATCTTCAGAATGATTCAGTCTTACATACTTGGGAGTCTTGGGATTCTCTTGTACTTCTGATTCTTGGATAGGTTCTACCAAGCATGTCTCTTCCTCTTGTATATCTGAATTCTCTAGATCAGTCTGAATTTGAACTAGAGTGGGGACTGGTTCTCCTTGATTTGAGACATTATCCTAATCATCTACTTCATATTCATAATACCTTGAGGGATTTTCAATGCCTTCATTAACCTTCACATTTGTACTTTCTATAGTCTTTCTCAATCTCTTGTTGTAACATCGGTATGCTTTGCTTTGAGTAGAATAACCCAAGAATATTCTTTCATCACTTCTAGCATCAAATTTGCCAAGGTCTTCATCTTTTTTAATATAACATTTAATGCCAAAGACTGAAATAATTCATAGTAGGAGTGATGCCAAACCAAAGTTCATGAGTCTTACTAGTATTTCTTCTGATTTGTACTTGATTAAGAGTATAGACAACAGTGCTTACAACTTCTCTCCAGTAGATCTGAGGGACATTTGCTTCCTCACCATGGTTCTAGATGCTTCCTGGATGGTTCAGTTCTTTCTCTCCACAACTCCATTCTACTGTGGAGTCCTTGGAGTAGATAACTATTTCTTTATCCCATGTTTCTCACAAAATTCTATGAACTCTCCGAATGTGAATTCACCACCTCTATCAGACCTGAGACATTTTATGTTTAGTCCAGTTTCATTTTCTACCATAGCCTTGAATATTTTGAACTTTTTAAGTGCTTCAGATTTCCCTTTCAGGAAAGTCACCCACATCATCTGGGAGTGGTCATCAATTAGTAACATGAAATATCTATCACCTTGCAGACTCTTGATTCTTGCCGGTCCACAAAGGTCAGTGTGTACCAAGTCGAACAATCTGGTAGAGGATTGTTCTTTACTTTTAAAAGTGACTCTGTTCTACTTACCCAACTAACATTCTTTGTACAAACTGTTAGTAGGTTTCACCAGTCTTGGAAGATCTCTTACAGCCTGAGTGTTGCTTATCTTGATGATATTATCAAAATTTACATGACACATTCTCCTATGCCACAACCAACTCTAATCAATTTGAACAAATAAACAACTTTTGTCAGTACCAACCAAGTGGAAGATGTTGCCTTTTGTCTGAGCACTGGATGCAATCTCAGTTCCAGAGCTTTCAAAGATCTTGCATTTTCCATTTTTGAAATGGAGATCATAGCCTTTGTCCACCAACTGTCCAACACTAAGAATATTATGCTTTAGACCTTCAACATATAGAACATCACTGGTTTTGTTCTTTCCATCAAAAGAAAAAGTTCCTCTGCCTCTGATTCTGCCAGCAGAATTATCACCAAATTTTACAACTCCTCCTTCATACCTTTGTAGATTTATGAACTTGTTCTTATCACCAGTCATATGATGGGAGCATCCACTATCAATGACCCATTCATCCTTTTCTTCAACCTGAGCAACTAGAGCCCTTTCTATCTTAAGATTGGCAGATTCAATAGGCATTGGATCTTCTTCCTTGATGGCAATAAACACCCAGTCACTTCCGGATTTGGTTCCTATCTCAAATTCATCATCTGTTACTCCATCATCATCTTCTTGAACATAGTAACACTTCTTTTAAAATCTTGATCTATTAGGGTTAGGCCTTGAAAATCTTTCCAGACATCTCAAGGCAAAATGACCAATCTTGTTGCAATTGAAACATTTGAAAGGCAATTTTCCTTCATACTTACCAGATCCTCTTGAAAATCCTTTTACAATAAGGGCTTCAAGTTGATCAACTTCTGCCTCATCTTCTTCCAGATCTTTTCTTGCTTTTTCATACCATGATAATTTATTTTAGGAACTTTCTCCTAGATCATACCTTTGTTTACCTTTTGTAGAGGCACTAGCTTTGAATGCAGATTCAGTCTAGGGAGGAGCATCTTCAAACTCAGCCAATTCAAATGCAGCTAACTTCCCAACCAATTGATCCCTTGTAATATTTGATAAAGATTTGAATTCCTCAATAGCAACAACCTTGTGTTTGTAAGCAGGAGGTAAGGATCTGAGAACTTTGACAACAATCTCATCTTCATCCAAAGTTCCACCAACACATCTAATACCACAAACAAGCTCATTTACTTTTAGCATAAATGAAGTGATATTCTAATCTTCATTCATCTTCAAGTTTTCAAAATTTCCTTTCAGACTTTGTAGCTTGACACATTTAACATATTTGTCTCCTTCATGCAGAATTTCTAGCTTTGACCAAATTTCATAAGCAGTTTTTAAATCCATAACATTTGTTAGCTCTATATCAAATAAGGCGCTTACTAAGGCTTCTCTAGCTTGAAGATTATCTTCAGCATTTCTGATTTTATCTAGAGTTGTCGGACCATTCTTTAGAGGAATATACTCTTTTATAGTCATGTTCCAATACTGAAATCCCATACATTGCAAGTGACATTCCATGCAGCTTTTCCAAAGAGTGTAGTTCGTTCCATCAAACCTTAGACTATCCTTCTTGTAGGAAGACATCTTGGATCTCCTCAAGCGGTTAAGCTATTTTAGAGGAACTTACCTCTGATACCAATTGTTGGATTTAGGACAGACAACTAAGAGGGGGGTGAATTAGTTGTTACCAAAATCTTAGTTCTTTATTTGTTTTAAGCCTTCTTATATGTCAACAACAAATCATATATTAATCATGGAAGCATAATGCAATCATTCAAGAGCAGAAACAAATTCAACACATATAACACCAAATTTTTGACGTGGAAAACCTAGTTAAGGGAAAAACCACGGGGTGATTAACCCAAGATTGTATTCTCTATTAGAAGAATAAAATGGCACTTGCCAATTAGGGCTTACAGCCCGGGCACATTGCTCACAAGAGGCCCACTGCCTATAGGAGACACACTATCTACAGAAGATTAAATATTACATACTTGAACTGGAGATTAGCATCTTCACAATGCTTGAGTCAGTTCCATTTAAGCTCAATACCTCTATTCTACTTTTCGCTCCTCTTCACTACCACATTCTCATCACGACCACAGAGATCCATTTGAATGACTTCACAACTCTTATTTATACATGACATCGACTTTGGAATAATCATCAAAGTCGGCACAACATATACTTATTTTATTTACAGAGCAATTACAAAAATACAACTTGACTTATTATGCGCATCACTGCAAAACATCTTCAAGATCATCTACAACATGCGCAAATCATCCGATCGGCCAGAACTGGGAAGAACACCAATTGTCCAAAAGTAAATCTTCATTCCCAAGCTCAAACATCAATGTGGACTGCCAACATGAACTGGACACAATCTAGAGACCACCACAAGCTTGCTTGAATTACAAAGAACATCCGTACCACTTCTGCTTACTGTAATCAATCACATCTTCAATTGGAACCTCAAGAACACAGTCAATCATCACTGTCATAATAGAAGGTTTGCTTGCGGACCTCCAAACCATGAACCAATTGAATTGTCAATGAATATTAGCCTCCCAAACATGCCATCAAATCCGCAGAACATGATATTAGATTTCTGGATCTCACTAGACCTATTTGTGTCACTCTACCACCTCTGAATAGTTGCCAGAACCAGTTTTACCAATATGGCCATAACTTCTCCAAATATTTATGCGGACCTCTCAAAAATTGTCTAGAGGATCTTCAGACACATATATAAAAACCCTTTGATGCGAATACTGTGATCTTCATCAGGATGGGATCTTCATTTCATAGAACTTCCCTGTCTTCATTGTTCTTCTCTGTTTCTGATGGGGCTAATTTTCTCAATATCCTTAGCACACAACTCATCCAATCTTTGAAATCAATGCAACATGAGTATGTTGACATCAATGACAGCACTAGTTAGGCCCATACTTGCAACAGTCTAAAGTTATCTAGATGAAAAGATGAAAACGACAAACTACAGCTAGATATCCTATCAAATCAACTCACGAATTGCGTATGAGTTGAAGCAAGCTCTCTTCAGTGATGTAGGGGGATGAGGATGATAGGGAGAAATGAAAATAATAGAAATAAAATTTACATGACACATTCTCCTATGACACAACCAACTCTAATCAATTTAAACAAATAAACAACTTTTGTCAATACCAACCAAGTGGAAGATGTTACCTTTTGTTTGAGCACCAGATGCAATGTCAATTCTAGAGCTTTCAAAGATCTTGCATTTTCCATTTTTGAAATGGAGATCATAGCATTTGTCCACCAACTATCCAACATTGAGAAGATTATGATTCAGACCTTCAACATACAAAACATCACTGGTTTTGTTCTTTCCATCAAAAGAAAAAGTTCTTCTGCCTCTAATTCTGCCAGTAGAATTATCACCAAATTTTACAACTCCTCCTTCATACCTTTCTAGATTTATGAACTTGTTCTTATCACTAGTCATATGATGGGAGCATCCAATGTCAATGACCCATTCATCCTTTTCTTCAACCTGAGCAGCCAGAGGCCTTTCTATCTTAAGATTGGTAGATTCAATAGGCATTGGATCTTCTTCCTTGATGGCAATAAACACCCAGTCACTTCTGGATTTGGTTCCTATCTCAAATTCATCATCTGTTACTCCTTCATCATCATCTTATTGAACATAGTAACACTTCTTTTAAAATCTTGATCTATTAGGGTTAGGCCTTGAAAATATTTCCAGACATCTTGAGGCAAAATGACCAATCTTGTTGCAATTGAAACATTTGAAAGGCAATTTTCCTTCATACTTACCAGATCCTCTTGGAAATCTTTTTGCAATAAGGGCTTCAAGTTGATCAGCTTCTGCCTCATCTTCTTCTAGATATTTTCTTACTTTTTCATACCATGATAATTTCTTTGAGGAACTTTCTCCTAGATCATACCTTTGTTTACCTTTTGCAGAGGCACTAGCTTTGAATGCAGATTCAGTCTGGGGAGGAGCATCTTCAAACTCAGCCAATTCAAATGCAGCTAACTTCCCAACCAATTGATCCCTTGTAATATTTGATAAAGATCTGAATTCCTCAATAGCAGTAACCTTGTGTTTGCAAGGAGGTAAGGATCTGAGAACTTTGACAACAATCTCATCTTCATCCAAAGTTCCACCTGCACATCTAATACCACAAACAAGCTCATTTACTTTTGGCATAAATAAAGTGATATTCTCATCTTCATTCATCTTCAGGTTTTCAAAATTTCCTTTCAGACTTTGTAGCTTGGCACATTTAACATATTTGTCTCCTTCATGCAGAATTTCTAGCTTTGACCAAATTTCATAAGCAGTTTTTAAATCCATAACATTTGTCAGCTCTGTATCAGATAAGGCGCTTACTAAGGCTTCTCTAGCTCGAAGATTATCTTTAGCATTTCTAATTTCATCTAGAGTTGTCAGACCATTCTTTAGAGGAATATACTCTTTTATAGTCATGTTCCAATACTGAAATCCCATACATTGCAAGTGACATTCCATGTGGCTTTTCCAAAGAGTGTAGTTCGTTCCATCAAACCTCAGACTATCCTTCTTGTAGGAAGACATCCTAGATCTCCTCAAGCGGTTAAGCTATTTTAGAGGAACTTACCTTTGATACCAATTATTGGATTTAGGACAGACAACTGAGAGGGGGGGTAAATCAGTTGTTACCAAAATCTCAGTTCTTTATTTGTTTTAAGCCTTCTTATATGTCAACAACAAATCCGATATTAATCATGGAAGCATAATGCAATCATTCAAGAGTAGACACAAATTCAACACATATAACACCAATTTTTTTATGTGGAAAACCCAGTTAAGGGAAAAACCAGGGGGTGATTAACCCAAGATTGCATTCTCTGTTAGAAGAATAAAGAAGAATAAAATGGCACTTGTCAATTAGGGCTTACAGCCCAAGCACATTGCTCACAAGAGGCCCACTGCCTATAGGAGACACACTGTCTATAGAAGATTAAATGTTACATACTTGAACTGGAGATTAGCATCTTCACAATGCTTGAGTTAGTTCCATTTAAGCTCAATACCTCTATTTTGCTTTTTGCTCCTCTTCACTACCACATTCTCATCACGACCACAGAGATCCATTTGAATGACTTCACAACTCTTATTTATACATGACATCGACTTTGGAATGATCATCAACATCAGCACAACATATACTTATCTTCATTCCTGAGCTCAAACATCAAGGCGGACTGCCAACATGAACTAGACACAATCTAGAGACCACCACAAGCTTGCTTGAATCACAAAGAACATCCACACCACTTCTACTTACTGTAATCAATCACATCTTCACCTGGAACCTCAAGAACATAGTCAATCATCACTGTCATAATAGAAGGTTTGCTCGCAGACCTCCAAACCATGAACCAATTGAATTGTCGATGAATATTAGCCTCCCAAACATGCCATCAAATCCGTAGAACATGATATTGTATTTCTGGATCTCATTGGACCTATTTGTGTCACTCTACTACCTTTTAATAGTTGCCAGAACTGGTTTTACCCATATGGCCATAACTTCTCCAAATATTCATGCGGACCTCTTAGAAATAGTCTGGAGGATCTTCATACACATATCTAAAAACCCTTTGATGCGTGTATTTTGATCGTCATCAGGATGGGATCTTCACTTCATGGAACTTCACTGTCTTCATTGTTCTTCTCTGTTTCTGATGGGGCTAATTTTCTCAATATCCTCAGCACACAACTCATCCAATCTTTGACATCAATGCAACATGAGTATGTTGAAATCAATGACAACACCGGTTAGGCCCATACTTGCAACAATCCAAAGTTAGTCGGATGAAAAGATGAAAATGACAAACTGTAGCCAGATAGCCTGTCGAATCCACTCACGAATTGCGCTTGAGTTGAAGCAAGCTATCTTCAGTGACACAGGGGGATGAAGATGACAGGGAGAAAAGAAAATAGTAGAAATAAAACACTAAAATCCTCTTTTAAAACCCCTAAATGACATTAAACGAAGGACATTTATTACACTTATGTAAATAAACAGTTGCACGGTCAGCCCTTTTTTACCGACGATGCAACCTAGAGGGAAAATATGTAGGGTCGATGAATTTCACTGACCTTAGATTAAAAAAATTACAAAGATGCAGTGGTGGCAAAAAACATCACCATTGCATACAAAGATGTAGTGGTGGCAAAAAATGCTGCCACTACATATAAAAATTCACAAGGATGCAGTGTTGGCAAAAAATGCCGCCACTGCATATAAAAATGTATTGCTGGCAAAAAACACCATCATTGCTTACTTGAAGATTCACAAAGATGCAGGGGTGGAAAAAAACATTGCCATTGCATATAAAGATGCAGTGGTGGAAAAAAATGCTACCACTACATATAAAGATTCACAAAGATGCAGTGGTGGCAAAAAATGCCACCACTACATATAAACATTCACAAAGATGTAGAGGTGGCAAAAAACGCTGCCACTGTATATAAAGATGTAGTGGTTGCAAAAAACGCTTCCACTGCATATAAAGATGCAGTGGTGGCAAAAAAAATTGCCATTGCATATACAAAAATTTATTAAGTCCCAAAAAGTGAAATTTACAATTAAACTTGTTTTGCAAAATTTGAGAAACTAACACAAGTTGACACTCGAAAGGACGTTCTGAGGCTAGGAGACCACGCATGAGGGCAAATGTGATTCACCTCATTTTGCATGCTTAGAGAGTGTGGGCTACGAAATGGATGAGTTTCGTAGGGGTTATCCCACAAATTGAACACAACTAAATTTGAAGATGACAGAGTTCCTTAAAGAAGACTGGAAAGATTTGCTCAAGTAGTTGCTAGATGTGTTGTTGTTTCTGGTGTTGGTTCTTTTTTAATACTGTTATGACTATCTGCTATTAGTTTGCTATTTTTGTGTTGTTTGTGGCTGCTGGCCTGTTTTGTTGCTTGTTGGGCTTTTGTCATAGGAAGTTGCACCCTTGTTTGCAACTTATTTATATAAAAAACATGTTGCACAAACATGTGCCAAGTTGGCTCAAAACAACTATTATAAATGGGTAGGAAAATTGGAATTTAAACTTTAAACATTTGAAATTTGGGTTTTTCTTGTGTGCCTCATGATTGAACCAAGTCAATCCTAACTAACACAAAAATGAATGAGATGGATAAGGTGATAATCTCAAGGTCAAGGGAGAATGTACAGAATTAAATGCAAATGAGGGTGAATTCAAAATAGGTAAAGATGAATGTATGGAAATTGGTGTAAATGGGGATGAAATAGATGTTGATAGGAATCAAGTAATGAGCCAAGATTAACATGAGAGTTTGTCACTTATCAATATGTTACTGCATTAAGTCATTCCACAAAGATGGACACAAAACTAAATGGCAAATGACATGGGTATGCTATCTCACCATTACACTTTGCCCGCACTTTGATGTATGCACAAATCTAAAATGAGCATGCATTTCCAAAGTATGTGGACATTCTCAACCAACATCAAAAGTAAATTATTCAGACGATCATAAAGGATTTTGATGTTTATAAAGTAAAAAATATATTCTTGAATTCTTCTTCTACTCTCCTTAGTATGAGCCCTCCATCAAACCCTGTAAAACAACAAAAATTATGGAATGAGTATTGTTTACCACATGATCAAAATAAACACAAACTACAAGTTGCTTTAATTGTTTATGAAAAATGAAAAGAAAAAAGAAGGTATTTGTTGTGCCTTGCACACATGTGCCATTTTGCCTTGCCAAAATAGGGACCCCCCCTTTTTTATTTTTTTCTTATTCTTGTTTACTCTTGTTTCATTTTAGACTTACTTTTGTGTCTGAGTCTTTAGCTATAAGTTTTTGTTTGTGTTTTCTCTATCTTGTCAGAGTGTCAGGGTTTTCTTTGGTGGCATGCCAATAGGGGTTTCCTTGAAACCCCAACCTCCCTTTGGTATTTTGTATGGCATGGTGATCATCAGGATTCTAATGTGTTGTCGTTATCAAGTTGTTAGGGTTTCCTTTGCCACACTCCTAGTCCAATGGTAGTCGCAAGATTGTATGAACCCCAAATCCTGACACTAGGTCTATGTTTTACCTAGCCCCAACCTACCCTCAACTTTGTATTAATGATATTTTTCCCATCCATGTGAGTTTAGATTTTACCACTCATTTGCCTTATATTTGATCACTTTGCACTTGTAACTTGTGTGTTTTATGCTCTGGCATTTCTCTCTCCCCTAGGAATGAAGACTTGCAGTGAAAGACACTAGATTTTTGTGTAAATCTAGCTAGTTTTTGTTGATAACTGAGGGGGGGTGAATCAGTTATCTTAATTGTTTCATCTTTCTGAACTTCCTTATCAATTAGTGCAGCATTAAATTAAATAAACAAACATAACCATGAAATGGAAATAACATCAATTCACATGACACAATGATTTTGATGTGGAAAACCCTGTTAAGGGTAAAACCACGGGGTGATTAACCCAGGATTGTATTCTTTGTTAGAAGAATAAGATAGTACAAAATGACACTTGTCAATTAGGGCTCACTACCCGAGCACACTACTCACAAGAGGCTCACTGCCTACAATAGTTAATACAAGGAAACTAGATACTTGAACTGATGAGAAGCATCCACATATGCTGAGGTTCAGTTCCAGTTAAGCCTAATATACTGATTTGCTGCACTTCATTCTTACTCTCCTTAGGTGCTACTGTCCTGTTACATTCCGGACCTGTCTTACAACCTTCACACTGATCTTCTACTTTTCTTCGCACAATACAATACACCACACACACACATTCATATCTAAATCCATCTGGTATATATATCCACACCAAGGATTTCATCCTCTTTCTAGTTGGCATCTAGAATGCTTAATATTTTCTCAAACTCTGATCTGTCAGTTGAATCTTTGCCTACCAAGTAATGCGGATCAAAGAGATGCTTACAGAAGTCATCAATCATGTCGGCCAGTCATGAATGATACCTCAGGAAGCTTGATCACCATCAATATCTCATCCAGATTTAGGTTTGATGCTCTACCGGTTAGTTCTTCCTCTGTCTACTCTACCAAACAGAAACCCAACACTCAAGTGCTCATGTCTCTTCACTCTTCCATCACTAGAGGCTCAATCCATGGAATCTATCAGTCAATGTACTCCTATTAACTTCCCCAAATCCACACTTTACTGAGATACTTCCTTTAAGAGATCCAGACCTAACTGTCGGACCCTGTTGCATGCTCTATTCTTGCTTACCAGACCACAACACTTTTTCAATCTGACTTCTGGTATAGACACACCATGTTCTGTGGATGGGTGGGATGAACTTTGTTGCCATCCATGACACCACTTATGAAGCCATAAAGTGTCTCTTGCCAACAATCTCCCCCTTTGGCATTGATGGCAACACTTAGTGAAAATTGACTAAGTGTCACACTATACTCCCCCTTGGCTAATGCTCTATTCTTATGTACATTTTTTGGAGCTCCCCCTTAGCTGGATTCCTCATTTTTCACTATTCCTCACTCCCCCTTTGACATCAATGGCAAAGGGTGGGGTCCGCACACCAAAATTTCTAGAAAAAATCTATACTTATCCATATAAAACATATATACATGTTTTACTTACATATACTGAAATATATCTGCAAAAGTGGTCTTTAGCTGTACCACTTCTGTCGCCCAACTCTGCTTCATCCTGTCCAAAATTGAGATATGACCACTCAACAAGAATGCAAAAGCTTCTGCCCTTTTTAGATCTGTCAGATCACTGGTCCGGGCTGTAGTCTGAGCATCACTTAGAGCCTTAGGCATGACCTTTAACTTAGGGATAATGATCCCTCTTAGTTCACTCAACCTACTTATTCTATTTTTCTTCTCCTTCTCAAGCTTCTTAATTTCATTCAAGACTGCAATAGTCTAACATTCTTGATTTAATACGGGAGATGAGAGAGGATCAAAACTTTGAGACAAGATTAGTAGTTTATCTTCTTGCTCTTTTACTTTCTTATCAACATCTTTGGTCACTTTGGGCCAGGATAAACAAAATTTATAAATATTTCCACCATCTTTAAGAGCATTTTCTAAACTCTTTATCCCAATATCCATAACTCTCCTATCATTTGAGATTAGACTCTGTACTTCAGAGAATCTCTTATCCAAAAATTCTTTCCTGACTTTCTCTTCTGCTGCTTTCTCTAAAGAATCAAAATGAGTATTGATAGAATTTATAAGAGATTTTAGATTACTGGATGTGGAGGCTATAGGATCCTTTTGGAAGGATGGCATGATCTTTTCTAGTACATCGGATGCAGTTTCTATGAGCTCATAGTCTTCCATGTGAGATTTAAGCATTTTTTCTTTTGCCTTTGCTTGAGTGAAGGAAGCTAGTTTCATGGTTTGAACCAGAGAGAGGGAATCAAAATTGAATGGTCCTTGAAGCAATTTTGGTTCATCAAATTCCATCATCTCTTTGGTCAAGAACTCTTTGACTGCTTCTACTGTGTCTCTTGCCGGAGACAGAATTTTCTCCCCTTCTGCAGCCTTACTACTGTCATCTTCTTTTTCCTTCACCTCTGCTTCTTGACTGATCTTTTCTTCTACTTTTTCTTTTTCTTTGGATCTGGAGTTTGTAGGGGAAACCAGAGGAGAGATGTTTGTTTGTTCATGGACCTCCTCTTCCGGAGCAGAGGAATCTAAGTCCTTACCTTTTTCTTCACCTGTCTCCTTTACCTCTTCTGCCACTGTCTCAGTAGGTTCTTTTTCAACATTTGTAGCCGAGGGATCATCACCTAAGTCCTCTATAATAGGAATGTTGAATCTTTTGTATGTCTTCCAGAGGATCTCTTCTATCTCTTTGCTACTTTGTCAATTTCTCCAAGCATGAGCTGATTCATTTTGGCTTTGCTCCGGAACTCATCCTTACAATCTTTGAAGATCATATTCTTTTGCTTAGGAGTCATTGAAGGATATAGCTAAATAGCTATCTGTTCTCAGATCTCAAGATCCTTTTCCATAGAATTATTCTTTCTTATTTCTAATTCCTTCTCTAAGCTTTTGGGAATGAGAGATATGATTTCAATAAAAGCCTTGTTGTAGATATTCAGATACCTGACTGTGGCTTCTTGCAAGATCTTTTGGTCAGCTTCATTGTAATCATCATAGAATTTAGCCATTGGTTGAAGGTTCCCATCCACAGTAACTAATTTTATGACATCATCAATGCACAGAGTAGGCTTCTCAACAAATTCTTCTACTACTTTTTTAGTAGAGGGTTCATCGAATGTTTTCCTTTTCTTCTTCATTTTCTTTACTTTCTCATCTGATTTTGTCTCTTCTTCATCCTTTTGGCTTGTGTAAGACCTTGTTGCCTTTTTCTTGTTTCTCTTTTCTCCTTTTCTGGATGTCTGAGATTCTAGTTTTGAAGCCTTTTGACCCTTGGAAGTGGAAGGTGTAGAGCTTTTGGTTGATCTAGTCCAGGAAGGGGCTTGCACTGAAGAACTTTCTTTTTCTACCTTTTCCTTTTCTGCCCTTTCCATCTTTTCTCTATTTGCATCTAGTGCCTCTTTTGAGATTCCATGCCTCTTGGCAAACTATTCTACTTCCCTCCTTACTTTTCTTTTTATTTCCAGTTGTCTTAGCTCCACATGGATCTTCACACTTAATTCTTCAAAGGTTCCAAACCTTTCTACTTTAGGATCCTTGGGTTGACTGAGCATGTGTTGAACATGTAGCTCAACAATTTTCTCATCTACTTCATACCCCATTGGCAGGATCCAGACTATTCTTGGCTCTACTGCCTCCATTAGACATTGATCAGTTTATATCATAAAGCATACTGTATCTTTATACTTTTCAACTAAGGATTGGGGGATTCTCTCTCTTGCTTGCATCATGCTCTAAAAATTCTTGAAGTAGCCCCAGAGTGCTATATTCTGTGCCTTGGCATCACCAAGCCCATGTATATAATCTCTGATTTGGATGGCTACTGGTCTATCATTCTGCCATACCCAACCATTAGATCCAGGAAGCTCATTCATGAAGTAGAAGAACAAGCACAGTAACAGCCCACCATACTTGAAGGAGTTCTTCTTGTCCTTCTTGATCTTTTGTAAGTTTTCCATCAGTTGGTTCAGAAGGAGTTCACAAAGATCATAATCTGCATTTTTCCTCAACATTTCATAAGCATTGTAAATTGCAGTTTCGGGTACTGAATTTTCCCTGCTAGAGTGATATATCTTATAACCGATGATCATGGAGGCAAACTTGACATCCGGATCAGTGATGTCATCTATTGTCATTGCTCTTTTGTCAAATTTTGATCTGGTAGCCTCACTCACAGTTTGATTCTTGACGGATTTGAGAACAGGAATCCCACCGGATGAGTGCAATCTGGATATTGCCCTAATGGCATCCTTGGTTATCTTAAATGGTCCATTCAACCACATGAAGTTATCATGCACTCTGCTCAAAATATATTGGACCCATTCTTCTTTTGTAAAATAGGGGAAATGAATGCATTGTACAAAATGCTTGTCCTGGATGGCTTTATACTAATTTTTGAGTTCAAATGAGTCATCTATCAAATGCTTGTGATAGATATCAATCAGTTTAGATTCCCCAAAATCTTCAATATTTGCATGAATATATGCTCTAACATCTTCTACATGCAGAAACCCATGCAGAATGCTTGAAAAGGTGCCTAGGGGATCAACTTCTAGGGATATATATGGATGTTTCTTGAATTTAGGACGCAGCCTATCAGTGATCTTTACAACATTTGGTGTAGTCATCTTCAAAGGATTTTACAGAGAAATATTCAATAACAAAAAATACCTTTTGCGCTTCTAGGGTTCGCTGAATGAGCTGGATTAATTTGTTGGATGAATTGACTTCAACAGTTGATCTTTTGAGAATTTGAGATAGTTTGTTACAGAGCTCCTTTTCTCTTCTTATTGAATTCAAATGTGCAAATGACGAGTGAATGAACCCTTTTATCTCTGGGAAAACCCTAATTTTATATTGCAATAAATGCGCAACTCAATTCATTCTGGTTGCTTGGTTCTTATTTTTTCGGATCACTGAGATATACTTAGAGAAATCCTTGGTGATTAATAACAAATTATCTTTCTTTCTCTAAACACTTGATCTATCACAGAACAAGATGCCTTGAATTTGAATCATATCAGATTTAATTATGATAATCCTGTTTTACTGGATGACTGTTAAACTGGATCAATCTTGGAAGATTATGAAAGGAAGCTAGGTGTGCGGAAAACGCTTCCTACACTAATCTAATGAGGAGAGGGCTATGCAAATTCAACTTTATCCTAACTATTACAACAATGTTAAAACATTAACATGAGATATTACAGCAAAACACAAGAACCAGAAAGAAGATAGAAGAGATAGAGAGAGACAAGATATACGTGGGGAAAACCCTTACGAGTGAAAAACTCCACACTCCAAAACACAGCTCAAATGTATTACAGTAAACAATAACAAATTACAGTACAGTTTCAGAGCCAATGCTCTTTCAGGAGTCTTCAAATGTCAAATTTGGAGATATTCTGGTAGCATAATAGTACTTGTACCAAAGTTATCTATCTCCCATCCAAGCACCTGTTTATATAGAGTTTACAAGGCAAATATGGAACCTTCTAGAGATGGGCGTCCATCTTGGACTCATGCCCCAAAACCCACGCCTAAGGACACTTGTCAAACATCCCATCCTGAAGTGGGCACCTGGTCCCAAGATAGGTTACGACAAATGCTCTTACACACCTTACAGCTGTCATAGAATCTATTCAAACCTTTCTGATGTGCTTGCCATCTCCTTGCTGCAATAAGATATAAAATACTCTGCACAGACTCCCACTCAACCTAAGATTAGCTCAAAAAACCCCTACCCTACAACTAGGACCAAAAGTGATCAAGCTCTACTACCAACTGAAAGTACCACGATAGGGAGCGCGCCAGGGGCGTTGCCCCTGGACCCGCAAGGGGCTATGCCCCTTGACCCTGTCTTGGGGGCGCTGCCCCCAAACCCCCATTAATTATTCAAGGGGGAAATCGTGGCTGCCAAAGTCACCAAAATTTACCCTGCTGCATATACACAAGGTACTGACTATGCCAACTCAACATGGGATAAATAAATACAACATTAGGAATTTGCAAAGGTTGAACACCTTAATTCCCAACATATTAGACTCTTTCAAATCTTCCTGCGGATCTTCTATATCTTTACTAAGCTTTCTTTAGATGTTTCTTTGAGAAACCTTTTATTCTGCAACTTCCCATGTGGCAATTTTAGGCACCAATTAACTGGCTGGGGGAAAACGTTTTTCCTTGTGTCTTCCCCTGAGCCAGAGCTCACCTTTTAATTTTTGGAAGGAATATCAGCACCAGATTCTGGTACGGATCCATCCCCTATATTCTCAGTACTTCTTCTTACCCAAATCTTGTTCATCTCTCTTTTAACTTCATTCGCATTCACTTTTCCTTTTCCTTTGTCTTGATTCTGATTATGATGCACCAGACCCCTTTTATCCTAAATCTTGCTTCTACAGAATTTGGCAATATGACTGGATCTATTGCAATTGTGGCAAACAACATTTCTTTGTATATTTGAATGATATTCTCTTGATCTGCATTGATTAGCCATATGTCCCATTCTATTCCATGCAAAGCATCTACCATTGAATGAATTGTTCATTTGCATATTTCTGCATTCATGAGATTTGTGACCATACCTTTTGCAGTTGAAACATTGTCCAGAGAAGGATGTATTGGTCTGATTTATTCTCTTTCTGCACGGGTTAGCTTTATGACCAAAGTTATTGCAGTTGTGGCAGTATCCATTGAAGGATGGATATCTTTGAGCATTAGGTTACCTTACCAGAGGTCTTCTAGGCCTGTTCCTTAGATTTTCTGATCCAAATTCTTCTGACCGGATCTGGAGCTTTCACCTTTCTCATATCCCAAGCCACGCTTGTCATCTACCCTCTTTTGGCTTTCAAGAAGAACTTCAAGTTGAGCAGAACTTATCTTGAATTTCTCTTTGTATTCATTTGCTGTTTGAAGATCCTTTTTAAGTGTGTCAATTTGATCCTCAAGTTTTTCTTCATTATCTCTAGCATCTTCAAGATCAGATTCTAGATGCCTAATTATTCTATCCATTTTGTGGAAATCTTTTGACTTCTCCTTGAGAGATTGTCTTAGATCATCTTCAGTTTTTCTTTTCTCTTCAATTTCTTGGGTGAATTTCATAACTCCTGATTCCATTTCATGTCTTAGCATAATGACTTCTTTTGATAACTTTTCACATATCTTGGTTTTCTCCTTCAGATCTTCATTTGTACCATTGTCTTCACTTTGATTTGCCAATTACTAAAGTAGATCTTTTCTCTTTTTCATAGAGATACTCAGTTTCCCTTTTAGTTCATTTATGAAATCATCATCCTGATTGAGTCTTTCATTCAATTCATTGACTTTAGAGTTTGATTGCTCAAGATCATCTAGGGCAGATTAAGTTGTTCCCTCATACCATACACATCCATTTGAGTTCCCAGATCTTCCTCAAGCTGTTAGGCTCTTTTGGAGGAACTTGGCTCTAATACCAATTGTTGATAACTGAGAGGGGGGGTGAATCAATTATCTTAATTGTTTCAGCTTTTTGAACTTCCTTATCAATTAGTGTAGCATTAAATTAAATAAGCAAACATAACCATGAAATGGAAATAACATCAATTCACATGACACAATGATTTTGACGTGGAAAACCCTGTTAAGGGAAAAACCACGGGGTGATTAACCCAAGATTGTATTCTCTGTTAGAAGAATAAGATAGTACAAAATGGCACTTGCCAATTAGGGCTCACTGCTCGAGCACACTGCTCATAAGAGGCTCACTACCTACAATAGTTAATACAAGGAAACTAGATACTTGAATTGATGAGAAGCATCCAATTATGCTGAGGTTCAATTCCGGTTAAGCCTAATAGACTGATCTGCTGCACTTCATTCTTACTCTCCTTAGGTGCTACTGTCCTGTTACATTTCAGACCTGTCTTACTGCCTTCACACTGATCTTCTGCTTTTCTTCATACAATAAAATACACCACACACACACATTCATATCTAAATCCATTTGGTATATATATCTACACCAAGGATTTCATCCACTTTCTAGTTGGCATCCAGAATGCTTAATATTTTCCCAAACTCTGATTTGTCAGTTGAATCTTTGCCTACCAAGTAATGCGGATCAAAGAGATGCTTATAGAAGTCATCAATCATGTTGGCCAGTCATGAATGATACCTCAAGAAGCTCGATCACCATCAATATCTCATCCGGATTTAGGTCTGATACTCTACCAGTTAGTTCTTCCTCTGTCTACTCTATCAAACAAAAACCCAACACTCAAGTGCTCATGTCTCTTCACTCTTCCATCACCAGAGGCTCAATCCCTGGAATCTATCAGTCAATGTACTATTGACTTCCCCAAATCTGCACTTTACTGAGATACTTCCTTTGAGAGATCTGGACCTGACTGTTGGACCCTGCTGCATGCTCTGTTCTTGCTTACCGGACCACAATATTTTTTTAATCTGACTTCTGGTATAGACACACCATGTTCTGCGGATGGGTGGGATGAACTTTGTTGCCATCAATGACAACACTTATGAAGCCATATAGTGTCTCTTGCCAACAATTTTGAGTTCAAGGTGTGCATAAGTGACATTGTTGGAGTGTCACTTTATTGTGGTCACGTGTTGTGTGTGCTTTGTCATTTCATTCTTTTGCATTTTATAGGTAGGGTTTCGTGCCCTATTGGTTTGTTTTAATGGCATTTGGTAGTTGAATTATTTTTTTGCTTGTTTGATCTTGTGTTTGGTTCCTTTGGTGTTCCTATGTGTGTGTTCACATTTACTGTTTAAAGCTTATGTTGCAATTCTAGGGTTTGTTTCTAGTATTTTTGTGTTCTTTTACCATTTTGTTCCCCTATGTCACATGTGTTCTTCATGAGTCATTTGAACCCTAGTTGTACTTTTAATTTTCTCCCTCTGCCAAACTCAAATTTGGGCTCAGTTAGAGTTTCAAAGTGTTTTTTGCCTCATGATATCAGAACCTCGTAACCTTCAGACCTGTAGAATTATGCAAGTTCTAATGCTATGATGTTTTAAATCCTTCAGGATCAATGTGTTGGTATGATTCAATTTTGGTTGCTTTTGCATGAGTTTCCCTGACGCCTTGATCCCCAATCCTTGGTCTTGTCCTACTTGTCAGTCTTGGCTTTGTAGAAATATCTTTAATTTGCTACTATTGAGCGTGAGTTCTAAGACATATTCAATCCCTAAATCTTAATGATGTTAACTCTATATTTTAGGATCATGGACTCTGGCTTCTTATCTAGGTGCTTTTTAGGCAAAGGTTTTATGGTACTCCCAATCCCTAATTTTGGATGCTTTACACTTCATACCTTTTCAAAATCAAAGATGTGAGGATGCTTCTAACTAGTTGATATTTGGTAGAGGTTATGGAGTAACTTCGACCCACGCTCCCCAAAAATTATACTTTGCATTTTATTCAGGAGGTTGGTGGTTTAAGTATACTCATCTTGGGATACTTTTGGTATGGATTAGGCAATATTCCTAACTCCCAAGCTCTAACACTTTACATCATTTACCTTTTCAGGCTCGAAAGCTTGGGTCTACCTTTATTTGCTTACTCTTTGGTATGTCAAGGAGGGTATCTTTTATCTCCTCTCCCCAACCCCTTGGTCATAAGCATTGAACTGCTTAAGTAACTTATGTTTTAGAAATTATCTTACATAGAGCATGTTTCCTTTGGATTCATCGGTCCCTATCAAGGTTCAGGCTTCCTAGTTCCCCAATACCCAAGCACTAATCATTCTAGGGCTCTAAAGCCCACTTCCCTAATTGTTTAAACCAAAATTATGTGTTTATATTTTGGGTAGGCATTCTATTGAAAATCTAACCAATTCTTAAAGGGCTTGCCTACCTAGTGGACTCAATTGATTAATCCATTCAACATAGATTCAAAAATTATAAAATCTACTTGCCCTATATTATTTACCCTTGAGACTTTTGGGTTTTCCTTTGATTTTATGATCTATATTTTATTACTTATAGTAGAGTTGTTGAATGTTTATCTCTAAACTACCTATTGCTTCTTATGTTTGCTTGGCAATATCTATGTAAGGAGAACAACCAATAAAGGAAATGAAGTACAATTATAAAGGATACCATCCTACTTCAAAGATGTTCTCCACATGGAATGACATTGGAGATATGGACTTGGGACATGTAAATGTCTAGAAATTCCTACAAAGAGTACATAAAGAGGGGTCCACAGGACCTTTGAGGCCCAATGTGTAGCCCAAAGTGGGCTTGTGTATGTAATTGCGTTCCTAGTGTCCACGTAATCTCTAGAATTGTGTTGGCCTATGCCCAAAGCTATGACTAAAATAGAAGGAAGGTATTTGGGCCAACTCACCAAACTATCCTAGATATCAATCCAAATGTAATAAGGAAGGTTTTTGGCCTTCCAACATATGCACAATATGATAAGGTTGGCATAAAGGAAGCCTTGAGATACTATGAGACAAAAACTTCAGTGGCAGCAAACTACATCAACAATAATTGATTGATCACAAAGAGGAAATATGCCACTAAGATGTCCAAGATCATCCACATAAGTGAGTTCAAGGAGGATTCTCATGATGCAATTACCTTATTAAGTAGAGCGGATGGGAAACATAATGCCTATGAATTATACCCCTGGATGTGCTTCTTTATGTTGTCCATCATTAACAAGAATAGAATTATCTGGGCAACATTGATAAGTGACAACCTACATACCCGGTTAATTGAGAGGAAGGAAACAAACAAATTTTATAAGACTTCTTATTTGGTCTACCTACCATCCCATAATGTGAACTTCCTAGGATTGACTTAGGTGAGGCAAATGCAGATTGGTGGAACAATGGTATATGATCATTACCCACAACTGGAGTTGAAGGAAAGTTGAAAACATTACAATAGGGTGAATGATGCTTTTGTGTTCTCTATTATCAAGTGCTTGGAGAACGATTACACCAAAGGTTATCCTTGGAGGCAACACAAGAGTTGGCCTCCTAGAGGAAATAGTTTATACAATTTAAGACCTCCTATTACATTAGAATTGGAAGCTTCTATAAGGTCCTATATAAGCTACCAAGGTACCCTAATGATAAGATTATTTTTTTGGAGATCTATAGACAACTAGTGGAGGTATAGAAGATGATAGCCAAACACAAAATTAGCTTCCAATTCCCCATATTAGTGGGAGCCTACTCTTATTCTAGCATGCACCACACTAAAGTAGAAAAATAGGAGATGATAATCTACATAATGAACCCACATGAGGTCCGAAGTAGATTTGATCCCATCGGAAAGGTTGGACCAATGATAGGCTTATTTTTCAAGAATGAGCCTAAGATTGAATATTATTGGGCTGATTGTCTCAATGAGCATGAGGTAAGAATTAGGGACTTGTTGACTGTTGTTTCAGAACATCAATTCAAGTAGAATTAAGATCACTCTACTTATTTTGAAATGGTAACCAACCCTAAGGTCAATTGCCTCCAAGGTCCCTATTAGCTAGGTCTCAGCTGTGTTGGAGCAACTTAGTGGTCTTATCTGATTGTTTTTTCAAGGGGCTTGTGTTAGTAAATAGAACTGGACCAAAAAATGAAAGAGTCTCTTTATAGACAAGATTAGATTTTAAGCTCAGACTGGTAATGTTGGAATTAGACAGGAAACTGAGAGGGGGGGTGAATCAGTTGTCACACAAAATAATCTTTTTCTTCTTTTAACCTTCTTTATTAACTTACTATCAGATTAATGATGTAAATATTAAAGCATAGATCAACAACATATGAGCAGAAACATAATCAACACACTTGACACCAAGATTTTGACGTGGAAACTTGGTTAAGGGAAAAACTACAGTGGGGGTTAACCCACAAAGATTTGTACCCTGTTAAAAGTACTTTAGAAAAATAGAAGGCACATGCCTTCAGGTGCACTGCCCAGAACTCACTACTCAAAAGAGAGGCTCACTGCCTATAGAATTTATTTAGAATAGAAGAAATTAACTGAGAAATAACATCTACTTCATGCCTGGTTCAGTTTCAATGAATGCTCTCAAAACTTCTACTTTTCCCCAAATTCTTCTTCACTAACTTCTCACTCTACACTACTCTCACTCCTTTTCTTCTCTGCTCTGCTTCTGATCCTTTATTCAAATTTAATCTATTTTGCTCAAGGATAATTTTTGACAACTATTCAATGAGTATTTTTACACTTCATCAACCTTGGAATGATCAACAAGGTCAGCCAAACTTAATGTGGATCTTTACACTGTCGGCCAAACATAGCTGAGACTTGAATCTTCCTCTACTAACATGCCATGCTTCATAAAATGATCTTTGGATCATCCCCAACAAGATAGGAACATCCGGTCGGCCAAGACTGGGAAGAACAACAACTTCAAAGAGGAAATCTTCAATAACAAGCTCAAACTCTAATGCGGACCTCCAACATAGTAGCCACATGATCTAGAGACTTCCACAAGCACATTGAACTCACCAATAACATCCACTCTAAACCAAATTACTAGAATCATTTGTGTCTTCCTCTGGAACCTCAAGAACACTGTCTGCCATGACTGTCAAACTAGAAGGATGACTTGCGGAACTCCAAACCACAGACCACTGGAGTTGATGATACACACTGACTTCCTCAACATGCCTTCAGATCTGCAAATCATAATATTTCACTATGGAGCAATCTGGACCAACTTACTGTCACTCTGTCTTCTGAATACTGCAAGATCTGGTTCTATTCAGATGGTCATAACTTCTTCAAATCTTCATGCGGACTTCTTAATTCTTGACTAGAACAACCTCTGACAATCCTCTACACAACCATAAGGTCCACAAACCTTGAGTCTTCATTATTTTTTTCAATATCCTCAACATTCCAGTCTCCTAAACAGACAACAAAATAAGGAACAGTTGACACTAATGACAACAAGAATATGTTGACATCAATGACAACACCGCTTAGGCACATATTTGCAACAATCTCCCCCTTTGTCATTGATGGTAACATATGTTGTGACAAACTGATTCAACCATCATGACAAAAACTTCTCACCCTAACTTCTACAACCACTTCCTTCACTGCTCCCCCTGTCATCAGTAATTAGTTTTTTACATGCCTTCTCTCCCCCTTTGACATCAATGGCAAAGGGCACATATTTGCAATCTTTACTCCCCCTTTTTATTTGAGACTGATCTCCAACGTTTGCATACTGACTACTCCTTAGAGTAGTATTTTCTCAACATCAATTCGGATCTCAAGATATGACAGAGAATTCCACTAGACTGATGCACCTTAGTGCATCTTAGTTCTGATTTAGAGGGGTAATAACCTCTAACTTCTCTCTAAGATATTCAAAGGTATCTTTGGGAAGAGGCTTAGTGAAAATATTTACAATCTGATCTTTGGAAGACACAAACTCCAACTTGACTTCATTCTCATTTACCTTCTCTATTAAGAAATGAAACTTGATAGATATATGCTTTGTCTTTGAATACAACACTGGATTTTTTGAGATGCTTATTGCACTAGAATTATCACAAAAGATTGTGACTAGATCCTCAAACACAACTCTGATGTCCTTCAACATTTGCTTCATCCACTGAACCTGAGTACAATTATTTGATGCTGCTATATATTCTGTTCTATAGTAGACAGGGATATTGCCTCTTGCTTTTTGCTCATCCAAGAGACTAATCTTCTTCCCAAGAAAAATGCACCACCAGTAGTACTTTTTCTGTCATCCACATCTCCTGCCCAATCAACATCTGTATATGCATGAAGAGTGAAATTATTGTCTTTTGGATACCACAATCCATAATCAATTATCCCCTTGAGATATCTAAAAATTCTTTTGACTGCCACAACGTGGGATTCTTTTGGATCAACTTGAAATCTAGCAACAAGTCCAACAACATTCATGATGTCAAGTCTAGTCTGGGTTAGATAGATCAATCCTCCAATCATTGATCTATACCTTTTCTGATTTGCCATGGGGGAATCATCATCTTTACTTAACTTGCATCCGGTTACCATAGGTGTACCTACTGGCTTTCAATCTTCCATTCCAAACTTCTTCAGAAATTCTTTCACATATTTGGACTGAGATATAAAGATACCTTTATCTGACTGAACAATTTACAGACCTAAGAAGAAATTCATCTCTCCAAACATTGACATCTCAAATTCACTTTTCATCTGATCATCAAATGATTTGCACATACATTCATTTCAACCAAAAATGATATCATCAACAAAGACCTCAACAATCAGAATGTCCTCATGATTAATCTTGAAGTAAATATTACTATCAATAGTACCTTTGCTAAAACCTATCTTAAGCAAATATTTATCCAATTTTGCATACTAGGCTCTTGGAACTTGCTTGAGTCCATACAAGGCTTTTCTCAGTCTACAAACCATATCTCCCTGATCAGACAACTGAAATCCTTCTGGTTGCTCAATGTAGACTTCTTCCTCCAAATCTCCATTCAGGAATGCTGATTTGACATCCATCTGATATACTTTAAAATCTTTGAAAGCAGCAAATGCAAGAAACAATCTAACTGCCTCTTTTCTTGCCACCATAGTAAAAGTTTCTTAAAAATCAATTCCTTCTACTTGAAAATAGCCTTTGCATACCAACCTTGTTTTGTTTCTTACAACTTCACCATCTTCATTTAGTTTATTCTAGAAGACCCATTTGGTTCCAATCACATTTTTGTCCTTAGGTCTAGGAACAAGATCCCAAGTGTGGTTCTTTTCAATTTGCATTAATTCTTCTTCCATTGCTTTTACCCAATTTTCATCATTGTAGGCTTCACTTACTGATTTAGGTTCAATCCTTGAAATCAAACAAATCTCTTCTTAATCTTCAGCAACTCTTCTCCTAGTTTGAACACCCTTATTTCTATCTCCTATTATTTGATCTTTAGGATGATTCATTCTTACATACTTGGGGGTTTTCGGAATTGCTTGAAATTTTGTTTCTTGAGCTTGTTCCTCAACATCTGTACTATTTTCATGAGTTTTTGGATCAATCTGAATACGAGTCAGAGTTTGAACTAACCTTCCTTGATTTTGACTTTCATCTTGATCATCTAGATCATATCCGCAGAACTTGGAATGTCCTTCCTTGCTCTCATCAACTCTAACATTAGCACTTTTAACAATCTTTTTCAACCTCTTGTTAAAGCATTGGTAAGCCTTAGTTTGAATAGAGTACCCCAAAAATATTCCCTCATCACTTCTTGTATCAAACTTACCTAAATCCTCATCTCTTTTGATATAGCATTTACTACCAAAAACTCTGAAATATCTCACAGCAGGAGGATAGCCAAACCATAGTTCATAAAGGGTCTTACTAGAATTGCCTTTGCTGCACCCGGTTAAGAGTGTAGACAACAGTACTTACAACTTCTCTCCAATAAAGTTGAGGAACATTTGTTTCCATCATCATGGTCTTGGAATCTTCTTGAATGGTCCGGTTCTTTCTTTCCACAACTCCATTTTGTTGGGGAGTCCTAGGAGCAGATAACTGTCTTTTTTTGCCATGCTTTTCACAGAAAGCATCAAACTCATGGGAAGTAAATTCTCCACCTCTGTCAGATCTCAGACATTTCAATCTTTCACCAATTTCATTTTCCACCATCACTTTGAACACCTTAAATTTGTCAAGAGCTTCTAATTTTTCATTTAGGAAAGTTACCCACATCATCCTAGAGTAATCATCAATTAGCAACATGAAATATCTATCTCCTTGCACACTCCTAATTCTAGCAGGACCACAGAGATCAGTATGTACCAGTTCCAATCGTCCACTTGAAGCTTGTTCCTTACTTTTGAATGAAATTTTGCTCTGTTTCCCCAATTGACATTCTCTACACATGCTATTAGGTTTCACAAGTTTTGGAAGATCTCTTACAGCCTGAGTGGTACTTATTTTGACAATGTTATCAAAATTCACATGACACATCCTCCTATGCCATAACCAACTTTGATCTATCTGAGAAATCAAACAACTTTTACCAGAAGTACTTAAATAAAAAATGTTACCTCTAGTTTGAGTACCAGATGCAATTTCAGTTCCAGAACTCTCCAAGATTCTGCACTTTCCATCCTTGAATCGAAGATCATAACCTTTATCAACTAACTGTCCAACATTGAGAAGATTATGTTTTAGTCCTTCCACATACAAAACATCATTGGTGCTATTCTTACCGTCAAAAGAGATGGATCCTCCACCACAGATTCTTCCAGTTGAGTTATCTCCAAATTTCACAAGCCCTCCTTCATAATTTTCAAAATTCATGAACTTACTCTTGTCTCTAGTCTTATGACTAGAACATCCACTATCAATCACCCATTCATCTTTCTCAATAACCTAAGCAACCAAGGCACTTTCCATATTTTCATAGCTAGCAAATTCAGTAGACATCGGATCTTCTTCTTTGATGGCAATGAACATCCAATCATTTTCAGAGGAACCTCCATGATCAGATTCATCATTTGTGACTCCTTCTTCTCCAGCTTCTTGGACATAGTAACATTTATTCTAATTTTTGTATCTATTAGGGTTTGGTTTTGAAAACCTCTCCGAACATCTTGAGGAAAAATGACCAATCTTATTACAAGCAAAACATTTGAGTGGCAATTTTCCTTCATACTTATCGGATCCTCTTGGCAATCTTTTGGCAAGAAGAGCTTCAAGATCTGCAGTTTCAATTTCAACATCTTCAAGATCCTTCCTTGTCTTCATGAATTTGTTTGATCTTGCAGAAGAGATTTCACTTGGATCATATCTTTGTTTTCCATATACACTAGCCTTAAATGCATATTTAGACTTGGGAAGAGAACTACCAAACTCACTTAATTCAAAAGCTGAAATTTTGCTAACCAGATGATCTCTTGTAACTTTTGAGATAGTCCTGATCTCTTCTGTAGAAGCAACCTTATGTTTGTATGGATCAGGTAAAGATCTAAGCACTTTTGATACAATCTCTGATTCTTTCAAAGTTCCACCAGCACACCTGATACCACACACGAGTTCATTTATCATTTGCATGTAGATTGTGATGTTTTCATCTTCACTCATCCTCAGAGTTTCAAAATTTTCTCTCAGACTTTGCATCTTGGCACATTTGACAAATTTATCACCTTCATACAGATTCTCTAACTTTTTCCAAATTTCATAAGTACTTTTAGACTAAAGAGATTTGTCATTTCTGAATCAGTTAGGGCACTCAGCAAGGCTTCTTTAGCTCGAAGGTTATTTTCAACATCTTTGACTTGATCTAGGGTTGAAGGACCTTTCTCTGGAGGTTTATACTCAACATTAGTTATTGCCCAATAGACATCGCCTGTGCATTGCAAATGACACTCCATGCAATTATTCCAAACAAAATAATTTGTTCCATCAAATCTCAGACTATCCTTCTTATAGGTTGACATCCTGGATCTCCTCAAGTGGTCAGGCTTTTATAAGAGGATCTGGCTTTGATACCAATTGTTGGAATTAGACTAGACAACTAAGAGGGGGGGTGAATCAATTGTCACATAAAATAAACTTTTTCTACTTTTAACCTTCCTTATTAACTTACTATCAGATTAATGATGTAAACATTAAAGCATAGATCAACAACATATGAGCAGAAACATAATCAACACAATTGACACCATGATTTTGATGTGGAAACCTGGTTAAGGGAAAAACCACGGTGGGGGTTAACCCACAAAGATTTGTACCATGTTAAAAGTACTTTAGAAAAATAGAAGGCACATGCCTTCAGGCGCACTGCCCAGAGCTCATTGCTCAAAAAAGAGGCTTATTGCCTACAGAATTTATTTAGAACATAAGGAATTAACTAAGAAATAGCATCTACTTCATGCCTGGTTTAGTTTCAATGAATGCTCTCAAAACTTCTGCTTTGCCCCAAATTCTTCTTCACTAACTTCTCACTCTACATTGTTCTCACTCCTTTTCTTCTCTGCTCTGCTTCAGATCCTTTATTCAAATTTAATTTGTTTTGCTCAAGGATAATTTTTGACAAATCTTCAATAAGTATTTATACACTTCATCAACCTTGGAATGATCAACAAGGTCGGCCAAACTTAATGCAGATCTTTACACTGTTGGACAAACATAGTTGAGACTTGAATCTTCCTCTACTAACATGCCACGCTTCATAAAATGATCTTTGGATCATCCACAACAAGCTAGGAACATCCGGTCAACCAAGATTGGGAAGAACAACAACTTCAAGAGGAAATCTTCAATAACAAGCTCAAACTCTAATGTGGACCTCCAACATAGTAGCCTCATGATCTAGAGAGTTCCACAAGCACATTGAACTCACCAATAACTTCCACTCTAAACCAAATTACCAGAATCATTTGTATCTTCCTCTGGAACCTCAAGAACACTGTCTGCCATGACTGTCAAACTAGAAGGATGACTTGCGGACCTCCAAACCACGAACCATTGGAGTTGATGATACAGACTGACATCCCCAACATGCCTTCAGATCTGCAGATCATAATATTTCATTGTGGAGCAATCTGGACCAACTTACTGTCACTTTGTCTCTTCTGAATACTGCAAGATCCGGTTCTATTCATATGGTCATAACATCTTCAAATCTTCATGCGGACTTCTCAATTCTTGACTGGAATAACCTCTGACAATCCTCTACATAGCCATAAGGTCCGCGAACCTTGAGTCTTCATTAATTTTCTCAATATCCTCAACATTCCAATCTCCTGAACATGCAACAAAATAAGGCACAGTTGACACTAATGACAACAAGAATATGTTGACATCAATGACAACATCGCTTAGGCACATATTTGCAACAGATAATGCCTCTATTTAGATTGATTTTATCTTTAAGTTTAGAATGATAAAGTCTCTATGTAGATATATGTGATCTTTGAATTCAAAATTCCTAGATCTAATCCTAAACTAATTTACTGATAAAGAAAATGTAAAAGTAGATTAGGGTTAGATGAAAATGAAATAAAATGAGATTGGACAACCTCTATACCTAACCCATTGTATTTAATGAATCTAATGAGATCTTAAGATAACGTGAAATGTAATGACCAGTATTCCACACAATCATGAACATATCAGGTGCAAGAGTCTAAGGGTTTATTGAGACATTGGAATGAAATCACGAAAACACCATATTACATGCGTAGTAATCAAACTTTTATTCTTCAATCCCATGTAATGAAGTACTAGTGTCACTAAGAAGCATCAAACACAAAAAGGGAATAATTGCAAATACATTATGACCAGATGGTAGGAAAATAGAGAAGACTTGATATTTTATATTAAGGGGCACCAAATTTGGCAGATTACATGTGATAATAGGATTCCCACACTGCAGATGTGTTATGTAATTCGCCACTTATATGCCTTGTCAAAATTACAAAATTGCCTTCTTGCAAAAATCTATAGATTCCCCCTAAAACCAAGTGGAACTTCTCCTTCTCCTTTTTATAGAGGCGATGTTCAGGGATTTTTTAGTGGTGAATCTTCACCAATTGGCAAATAGTTCATATCCAATAATTGGGAATTGGCGAATACATTCCCATCGGTGAGGGGCCAATTTGCCCAATTTTTTTGGATTTTTGGTCAAATGCATTTTAATTTGCCACCCTATTAATTTTTGAGTCATTTATAGTTAGCATTTTTGCCATGGTATACTATGCGGTTCTAACGGTGATTTGCCTGGAATTTCGGAGGCATGTTTTAATTCACCCACATATTCACCAATATAATTAAATGGTTGACATGAATGAGGACCAATTTCACCAATATCATTAAATGGTTGACATGTACGAGGACTAATTTCTCCAGTATCATTAAACCTTTCACATGTATGAGGGCCAATTTTGCCTATACCTTTATAACTCCATGCTAATCTGAGCCCTGGGCATATTCGCCTAGAAAATTACAACATATGTGTTTGATGGAGGTCCATTTCACCTAACATTTATAAGTGTCCTATTAATAGTATGTGGGATTTGCCAAATTATTATACTACCATTTGAAAATCCCGCAGTATTCACCAAATATGCATTGATATAAATGCATTTGAAACTCTAATTAATCCTTTACACATTTTGTTCAACTTTGAGCTCTCGAATCCTCGATTCATTTAAGATCATAGAGAAGTTATAGCTACAGGCATTGGCAAGTCACTGAAAGGTAAGTGATCATTTCTTTACTGTGTAATAATATAAGATTCATGTTGATTATTTATGTCTTTGTTTGGTTTCATTGTTACAGATGATATTGATTGAGTAGGAGTTAGGAGTCTAGGACTAGGGAGATATCTTAATCTAGGACCCAAGGATCTATATTCTATCATCTATGATTCCTTCTTGAACAAAATGATATTTTTTCTATAGCATTTAATTCATGAGAGATGTCAAGCAAGAAGAAGTTGTCTGAGGGTGGTGAAGGGAGGTTAAGGTCATCAAAATAGAGAAACATAAAGTCATACTTTGGTAATGTTGGCGGTCCATCTGATGGAGCTACAACATCAGAACCTATACCATCTATTAAATTAGATCACAATGCCATGGATGATATTCTAGGAATACTCAAGGTAGCAGGAATGATGACAATGCCACAGATGATGTTCCAGGGAATACCCAATGTACCAGGAATGATGAGAATGCCACAGATGATGTTTAATGGAGTACCCAAGGTAGTGGGAATGATGACAATGCCACATATGATGTTACAAGGAATAACCAAGGTAGCATGAATGATAATATGAATAAATCAAACTCAACAAATGATAATGAAGTTATAGAAATCAATGAAGATCCTGCAAGTGCACGCAAGGGGAAAAGAAAAGCCAAATCAAAAAAGGGGTGTGAGTGGGAAATGTCAAGGAGTTTTTAGATTGATTGTGTATCAAAATTCCCATTCATTGAATTAGTGGAGAATGCAAACAAAGATGAACCTCCCATAGAATTCAAGTGTAAGATTTGCAGTTGGAAATATCATAGGTACAAGAGGTTGCAGTTGAAACTTGACACCATAGAAAAACATATTGGCAACGTTTATGAAAAATAAATCATAGACGGATAGGAAAAATTAGTGATAAAATGGAAAATGAAGGAATAATGTCTTCATGTAAAGAATTCCCTTGAATATGATGTGCATATTCAAAGAAAGGTGAAGATTCATGCAGGTGGATGTTCAATTGAAGCTTAATTTGGAAAGATGATGAGAGAAGCACAAATGACAAAAATTGTTTAGTTGGGTGTTGTTTTTCATATTTTGACTAGAGGGCATCCTATGACAGACTACCTAGAATATAATAGTTTATTATCTTTAATGGGTATTTGTAATTTTCCTAACACACATTGGTCAATAAGCAGTGGATGGGAATGGGTAGGTTGTCTTGTTGAGGTGGAAAAACATGATTTATAGGAAAAAAATAAAAGAGTCAACTTTTATTTCCTTATCTTTAGATGAAGTTACAACAATAGATAATACTTCCGGGGTATGTATGCATGTGTATACTGTGGCAAATCGTGTCCGCCAACCTCATCTACTCTATGTTTATAAAATGAAGGAGAATGCAACATCACAAAATCTATTTGAGATAGTTAAGAAATTTTTAATTGAAATTGAAGGTATGGATGACTGCACAATTACTAGAAAGTTGGTGTGTGTAGGACAGATGGAGCTTCAGTAATGCAAGGTCATAGGAATGGTTTGTGAGTAAAGCTAAAAACTTCTATTTCACCATACATGATTGGCATTCACTGCATGGCCCACATAATGAATTTAGCATTTAAAATGGTGAGCAAGTTTCCTGTAGTATCAAAAGTTGAAGATCTAGTCTGTGATCTCTACTCATACTTCTACCAAAGTCCCAAACAGTTTTTAGAATTTCAACATTTTGCTGAGGGAGTAACTGCGAGAAACAAGCTTCTAAAGGATGTTGATACTAGATGGATCTTCTTGCATGAACCAACGAAAAGAGTTTTAGTAGAATATCAATCCTTGATTGGTGTAATGTACAACCATCGCTTCATAGTTGACAGGGCTTCTGACCTCTTATATAGGTTAAGTGACATAGAGACACTCCTCATTTTAGTTGGTATTATTCCCATGCTGGAGGAAATAAACGTGCTTGTGAAAAAAGCCCAAGAAAGAATTATGTATATTTTTGAATATACTAAACTACGTCGAATGATATGCATCACCCTCGATAATTGATATCTATCAGACAAGTCCTTCATAAGTCCAAAATTTAGGAGCTAACACTTGATAACAAATGTGACCAATCTTGCTAATTTTTTACAGTTTAATGATAGCGAGGAGTTATGTGTCTTTGTAAAGGGATTTGTGATACCAATACACTGTTTTAACAAGGTCAGGCACACTATCAGAGAAGAACCTATTTCAAGGGAAGCTTTTGACAAGATTGTTAATTCTGTAAGTACTACTTTAACGAATATTTTGAAATCTCTTTCCTCAGAGATTAGAGATCAATTCCCTTGTGATGAACTGCTTGAAGCCATGCCTATAGTGTATCCTCAATATTGGGTCAACTATGAGCCAAGTGATTATCAAAACAAGATAAATACCTTAACATATCATTTTTGCAGAAGTACAAAATTTGATGGACAACAAATCAGAGTTTTAAATAAAACTAAGCTTAGAGAGCAATCAGGTCGATTTGCAACTTCAATGAGGGAATAGTTTAAACTGATTGAGGCTCCCCACCAAGAGGGATTGATAATAAAGCTTTGGGCAACCTTAAGTCAAAGCAAAATATTACGTGATGAATTATCAGAAATTTTCAAACTTGTTGATTTATGTCAAACCATGATATTGGGGTCGGTGGAGGATGAGAGAGTTTTAAGTGTATTGGGGTTCTTGAAATCAAAGATAAGAAATAAACTTGACAAGAATTTAGAAAATTGCTTGAGAATGTATACAACTAGACATGATATGTAGAGTTTTCCTTTTGATAGGGCACTCGCAATCTGGAGGTCCTTATGTGAAAGAAGAGGGTTGTGCAACACTTCAAACAATAGTAGCACACATGACAATGACACAATGAATACCGGAACCACATGTGGTAGTGATGTTGATGAGACGCTCTTAAGTGGAGATATGGAAATAGAAGAAAATGAAGAACATGATCAGGATGACACTAGATATCATGGTCAGAGGGAGGAGAATCAGGATGAAGAGATGATTTGGCAATTTGAAGGGATTTAGTAGTCACTAGGTATTTATACTGTATTTCATGTTCCAAACTCCAAAATTTTGTTGATGACATTTTATTTGTCTATAAGTGATGTACATTCTTCATTTTCGATAAAAAAATTAATATTTTCATATTTGTGTGGTATTGATAAGTTTTACAAGCATTCAACTAAATGCAAAGTAATTTTTCTTCTCTATAACCACAATAGTGTTTCATTTGTTTTCCTTTATTGCATTACATAGTAATCAACAACAATAGCATATTAATATACAAAATTAGCAAATTTTTAATGTGTATGTAGAAACCAAAGTTTTCCTAAAGTAGGCAATTAAATAATATAGATAATTTGAACAATGAACACATAAATAGATTTCAGTGTTATATTGATTTTCAAATGAAGGTCTGAATGAATACATTGAAGTATTACATTTACAATGTACAATAACTTGCTCAAAACCAACTCTGCATAATGCTCTGTTGGAAACACATATTACTAAATCATTTTATTAGCTTTTGTAGAGTGCTCCACTCTTCATCTCATGGAAGTGTAATTTTTCTTAACCCAATGTGAGAGAGTTGTAAATGTAAGTGTTATATTTACTTGACTTGAAAGTTTCACTAAAAGTTCAATTCAAGGTTATCAATGGTGCGATAGAATGCAAAAAGTTTGCCTCATCAAGATTTTGAGGAAACTGGTCCCTATCCAACTTCATTTTATCCTCCATATTCTTTTTGAAAGTAACCTTTCCAATGTATTGGCATGATGGGTCAAAGGTCACCAGCAAACCAAGCTTTCTAAAGTATTCTACCTTTGTTTGTATCCTCTTTGTCAATACTACAACTTGATCCAAAAGATCCTTTGCTTGTTCCAGCTTTGTACAATTTTCAATGATAGATTAGGCTTTTATTGTGACATCAATACAGTTCTGAATTCCTTTCAATTCCAATTCTTCACCACTAGCTTTGTAGATTGATTACAAAATGTTGTTTGCATCTAACTATTTTGAAGTTGCCATGTATCCATTTTCAACAATGTATTGTTTGAGTGGTTTACTACATAATAGTAGATCATCAATGAATTCAAACATTTTAGACAAATCATCAATCCTCTTCATAATTTTCTCCCACATGTTATGTTTTATATAAACCATTGTGTTTCTATAAAATTCAGATACTTTCTTTTGGGAGGATTTTATTTCATTTTTTGCATTCTTCAGTTTTATCTGCAAATTTTTGGATTGTTTCTCTTTCTTCACATTTTCTTCCCATAGATGTCCTACTTCTTCTGCTGCATGTAGTTTTTCATTGGCTTCATTCAAGGATTGTTCTAATTTTTTTGAATTGGCTTTTTTAGTATCATAATTTTTTTACTTCCACTTAACATTTTCTTCAGTTTATTCACTTCCACCTCTGTCTATTTATTCACTTCACTTGTAGATGTAGAGTTAGAGCTTTTTATCCTTTTCTCTAATTCTTTGGTCTTTCTCTCTGTTGCTTTCCTCTTGGCTTTTTCATTTGCTATGTCTCCCTATAACTTTTCTATTTGAGTCTACAACCTATTACATAAATCACAAAGTCAAATGAAAATGAGCAATTTGAATGGAATTAACATCATTAAATATATTTTTCTTCTGTTGTAACTCAATTACTAGAACCCATGACCTATCTATATTATAATTCTAACTTTTAGACAATATATTCAACAAGGTTACCAGAAAATTTAAAAAACAACCATACCTTGTTTTCTCTCTTGCTTTAGTAATGATGTGTACACCACTTCGTTGTTCCTTTTTGATACATTAATTTTATCATATTTTTTCATTCCAGAAAAATCCACTTAAATGGTGCTCACCTCATAGATAGAGCATTGCATCTGGTCCTCTAGTTTATTTTGAACATTGGGCACAATAATCATGTAATCTAATTTTTCATTTTCCAGGTCAAATATAGTCAATACATTGGTTGTTGCTGGCTCTGAAGTTGCAATAGTCTCTAACTCTAGAACTTCTTTTGTGTTTTAGATATTTTGGCTTTCTTTTCAAACTTAGTTTGTAATCAGAATTTGTGACACTTGACATAACTTTGAATGATGAAGGAGTAGTTGTAGTGTTGGTGTCATCTCTAATTAATTGAGGCTGAGGATTAGCCATTCCTATCCCAGTCACACTAACGATAGGAGGGGGTGCCTTCTGGAAACAATTGCTTTGATGTGGATGTGGAATCAAAACATGTCATAATATTTTGCTTTTTAGTCTTCACAAGGCTTTGTTCTCTAAGTTTGTCTATAGTATTATCTAATGTTATTGTTGGCCTCTTGTGAGTTTGTTGTTGTGTCTCTTGCTAACCACCACCACCACCACTACTACTACTATTACTTGTACCATCACCAGATTTGCCATCAGTAGCACTAGAATGTCCACCATCTCCTGCAGGAAAAGAATGAGAAACATGTAGATCAGAAGACCCTTGTCGTACTGTTAGTGATTGAATCTCACTCTGAGGATTTAAAGCTAGAATAAATCTAATCTCTTGATCTGTATGTGTATGCCCTTTGGCTTCTTCATCATACCTCCAAAGCTGATTCGAAGATCATTAGGTTTTCTAGGGTATACCTCTGGTACCATCCAAATGCCTTGTCCTGTGGGCCCCAAACCACCACCTTCATAACCCAATTTTTTGGCTATTGATGCCCTTGTAGTATATGTTTCTCTTGTGGTATCACTCATATGAGGTTTGAATGCATAGGCACTAAGATCTGTGGGTTGTTCTTCATCCTCATCATCACTTTCAACATTAGTTACTTTAGTGGTAGTGGGATGTCTATATCCCACAAGTTGTTGAACTCTTCATCTTCTGAGTTTTCTTCGAATTCTGTAGTAGCTTTTGGATCACTGAGATCCTTCCTCATAGACCAAAAGGCACTAATTTTTGAGTGTGACCACTATTCATGTGTACAAGCATCTTTTGGAGTCTGTGGAATTTTTGTATATGTAGATGTTTTAGCAGCTTTTATATAGAAATTGTTGTATCTCTTGTTTTCCAATGCCACCTTTGTATCTCTCTATGTTTGTGGAATTGGATGCAATCCCATTATTTGTGATGACAATATTTCAATAGAAATACCTCTTTGAGCAGCAGTTTCTTCCATGACTTTTTTCACCTCATACCAAGAATTCTTGTTTCTCAACATTTCTAGCAGGGGTTTACTTTCATGTTGAATTCTAGATGGAGCATTCTTATTGATCACAAGCCTTGTTTTAATCACATCACATGGCTCATATTGCCAGTGAGAGTCAACATCAAATTTAAAAAGTTGTAAAATTTCATGTGCCACAGTGAATGCTTTTCTCTTAAATGTGAACCCTCCACATTAGAAAGGTAAGGGAGGAAATATGCTCTTCTTTTGCTAACTAACAAAGTATAGTTGATCTGTACTCTCCATCTACCGTATGTGTTCCAATGTAAACATCCTCTCTGTCACATGCATTGGAAGTTTGTGGGGCTTTATTCTTGATCCATAAAATCTTAGGACATTATATTCCTCCATGAAGTACCAGTCAACCAATTGTATTTCATTTCCCAGTTGAATGCAATTTCTACAAGACTCAGGCAATCTAGGCATTAGAGTATTTGTAATGGCTTGATACAATGGAGCCAAAAATTAGTCCACAAAATGATTGTAGTTCTTTTGATTATGATACATCTCTATCTTATGGGTCCAATCTAGTAGTCCATTTTTATCTTGCTGAATTTGAAGCTTGTTCTCCTGAAACATCCCATCAAACTGCATTAGAAAAAAATAGCACAAGTAGGTTATGAACCTAAATGTCTTTCTGTTGGAACTAGGAGTGGAAGCTTCACTTTGACTTCATTTAATCATTAAAAATTGATCATGCATGGATCATGCAATGTGCTCAAGAAATTTGTATTTATCAGGTGGATTGCATTGATGGATATTGTATACCATTTCAAGGAGGCTTGCATCCACTTGACTATTAGTATCTAATCCAAGGAAAAACACTAGCATGGAAACAGTATCCTGAACTCATGTTTTAAAATTTTCAATTTTATAAGGAGGCTTATGATTCTAATTGAGTAGAGCACCATCCAATGTTAGAGATTTGATAAATTTTCTTTTATCATTTTCACTAACTACTTCATAAGTACTAGCAAGTTTTTTGGTGTATAATGCTCTAGGGTTTGCTTGCACCAACCTACTAGAAGACTTCTCTCTACCTTCACTCAAGAACCTGACCATTTCTAGGTTCTATCTTGACTTAGATCATCAACTAAGCCTTGTTTCAACTCTATTACAAGAGTCTTACTCCTTGTGCTTAACCTTGGAGGACTTAACACCATTTGAATTTGCAATCTTCTTCCCAACACCTAGAAGGATCTAAGTGCCAACTTCATCATCAAACTTGAACTGCTTGCAGGGGAGCTAGAGACACTGTTTCCTTGCATTTCACATTCAATTGAATTCATCTTGGAGGGTCTTCAGTCTTCACTCCTATCGTTCTCAAGATTTTGCCTTGAAGAGGCCTATTTCTTGTAGCCCTTACCAGTCACCTTTTTGCTTTTCCTGTCTAAACTCTCCAAACAACCTAGCAAATAAATTGCACTTTTGGACACCCTTTTCAGTCTTTTAAAACATTCACAGGGTTTTAGACCCCTATCTCCTCCGTACAATAGATTCCTACAATCTAGGGTAAAAAGGCTTATAGACCTAATTCCTAGGGTTACACTAGTTTCTTACTTCTTTCTTACACAAATGGATTGGATAGACCACAATCCTTTTAGCATGTCAAAGTATGACTAAGACCTGCCTGAAGCCGTACTGTTTCCGTATTGTACCCTCTACCCCTGCCTGTACTCTTCAATTTTCACTCTCAAACGTCTAATCGGACTGTCTTAGCTCGCCTAGGGTTTGAGTTTAATAATCCTTGCTCCATTCCCTATACTTCCTACTGCTAAATATATACAAGTGATTGGCTCCCCTGTCATTTCAATCCAATCTCAGGGTGATCCCATGGTTAGATTTTATGGCGGAGCCATTTAAAAACTAACTGCTCAAAACAGAGAAAACAAACCCTCTACAATCTAACTTATGAATTCAAAACAACAAATCTACTCTAAGCAACCTGAATACAAAATGAAAGTTACTCAAAACTCTTCTATGAATACAAATACAATGCTAAATCAGTGTACACAATGCCTTTGATACCACTGTTTCTCAAGGTACTCGGGAAAACACAGAATTCTGCAATCCTTTCTTCTATTCCACATAACAAACTTGATTACAACTATCTTCCTGCTTGACTACGAGCCATTACCTTACATAGATGCCTTTTTCCTTGTTTCTAGGGATGTTGGTCGATCCCATACTCCTAACTTTGAGGAGATCCAAGCTAACTAAGTTGCATGCAACCTGACAAATGTTGTCATGCAACTTTACAACAACATTTTGCAACTTATCATTATGTCATGATCCTAAATCTTAGGACCTCTAACTCCTTGATTTCGAACCATCAACTTCCTTAACTGCCTCTTGGCATCTTCTAACAACAAGGATGTGGTTATAACACATTTAAGGCTCAACCTTCCAACATAAACTATCCAAAGCTAAATAAAGCAACATTTAACAACAATGATAAACTAAGATGACTTTAGTCCTAGTGACTAACTCACCACACACAATCAAGACCTTCTAAGGTCCAAATTAACCACAATATCATCCTAACTTGGCTAAGGTCAGGTACATGCCAAAATTGATGACAAACAAAATGGAGGTTAGCCTAGGTGCTCCTACACCATTTTTCTAGGTTTATGTGGACTTTTCTGTATTCTTCAGTGATAAAACCCAACAATTTGCCAAAATATTCTCCATTAATGGGAAGAATTACTTCATGGATATCTTTTATAACTATTGCTTTTCTATTTTCATCATAATTATGGGCACAGACCATGATAAATTAAGGGCAAGGGAAAACCTCAGGGAACATCAGGCATCCCAATCCAACCACCCATGGTGCAGTCATCCCGCTATGTGGTATTGGTTTTTTGGGGTCAAGTTGCACTTGACGTACCTTATTCTCCAATAAAAATCTAAGTGTTGAGGTAAACTTTCCAAAGATTACAGGGTCATAAATATCAGGGTATTCATCTATCAAACCTAGGGTTCTAAGCAGCCTGACGTAGTCTATTTTATCTCTATCTTTGGTATTCCCAATTTTTAATGCTGGTAGACATGCTTGTAAACACTCAACCCTAGACCTTGGTCCCCAATATTGAAAAAACTAAAGTTTCAAGGAGAATAGTAATAGCAATAGTAATAGGAATGAAGTATTTATGTATTTCATGTACCTGGAAAAGATGAATACAAAGACTGGCACTGAGTGATTCCATGGCATCGCACAATCGATATTAAAATTTTTGGTGCACTACAATCTCCTTGAGTCCTTGACCCTCTCGCTTCCAAGTAGTATCAAATAAAATTGCTAAATTCTAAGTGCCAACTGTGAAGTAAACTGAGTGAAACGTGTTACATTCTTTTATTAAAGTTATAAATTTTATTTTATTCTTGAGGAAGTTAATTTTTTAAAAATTTATTATATTATATTCTATTCTTCACTTTCAGTACAAGTTTGTACTTGTAGTTATAGTTGTACTACTACTGAGTACTACTTCAAACAAAATTTAAGGATGGCATGCAAGTCTGCAGCCTGAAATAATAATTTAATACTTATACAACACGTACGTCAAGCGGTGGAATTGAAAACTATTGTATAATCCCATCCATTGAACTTTGTAAATCTAACAGCTCTTGATTGATTCTGGAGGTTTGAATTCGCAAGTCTAGCACTTTGGAATTTCATTTTGGAATTCAACTATAGCCGTCCATCTGGCATCAAAACATTCATCGAACGGTGATACATTGCGCTAAAGTCTAAAGCTCAATTTATATGAAGTCAGGCCCACTTTGATGATATAATATAGGTTAGATATATTATTTAATAATTATAATTAATATTATATAAAATATTATAATATAGGTTTAAGGTTAGATATATTATTATAATATATTATATAATAATTAGAATTATATATTATACTATATAATAATTATTCATCCATTGATCTTCATAAATCTAACGACTCTAGATTGATTCCGGAGGTATGTGTTTGCAAGTCTAGTGCTCCAGACATTTTGTTCCAGAATTCAACTATAGCCTTCCAACTAGAAACAATATATTGGATAATTATTAGATATATAATTATATATATTATTATTATATAATTATATTAGATATATTATTATAATATATTATAAAATATATAATATCGACGATGGTGTTTTAATGTACTTGACTAATAAAGATATAACGGTCCAGTGCACTGTGCAACTTTAAAGTGTTTGTCCTTCATTTGAGGTTGTGATATGGTGCTGACATGCGATATTGAAAAGATCAAGGTTTGGTCTTGATCGAATGGTTGATATTAAAAGGATGTGACTGTTTGCACTTTGTGGCATGCTATGTTTAATTGAGAAATAAATGAGGTGATGATAGGAAATAAATGGATTTCATCCTCCATTTTGAAGTCCATTAAGCATATTGCAAATGTAATTCTGAGCATACTGAAGATTGAAGACTTCTGTGAGTTGAAGCGGGTTTTGACTGAGTAGCACTGTAGCTGGTGATTGTGACTTTAAAGTTTGGGTACGGGGTGACTGCATAAACTAGTATATTGACTTTTGATCAATAGGGATATCTTTGACCTACATAATTGCATCGAATGTTCAGGAAAAATAAATTGACTCCTCTCCCAAGTTGTTAGAGCTATCAAGCCCTCACCCACTTTTGCCCTTGTAGCCTGTCCTACTCCTTTTGCCTATAATCATGAGTCAAAGGTCTGACCGTGGGGGTAAAATGAAGAGGGATTTATCCCAAGACCTTATAAACCAGCTCCCGGGATCTTCTAAAAATCATAAACATGCCTAGGGTACCAGGGAATTGACAGATAGGTTCAATGATTTTCATAGTTACATTATTTCAGTTTGGATACAACCATCGTTCCCTAGAAAAACCTATTTCACATATTTGGGATTTGGATTTAGGGAAATTAGTTGTCCCCAATGTATTTGTAAATGTGGACCTCATTCGAACAATTAGCCGAAGGTACGATTCAAACAATCAGGTGCTATCAAATTATGAGGATAAGCAACTTTTCCATCTAAACAAAGAATTGATAATTGAAGTGTTTGGTTTAAACCCCCTAGCCCATGAAAGAATTTTTGTTGAGGAGCTAAAGAAGGAATACAATAGAAACATGAAGGATTACAAAACCTACAAGTTACCTCTTCATAAGCCAAGAAGCACGGGCAAGGATTTGAAAATATATGACCATGAAACAAAACCTTTCAGCATTGACATGTTTGAAGACTACTTTGTGAAGACTTACTATGCCCTCTGTCAAGTTTTTGGGATCAATTATAATCCCCTGATAACAAATCATTTATTGGTCATGATTGTTGATATACAAGATATATACCAATATAGAATATTTGATTATGCTACATATTTGGTTCAACAAATCCATAAGGAATTGGTAGGATTCAAACAGGGAGATAATGCCCCCACCTTTTCTAGGTATTCCTTTTTATGCCATATTTTATTGCACTATGGCATTGGGAGAAGATTTTGGGGTAGTGAATTGCAAATCCAACATCACACCAAGGATGAAGAGCCTATGCCAATTTAGGGCAGAGACTAGAGTACACTTATGGGACTCATTTGAGGCTGTTACATCAGAAAATGTCCCCTTGAGGGATTTTGCCTCTTAAGGTTTAGCTCTTGAGTCCTTGAGAATGCATTTAGATCATCTTGCATGATTTTGATGACTCCCAATGAGAAAACCCTGAAGTTTCATGGCAAATAGGACTCAGGGGATGCACTTAACATAAATCCTTCCCGAAATAGGGGGAGGACTTGGGCACCCACACCCTAGTCCTACCCTATTTTAGGTCATGACCAATTTCAAAGTGTCAGTTTATGACCGTCATTTAGGGCCTATGCTGACATAGTAAGTTTGAATTACAAAATTCTTAGCGGGAATGTTTGCAGTTGCATATATAAGCATGTTTATGTTGCAAATATGTGCCTAAGCAGTGTTGTAATTGATGTCAACATATTATTGTTGTCATTGGTGTCAACTGTGCCTTATTTTGTTACTTGTTCAGGAGACTAGAATGTTGAGGATATTGAGAAAATTAATGAAGAATCAATGTTTGTGGACCATATGGTTGTGTAGAGGATTGTCAGAGGTTGTTCCAGTCAAGAATTGAGAAGTCCGCATGAAGATTTGAAGAAGTTATGGCCATTTGAGTAGAATTGGATTTTGCAGTGTTTAGAAGCGATAGAGTGACAGTAAGTTGCTCTGGATTGCTCTGCAGTGAAATATTATGGTCTGCGGATCTGAAGGCATGTTTGGGAAGTTAGTGTGTATCATCAACTCCAGTGGTTCATAGTTTGGAGGTTTGCAAGCTATCTTTCTAGTTTGACAATCATGGCAGAGAGTGTTCTTGAGGTTCCGGAGGAAGATACAAATGATTCTGGTAATTTGGTTTAGAGTGGATGTTATTGGTGAATTCAATGTGCTTGTGAAGGTCTCTGGATCATGTGGCTACTGTTTGAGGTCCGCATTGAAGTTTGAGCTTGTTGTTGAATATTTCCTCTTTGAAGTTGATGTTCTTCCCAAGTCTTGGCCAACTGGATGTTCCTAGTGTGTTGCGGATGATCTAAAGAGCATTTTATGAAGCGTGGCATGTTAGTAGAGGAAGATTCAAGTCTTAACTATGTTTGGCCAACAGTGTAAAGATCTATGTTAAGTGTAGCTGACATTGTTAATCATTCCAAAGTTGATAAAGTGTATAAATACTTGTTGAAGAGTTGTTAAAAATCATCCTTGTACACAATGAATTAAATCTGAAGAAAGGATCTAAAGAAGAGCAGAGAAGAAGAGGAGCAAAAGGAGTATAGAGTGGAGAGTTAGTAAAGAAGAATTTGAAGATTGAACAAAAGTTTTTGTGAGCATTCAAAGGGACTAAATCAGGCATGAATGTAGATGCTATTTCTCAGTTCATTATCTCTGTGTAAATCATAATTTCTTATAGACAGTGAGCCTCCTTTTGAGCAGTGAGCTCTATACAGTGCACTCGAAGGTATGTGCCTTCTATTTTCTTTAGTACTTTTAACATGGTACATATTTTTGTGGGTTTACTCCCACCATGGTTTTTCCCTTAACCAGGTTTTCCATGTCAAAAAATCTTATGTTGTGTGTTCATGTTGTTTCTGCTCATGTGTTGATTCATGCTTAAATGTTCACATCATTAATTTGTTTGTAAATTAAGAAAGAAGATTAAAAGTGCAGAAAAGGTTCAAGTTTAGGGACAACTAATTCACCCCCCCTCTCAGTTGTCCGGACTAATTCCAACAATTGGTATCAGAGCCAAGTTCCTCTAAAAGAAGCTTGACCTCTTGAGGAGATCTAAGATGTCGACTTATAAGAAAGAAAGTCCAGGATTGGATGGAACAAATTACTCCCTTTGGAAGGTATGCATGTAGTGTCATTTGGAATGTATTGGTAATGAATTTTGGACGATAATAAAGAATGAGTATAAGATTATGAAGAATGGCCCTACTACTCTAGATGAACTTAGGGAAGCTTAATGCAATATTCGAGCCAAAGAAGCTTTGTTGAGTGCCATGTCTGATACATAATTGGCAAATGTCCTGAATTTGAAAACTGCCCATGAAATTTGGAAAAAGCTAGAAAATTTGTATGAATGTGACAAATATGTTAAATGTGCCAAGCTACAAATCTTGAAGGGTAAATATGAAAGATTGGTAATGAGGGAAGATGAAAACATTACTTCTTGCATGCAGAAAGTAAATGAACTTGTGACCGGTATCAGAAATTGTTGCCAAAGTGCTTAGATCCTTACCTGCAGCATACAAGCATAAAACTATAGCCATTGAAGAAATTAGAACAGTAACAACTATCACAAGAGATCAGTTAGTTGGTAAGCTTTCAGTATTTGAAATGAGCGAGTTTGGTGATTCTCTCCCTAAGTTTGAATCTGCATTTAAGGCCAGTGTGTATGGAAAGAAAAGATATGATCCAGGTTAAAGTTATTTAAGAAGATCAAATAGATTTGTGAAGACAAGGAAGGATCTTGAAGATGATGGAATTGAGACTGAAGATCTTGAAGCTCTTATTGCCAAAAGATTACCAAGAGGATCTAGTAAGTATGAAGGACTGTTGCCACTCAAATGTTTTTCTTGTAATAAGATTGGTCATTTTGCCTCAAGATGTCTAGAGAGGTTTTCAAAACCAAACCCTAATAGATATAAAGGTCAGAAAAAATGTTACTATGTCCAAGAAGTTGGAGAAGGAGTCACATATGATGAATTTGATCATGGAGGTTCCACTAAAAGTGATTGGGTGTTCATTGCTATCAAGGAAGAAGATCTAGTGTCTACTGAATCTACTAGTTGTGCAAATGTGGAAAGTGCCTTGGCTGCTCAGGTTGTTGAAAAGGATGAATGGGTGATTGATAGTGGATGTTCTCATCATATGGCTGGTGACAATAATAAGTTTGTGAGTTTTGAAAAATATGAAGGTGGGATTGTGAAATTTGGAGACAACTCATTTGGTAGAATCCATGCCAAAGGATCCATCTCATTTGATGGTAAGAATTGCACCAATGATGTTCTGTATGTGGAAGGACTGAAACATAATCTTCTCAGTGTTGGACAGTTGGTTGATAAGGGTTATGATCTTTGATTCAAAAATAGAAAATGTAGAATCTTGGAGAGCTCTGGAACATAAATTACATCTGGTATTCAAACTAGAGGTAACATCTTTTATTTAAGTAGTTCTGGCAAAAGTTGTTTGATTGCTTAGACAGATCAAAGTTGGTTATGGCATAGGATGATGTGTCATGTGAATTTTGATAATATTGTCAAAATAAGTTCAAATCAGGCTGTAAGAGATCTTCCAAGACTTGTGAAACCTGATAGCATATGTAGAGAATGTCAATTATGTAAACAAAACAAAATTTCATTCAAAAGTAAGGAACAAGCTTCAAGTGGATGACTGGAACTGGTACATACCAATCTCTATGGTCCTACTAAAATTAGGAGTGTGCAAGGAGACATATATTTCATGTTGCTGATTGATGATTATTCCCAGATGATGTGGGTAACCTTCCTTAAAGAAAAATTAGAAGCTCTTGACAAGTTTAAAGTGTTCAAGGTGATGGTTGAAAATGAGATTGGTGAGAAATTAAAGTGTATAAGATCCTACAGAGGTAGAGAATTTACTTCTGGAGAGTTTGATGCTTTCTGTGAAAAGCATGGAATAAAAAGACAGTTATATGCTCCTAGGACTCCTCAGCAAAATGTAGTTGTAGAAAGAAAGAATCAGACCATTCAAGAAGCTGCCATGACCATGATGATGGAAACAAATGTTCCCCAAGTTTATTGGAGAGAAGCTATATGTACTGTTGTCTACACTCTTAACCAGGTGCAGATCAAAGGAAATTCTGGTAAGACCCCTTATGAACTATGGTTTGGTCATCCTCCTACCGTGAGATATTTCAGAGTTTTTGGTAGTAAATGCTATATCAAAAGAGATGAGGATTTAGGCAAGTTTGATGCAAAAAGTGATGAAGGAATATTTTTGGGATACTCTACTCAAAGTAAGGCTTACCAATGCTTCAAAAAGAGGTTGAAAAAGATTGTTGAAAGTGCTAATGTTAGAGTTGATGAGAGAAAAGAAGGACATTCCAGGCATTGCGGATATGATTCAAATGATCAAGATGAAATCAAAGTCAAGAAAGGCAAGTCCAAACTCAGAATCAGATCCAGATTGATCCGGTAACTCTAGTAACTCAAGAGGTGAGTGCAAATGATGAGGAACAAGCTCAAGAAATAGAAGCTCTAGCAATTCCCAAAACCCCTAGGTATGTAAGAATGAATCATCTTGAAGATCAAATAATAGGAGATAGAAATAAAGGTGTTTGAACTAGGAGAAGAGTTTTTGAAGATCAAGAAGAGATTTGTTTGATTTCAAAGATTGAATCTAAATCAGTAAGTGAAGCCTGCAATGAGAAAACTGGGTAAAAGCAATGGAAGAAGAATTGATGCAAATTGAAAAGAACCACACTTGGGATCTTGTTCCTAGACCTAAGGACAAAAATGTGATTGGAACCAAATGGGTCTTCTGGAATAAACTAAATAAAGATGGTGAAGTTGTAAGAAACAAAGAAAGGTTGGTATGCAAATGCTATTCTCAAGTGGAAGGAATTGATTTTGAAGAAACTTTTGCTCCGGTGGCAAGGATAGATATAGTTAGATTGTTTCTTGCATTTGCCACTTTCAGAGATTTTAAAGTGTATCAGATGGATGTCAAATCAACATTCCTAAATGGAGACTTGAAGGAAGAAGTCTACATTGAGCAACCAGAAGGATTTTAGTTGTCTGATTAGGAAGATATGCTTTGTAGACTGAGAAAAGCCTTGTATGGACTCAAGCAAGCTCCAAGAGCCTGGTATGCAAGATTGGATAAATATTTTCTTAAGATAGGTTTTAGCAAAGGTACTACTGATAGTAATCTTTACTTCAAGATTAATCATGAGGACATCCTGATTGTTGAGGTCTTTGTTGATGATATCATTTTTGGTCGAAATGAATGTATGTGCAAAGTATTTGTTGATCAAATGAAAAGTGAATTTGAGATGTCAATGTTTGGAGAGATGAACTTATTTCTAGGTCTGCAAATTGTTCAGTCAGATAAAGGTATCTTCATATCTCAGTCCAAGTATGTGAAAGAATTATTGAAGAAGTTTGGAATGGAAGACTCTTAGACAATAGGTACACCTATGGTAACCAGATGCAAGTTAAGTAAAGATGATGACTCCCCCAAGGCAAATCAGAAAAGATATAGATCAATGATTTGAGGATTGCTCTATCTGACTTAGACCAGACTTGACATCATGAATGTTGTTGGACTTGTTGCTAGATTTCAAGCTAATCCAAAAGCATCCCATGTTGTGGCAGTCAAAAGAATTTTTAGATATCTCAAGGGGACAATTGATTATGGATTGTGGTATCCAAAGGACAATGTCTTCACTCTACATGCATATACAGATGTTGATTGGGCAGGAGATGTGGATGATAGAAAAAGCACTAGTGGTGGTGCATTTTTATTGGGAAGAAGATTGGTCTCTTGGATGAGAAAAAAATAAGAGGCAATATCTCTGTCTACTATAGAGGCAAAATATATAGCAGCAACAAATAATTGTACTTAGTTCATGTGGATGAAGCAAATGTTGAAGGACATCAGATTTGTGTTTAAGGAGCCAATCACAATCTTTTGTGATAATTCTAGTGCAATAAGAATCTCAAAGAATCCGGTGTTGCATTCAGAAACAAAGCATATATCTATCAAGTTTCATTTCTTGAGAGAAAAGGTAAATGAGAATGAAGTCAAGTTGGAGTTTGTGTCTTCCAAAGATCAGATTGTGGATATCTTCACTAAGCCTCTTCCCAAGGATACTTTTGAGTATCTTAGAGAGAAGTTAGGGGTTATTACCCCTCCTAATTAGAACTAAGATGCACTTATGTGCATCAGTTCAATGGAATTCTCAGTCATATCTTGAGATCCAGATTGATGTTGAGAAGATACTACTCTAAGGAGTAGTTAGTATGCAAATGTTGGAAATCAGTCTGAAATAAAAAGGGGGAGTAAAGATTGCAAATATGTGCCCTTTGCCATTGATGTCAAAGGGGGAGAGAAGACATGTGAAAAACAAATTACTAATGATAGGGGGAGCAATGAAGAAAGTGGTTGCAGAAGTTAGGGGGAGAAGTTTGTGATGGTTGAATTAGTTTTTCACATCATATGTTGCCATCAATGATAAAGGGGGAGATTATTGCAAATATGTGCCTAAGTGGTGTTGTCATTGATGTCAACATATTCTTGTTGTCATTGGTGTCAAATATGCAATATTTTGTTGCCTGTTCAGGAGACTGGAATGTTGAAGATATTGAGAAAATTAATGAAGAATCAATGTTTGCGGACCATATGGCTGTGTAGAGGATTGTCAGAGGTTGTTCCAGTCAAGAATTGAGAAGTCCACATGAAGATTTGAAGAAGTTATGTCCATCTGAGTAGAACCAAATTTTGTAGTGTTCAGAAGAGACAGAGTGATAGTAAGTTGCTTCGGATTGCTCTGCAGTGAAATATTATGGTCTGCGGATCTAAAGGCATGTTTGGGAAGTCAGTGTGTATCATCAACTCCAGTGGTTTTTGGTTTGGAGGTTTGCAAGCTATCTTTCTAGTTTGATAGTCATGGCAGACAATGTTCTTGAGGTTCTGGAGGAAGATACAAATGATTCTGGTAATTTGGTTTAGAGTGGATGTTATTGGTGAATTCAATGTTCTTGTGAAGATCTCTGAATAGTGTGGCTACTATGTTGGAGGTCCATATTGAAGTTTGAACTTTTTGTTGAAGATTTCCTCTTGGAAGTTGATGTTCTTCCCAAGTCTTGGCTGACTAGATGTTCCTAGTGTGTTGCGGATGATCTAAAGAGCATTTTATGAAGCGTGGCGTGTTAGTAGAGGAAGATTCAAGTCTCAGCTATGTTTGTCCAATAGTGTAAAGATCTGTGTTAAGTTTATTTGACCTTGTTGATCATTCCAAAGTTGATGAAGTGTATAAATACTTGTTGAAGAGTTGTTAAAAATCATCCTTGTACATAATGAATTAAATCCAAAGAAAGGATCTAAAGAAGAGTAGAGAAAAAGAGGAGCGAAAGGAGTATAGAGTGGAGAGTTAGTGAAGAAGAATTTGAAGATTGAAGCATAAGTTTTTGTGAGCCTTCAAAGGGACTAAATCAGGCATGAATGTAATTCTATTTCTTAGTTCATTATCTCTGTGTAAATCATAATTTCTTATAGACAGTAAGCATCCTTTTGAGCAGTGATCTCTGGGCAGTGCACCCGAAGGCATGTGCCTTCTATTTTCTTAAGTACTTTTAACAGAGTACATATTTTTGTGGGTTTACTCCCACCGTGGTTTTTTCCTTAACTGAGTTTTCCACACCAAAAATTCTGATGTTGTGTGTTCATGTTGTTTCTGCTCATGTGTTGATTCATGCTTAAATGTTTACATCATTAATTTGTTTGTAAATTAAGAAAGAAGATTAAAAGTGCAGAAAAGGTTAAAGTATAGGGACAACTGATTCACCCTCCCTCTCAGTTGTCTAGACTAATTCCAACAGTTTAGGCATTCATTTGGACATTATATAGAAACTAGATGGACATTTTGATTGACAAGCTTATGTAAAGGTGATTCAAGGCATTCATTATGTGTTGCAGAGCAAAATTTGTGTTGTTCTTATGTTTGTATTTGTAAATTTGGCATCCATCTCCTCATGGCATGAAGAGCATCTTCTTTCCATGAGATCTTCACTACAAGGTGATATCAATTATGTTTTCTATCATTTATCATTTGGATTTTTCTTCTATCCCATAGGGATACGCACTTTTTATCTGACAACAGTGTTCGGAAGACTTGAATGTCTCTCAGGGCTTGACTGAGGCAAGCCTCTAAACACCACAACCACCAACCCATTTTTTCATGATTGTAGGTTACAAGTTGTGAAAGTAGAAAAAGTGGAGTTGTGGGAGAGTAGTGCAGACTATCAGAATTGCAGATCAGAGAAGAAAATAGGGACTTGGACTCGGGCGCCCACTCATTAGTCCTCTGGATCCTGCAACAAGAAAATCTTTGGAACAACAGGAACAAGTTGCACACAGGGTTTCTAGATCTCAACAGAAACTGTGGCACTAGACTAGGGCACTTGTTCATTAGTCCCTGACTTTTCCATTTTCCAAACTTCAAAATATGGTACGCATTTGATTGTTATTTGATATCTTTGTGTGCAATCATTTTTCGTAATTTGTCTGTTTGTTCACGAATTTGCATAATTTGGGTTTTGAACATAATTGGGCTTAATTGAACAACTAAATCACACAATTCTAATCTTCCCCTATGTTTCAGGTGACAAAAATCCTATAGTAGACTTCCTACCCGGCTGAATGTCCTTGAATGTTTAGTGGTGAAAGGAGGATCAATACAAATCATTGAAAACAAACCCTCTTCATATTTTACCCTAAACATTTTGGTGAAACTATATTTTAATATATTTTGCACCTTGCTGAGTGTTGTAATTTATATTTACATTAATTTCATTCATTAATTTCATTGTTCATCAAATTGCATTTGAAAAATTACAAAAAAATTGGAAAATTTTGAAAAAAATGGCATTTTTAGCTTGCATTTTCAAATAATTTAGATTAACTGGCATTGAATTTCAATAAATTTCTATCATTATCATCATATCTGATTTAAAATACAGAAAATTTTTATTCAACATTCATTTAGATTGCATTTTCATGCTTAAATTGTTAAAAAATGCTTGAAATTGTGCATTTTTTCATATAACGTAGTTTTGCATTAGCTAGGGTTCGTAGTCAAAATATTATTTCAGATTTTACTACCATTTTTAAACACTTATTAGGACTGATTTCTAATTGTAGTGTTTCATCATAGTGGTTTTCTTGCAAAAATTCATGCCTAGGGTTTGAAAACCTTCATTTTTCACTAGATTTTGGCCTTATCATCTCTCTAGATTTGCACCATAGGCATGTTGTTAAGAATTTTTATGCAATAATTAGTTGTTATCAGATTTATTATCTACTTCCCCTCCTAAAATTATTTACAAAACCTTTCTATTGGGCTCTTACATTGAAAATTTGGTGAAAAACTGCATATTTTAGCTATATTTTCCCTAGGGTTTGACTTAGATTTGCACTCCAAACGTGTTATGACAGATTTTATGGCTTTAGATTACTAATATTACTAATATAATCTACTTTACCTCCTAAAATTCTTTACAACACCCCTTTTATTGAGTCTTTGCATTGAAAAATTGTAAAAATTTGCATATTTTAGTGTATTTTCACAAGGTTTTGACTTATCATCATCCTAGATTTGCATCAAAAGTGTGTTGTGAATGATATTATTGATTTATTGGAATAATATCAGACATATTATTTTCTTCCCTTCATCAATTTCCTTACAACACCTTTTCTTTCACTTATTTGCATTGAAAAAGTTGAAAAAATCAAGCATTTTAGGTCATTTTCATACATAGTTTTACACTTGTCCTTGGTATAACTTTTGAAAAGATTTTAAAATCTGATCTTGTATTGAATTGAAAAATTAAATACATGGCTTCTAATCATAACTATAACAATAGGTTCCCTCCTAGGCTTTACATGAAAAGAAAGGTCCTCGAACTTGAACTTGTGTTTACACCTCATGATAGACCAATTGGAGACACTGAAGGACCTCTTTATATCACTGCGAAGATAATGGGAAATCCTGTGGATGGAACCCTTATTGATCCTAATTTCATGACTAATATATCCACGGAAGAGTTCCTCTATTCACATGAATTGATGCAAGGCTTTTATGGCCCTTTGGATATGATGATTAAGACACATAAGGGAACCTTTGTAAACACTTATGGGAAGATATCTTTATTGGTCACTGTATTTGAGAAATCTATAGAACAATCATTTGATGTTGTCCCTGTTTCTGATTATTTTCACATAAAATTGGGACATCCATGGTTAAAGGTTGTGAAAGCTGTCCCTTCAACAATTCATAACTGTGTAAAATTTCCTTTGAATGGACAAGTGATTACTATCCCTCGCAATAAGTATGAAATTTTGGTTACAATACAACACTTTACACTTGATTACTTTTGGGAAAGATCTGAAGTGGAACTGGAGCCACGGATAGACTTTAACTTCTTGAGCAATAGAAATTACAAAACAAAACTATTACATCAAGTGGCCGGTCCTTCTATGGAAGAAACAAGAAGAGGCAAATAACCCACATTTGAAGAGAATCCTAGACCTAAAGGAAAATGACCCTATGCTGAGGTTCCTCCCCCACCATCCTTACAAGGATCAGGAGGTAGTCATCGATAGCAAAACGTTCCACCTAGACAAATGAGATTCGATTCTGGTGCTTCCTCCTCTGAAACACAAAAACTATGGAAGAGAAAAACACTATCTTACAAGAGATAAGTGGTAAGACAAAAAGAAATAGACAAGCAAGAGAAAGGAGGAGGAGATGACAAGCTTATGCCCAACGAATTGCAACTCAACGAGAAAACATCTCACCTAACATTGAATCAAACAAAGAAGATCTTAAGAATGGACAACTTGAAGACAAGAATAAGCATTGGGATATGGTATCTAATGTCCCACTTTCCTCTAATATTCAGGAGTGGGAAGATGATGATGATTTTCTTGATGACAACCCTTAGTAAGATTGTCCCTATAGGTGAGTATTTCTAACCCTTTATCTCTCATGATGTGTTTCCCCGTGATGTGTTATGTGTTGTTTAGGCCTCCTGGGATGACCCTTGATTCTCTTGTAAGGTTCAGGAGACTAGGAGACCACCTTTGTTATGATCCTTCTTCTATTTATATCATCATTCTTCTATATTGCTTCTCCTCTATTTTCATTGTTGTGTGTTGTGTCTTATGGACATAGCGTTGCGGTTGGTGACTTGGGGCACCCTCCTATGCAACTGTTCCTAAGGCACTTGTTTCTCCTCTCTTGATTTATTGTTTCCCTTCCTATAGTGTTTCTATCTAGCGGGCAGATGACGAAAAACATTTTATACTGATGTAGACCTAGTGTCCCTTTAGCAAGAAATAAAAAAATGGACCAAGTCCATACATGACAATGGGGTTGATATATATATTATCCGATGCTTTGCTAGTAGAATCACTCTGTGTGATCTTGATGTTATCTTATTGCACTTACAAACCATAACAATATTGCTGCTCCATGCACTTTGTTTGTCTTTGAATCTCACCTTGGTTACACTCAGTTTTGAGATTTTTGTGGTATAGCCCGACGGTTATACTTGGTCTTCAAACTCATAGTATAACCTTGGTTCTCTATGTGAATGCTCATATGTATAGTTGTTTATCATGATTATATGGACTCTAAAACTTTTCTTGCAGGAATGTGTTTGTGGGAACATTTGGCAATTGTAAAGTACATGTCACCTCCGGGGGCATGGGCTTTGCGAGAGTCTGTGTTATCTTGTGTGTTTTCTTCCTACCTTAACGTGCATGATATTGATACCTGATATCGACCACCTTAAGGTGAGGGCATATACATGGTAAGATGTCTATTTTAGATGTTAGCAATGTGCTTGTTCTCAGGTGCAATCTTAAAGACTGGTGGCGATGAGTCCCTCCAGCACTCTAAGATTTGTTTGAAATCTACTTGCAATCATTTAAGCCCTCTATAGAGGTGGGATATCACATCCTTTTTCATCTTAAGCCCTCTGCAAAGGTGGGGATGGTGTATTTCTCATGGAGAGTGGACATTGTGTCATTTTCAAAAGTCCTCTACAGAGGCGGGGAGCAGTTCTGTGACTAACTCAACCCTTAAGTGTGTCTTCGGTGATTGTTGTGGTGAAGCCCAATCATTAGTGTGTGCTTGTAATGTGCCCGAGATGGTGATGAACCTAGAAATAGGAACACTCCATCGCTTGTCTAAAGTGTTTTCTCCGTGTCTTCCAAGTGTGTGTGTATTGCGTGTTTGTTCTCAAGCATAGTTTAAAGACCGGTGTCGATGAGTCCCTACTACGCTTTGGGATTTGTATGGCATGTTTGATTTGTATGGTATGCTTGATTTGTTTTGCGTGTCTGTTGCCTCATATGTAGTCTTAAAGACCAGTGGTGATGAGTCCCTCCTGCATTATGGGTGGTGTGTTTACTTTCCTTGTACTTGCATCTACATTTCATATATATGAAAATGAAAAAGAAAAATAAAATCATCACTGTCTTCCTGCATTCACTATGTTTTGCATGACTGTAACTATCTTCTCCGTTGCATGCTTGTTACTGTCTTCTTTGTGATTGGTGTGTCTTCTCCGTGCTTGGCATGTTTGTTGTTCTTGTTGACCATACTTTAATACATGTATTGGCCTTGTGTTTATACATACATTAAAGTGGGGTCTAAATGTTACACCAGAAAATGTCCCCTTGGGGGCTTTTCCCTCTTAAGGTTTAGCTCCCGGGTCCTTTAAAATGCATTTAGAGCATCTTACATGATTTTGATGACTCCCGATGAAAAAACCCTGAAGTTTCATGGCAAATAGGACTCAGGGGATGCACTTAACATAAATCTTGCCTGAAATAGGGGGGAGGACATGGGTGCCTGTGCCCTATTCCTACCCTATTTTAGGTCACGACCAATTTCAAAGTATCACTTTATGACCATTATTTAGGTCCTATGCTGACACGGTAAGTTTGAATTATGAAATTCTTAGCGGGAATGTTTGTAGTTGCATATATAAGCATGTTTAGACATTCATTTGGACATTATATGGAATCTAGATGGACATTTTGATTGACAAGCTTATGTGAAGTGAAAGGAAGCTAGGTGTGCAGAAATCGCTTCCTACACTAATCTAAAGAGGAGAGAAGAGTGCAAATTTGTTTTATCCTTTTCAATTACAGAATGTTAACAACAACAATGGAGATATTTTAGAAATACACATACACACAGAAATCAGACAGAAGAGAGAGACACAAGATATACATGGGGAAAACCCTTATCAGATGAAAAACCCCACACTCCAAAACTTGCAAAATGTATTATCAAAACTGAAATGATTTACAATACACTTGCAATGCAATTGTTAAGAGTCTTCAACACTCGTATCTGGAGACAAACTAGCAGCATAACAGTACCTGTCAATCATACAATACATCTCCTCTCCAAAGCACCTATTTATATAGAACATACAAGGCAAAAATTGCTCTATCTTGAGATGGGCTTCCAACATGGCCTTATGGCCGAAAACCCATGCCTATGGACATTTGTCCAATACTGTAGGATGTTCCTAACACTTTTCAAGTCACCCCATCCCAAAGAGGTCACCTATTCCCAAGATGGGCAATGACAGATGCTCTATGACTCTTACAACTGTCATAGAATCTGTCATAGCTGTCATACCTTACAGCTGTAAGACAATTTGTCATACCTTACAGCTGTATGACAATCTGTCATACATATGCTATAAGTAGCATATTCTCTTACAACTTGTCATAACCCACCTTGGGGTGCCCAAAGATGCCTTCTTCCAAGATTCTTCTTGACACATGTCCTCACATGTCATAGATTCTTCTATTTCTAACTCTTACATGTCATAGAACTGTCATAGGAATCTGTCAATATTCCCTTACACACTATCCAAGATGCCGATACATGCAAAAATATTCCTACCACTAAGTGGGATGCCTATCGCCTCATTTGAGGACAAATTTACATGTGGTCATCTTCCATGTAGGATGACACATCATCGTGCCAACTTCGACAAGATGACAACATAGGATTTGCATCCTAATTACACAATAGGCAATAAATAAATAAATACAATGAAAATAATACAAGGAATTCCTCCCACTTGTCGAACACCTTGTAAGAGCCAAAAGAAATAATAGGATTTAACTGCTATAGGCTGAGAGGCCCATAGACTCTGAACACCATCTGAACTTCTCTATGCCCACTAGTTTCATCAATGCATCTGCAACATTCTTCAAAGTATCCACCTTCTCCAAATTCACCTTCCCATCCTCCACCATGTCTTGTACGAAGTGAAACTGTACATCAATATGCTTTGTTCTGGCATGGAAAGTTGGATTCTTCGCCAGGCAAATCGCACTCTGACTATCACAACAAATCATAATATGTCCTGCATCAACACCAATATCTGAACACAATCTCTTAAGCCAAATGGCTTCCTTGCAAGCATGAGTTGCTTCCATATACTTAGTTTCTGTCATGGACAAAGCAACCACAGGTTGTCGCTTACTCATCCAACTAATTGTACCACCAAACATAGTGAACACATAGGCACTGGTGGATCTCCTGCTGTCAATGTCACCGACCCAATCAGAATCCACAAATCCACGAATACAAACTGAATGTGGAGGTCTTGTAGAATTACCATGATAGCATATGGAATACTTGGAAGTACCCCTTAAATATCTAAATATTCTCTTAACTGCATTCCAATGTACCCATCCAGGATTGGCCATAAATCGACTAAGGACTACCACTACTTGGGTAATGTATGGTCTTGTGCAGACCATAGCATACATCAATCTACCAACAACACTAGCATAAGGTACTCTTCTCATGTCCTCCACCTCACTAGTAGATTTTGGACAATCATTAATAGACAACTTTGTCCCCAATGAAACAGGAACACACAACGGTCTACAATCTACCATGCTGAACCTATCCAACACAATCTTCACATACTTACTCTGGCTTAACCAAAGTTTTCTTTTATCTCTGTCTCTTCTGATTTCCATTCCCAGAATGTACCTGGCTGCCCCTAGATTTTTCATCTCAAATTGTGCTGACAACTGAGACTTCAAATCAGAAATCATATTCTTACCATTCCTAAACAATAGCATATCATCAACATACAATGCAATAATGAGAATGTGATCATTGTCAAATTTGTAATACACACAATGATCAGATTTTGATCTTAGAAATCTAATAGACAACACAAAGGCATCAAATTTCATATACCACATCTTACAAGATTGCTTCAAACCATACAAAGACTTCTTTAACTTGCAAACCAAATTTTCTTTAGCTTTCTCTATGTAATGCTCTTGCTATGACATGTAAATCTCTTCCTCTAAATCACCATGAAGGAAATTTATCTTCACACCCATCTGTTCTACCTCTAAGTCATAAGTAGCTGCAAGAGATAACAAGAACTGAATGGATGTTAGCTTTGCAATGAGAGAGAAAATTTCACCATAATCAATTCCCTCCACTTGTGAGTATGCCTTCACAACCAATCTAGCCTTGTACTTTTCAACACTGCCATCTGCACCAAATTTCTTCTTGAACACCCATTTGCATCCAATGGGTTTCTATCATTCAGGCAAAGGCACCAAGTCCCATGTTTTATTCTTCTCCAAAGAAGCCATCTCATCTTCCATGGCCTCCTTTCAGGGACCTGCATCTTTCATGCCCATAGCCTCTTTCACAGTTCTAGGCTCATCAGTGTTAGTAAGTAAAGCAAAAGCACAACTAGAATCAAGTAATGAATAACCAAACCTATCAGGTTGCTTTCTTGTTCATGTAGACCTCCTTAATGGCTGAGGTTGAGGTTCTACTTCTAAGATTTTAGAGTTGCTAGAGATCTCCTCATCATTAGGTCTCACAGGGTCTGTCGGTTTAGTCTTCTTAGGGGCAGAAGGAAATTGGACCACATCTTTCTTTTCTGTCTATTTTGGCTGTAGAACAATGAAAGGTGTTAGCTCTCTGAAGATAACACTTCTGCTATATAGCACTTTTTCAGCCACAAGATCCCAAAGCTTGTATCCTTTCACACCGACACCATAGCCATTGAAAATACACTTAATAGCCTTGTTCTCCAATTTAGATCATTTATCCCTAGGCACATGTGCATATGCCTCACAACCAAAAACATGAAGATGTCTAACTGAAGGCTTCTTACCAGACCACACCTCCATAGGTGTCTTACCAACAAGAGTTGATGTAGGAGACCTGTTTACCAGGTAGCAAGCAGTGGCTACAGCTTCAACCCAAAACTTTTGTTCAAGGCTTGCTCGACTAAGCATACTCCTAGCCTTCTCCATCAGTGTCCTGTTCATCCTCTCTGCAACTCCATTTTGTTGCGGGGTGTATGGAGTTGTCTTATGTCTTTCAATCCCTTGCTCTTTACAGAACTTATCAAACTCTACCGAACAAAACTCACCACCGTTGTCAATTCTCAAACACTTAATCTTTTTACTAGTCTAATTTTTAGCAAAGGCTTTAAAATCTTTAAACTGACTAAAGACTTCAATCTTTCTTCTGATAAAATTAACCCATGTCCTTCTACTATAATCATCTATGAAAGATACAAAATATACAGATTTGGAAATTGAACAAACATTAACAGGACCAAACACATCAGAATGAATAAGATCCAATAGACCAGAAGACTTGTGAGAACTAGAGTAAAATTGAACATGATTTTGCTTTCCATATACACAATGTTCGCAAAAGTCAAACTCAAGATTACAATCATTTAACCCCTCAACGAGGTTTTTATTTTTCAGGCTTCTAAGACCCTTCTCACCAATGTGGCCATATCTCAAATGCCATAACATAGTCTTTTCAGTAGGAAGCTTAACTTCCAAAGCATGTGCACTACCATCAGAATGTGTTACAATAGATTTCTTCACTACTTGTTCAGATGGTGGAGATGAAGTGACTGCAACTCTTTTCTTCAAGTCAAAAGAGCTATTGTACTGTGTAGTGCATGCCTCCATCTGAAATAGAGTACCTCTCCGAGTACCCTTCACAAGCACCATAGATCATCTAGTCATCTTGCATCCATCCTTCGAAAAGACAACCTGCACACCTACATCATTAAACATACTTACAGAAAGTAGGTTCCATGCCAAGCCTGGGATGTGCATAACCCTAGTGATCCCCTTCACTCGTCCATCAGAGAATTGGATTGAGACTCTTTCATGACCAACAATCTTTAGATGAGAATTGTCACCCAGGTACACTCTTCCACCATCGAACTCTTCATATTTCATGAACCAGCTTTGATGCGAGGTCATGTGGAATGATGCACCAGAATTAATCAACTACACATCATCAGATGTATGGGTGGCCAGGGTTGCAATGAAGGCATCACCATCATCTTGTAACTTGTCAAAATCTAAATTAGGGGAATTCTTTTTCTTCTTTTTCTTTTCCTCTTTGCATTCCTTTCAGAAATGCCCCGTTTTCCCACATTTCCAACAGATAGCCTTGGACTTTTCAAGAGATTTAGATCTCCCACGGGATTTAGATCTGCCCTTTTCACCTCTCTTGTCCTTCTTCTTCCCTTTCTCTTTGGGTCTTCCACGAACTGTAAGAGCATCTTTGGCCGACTCGAATGTCTTTCTCTATACTTCTTTACGTAACAGCAAAGATACTACATCATCCATCTCAAAGGTGGTGGTAGTGCTTCCAATAGCCATGAAGAGATGATCCCATGAATCTGACAAAGAACAAAGTAGGGTCATACATTGATCCTCCTCCTCCATTTTCACACCCACAGATGTCAACTGTGCAACAAGCATGTTGAAAGCATTCATATGGTCTGCAACAAATCCTCCATCTTCCATCTTCAGAGAAAACAACTTCTTTTTTAGAAAAAGCTCGTTCACCAAGGACTTGGCCTAATAAATAGATCCCAGCTTCTTCCAAAGATCTTTCACAGTCTTCTCCTCATGGACATTCCATAGGACAGAGTCAGATAAACAGAGTCTTATGAGACCCTTAGCCTTCTGATCTTTGAGATCCCAATCAACTTATGATATTGATGTAGGTTTTGTTCCCTCAACAGTTTCCCATAGGTCATGATCAACGAGTAGGTCCTCCATTTTGAGTTTCCACAACTTGAAATTTGTGCCATTGAACTTCTCCACCTCTACTCTTCCGGATGTGGTTGCCATCTCCTTCCTACAACAAGATATAGAACACTCTGTACAGACTCCCACTCAACCTAATATTAGCTCAAAAAACCCCTACCCAGCAGCTAGAACCAAAACTGGCCAGGCTCTAATACCAACTAAAAGGAAGCTAGGTGTACAGAAATCGCTTCCTACACTAATCTAAAGAGGAGAGAAGAGTGCAAATTTGTTTTATCCATTTCAATTACAGAATGTTAACAATAATAATGGAGATATTTCAGCAATACACACACACAAAAATGAGACAAAAGATAGAGAGACACAAGATATACGTGGGGAAAACCCTTATCGGGTGAAAAACCCCACACTCCAAAACTTGCACAATGTATTATCAAAACTGAAATGGTTTATAATACACTTGCAATGTAAGCTCTTAAGAGTCTTTGACACTCCTATCTAGAGAGAAACCAGCAGCATAACAATACCTGTCAATCACACAATACATCTCTCCAAAGCACCTGTTTATATAGAACATACAAGGCAAAAATGGCTCTATCTTGAGATAGGCCTCCAACATGGCCTCATGGCCCAAAACCCATGCCTATGGACACTTGTCCAACACTGTAGGATGTTCCTAACACTTGTCAAGTCACTCCATCCTACAACCATCATAGAATATGTCATAGTTGTCATAACTTATAGTTGTAAGAGAATATATCATACACATGCTATAAATAGCATATTCTCTTACAACATGTCATAACCCACCTTGGGGCACCCAAAGATGCCTTCTTCCAAGATGCTTCTCGACACATGTCCTCACCTGTCATAGATTCTTCTATTTCTGACTCTTACATGTCATAGAATTGTCATAGGAATCTATCATGACCGTTTCGGTCAATATTCCATTACACACTATCCAAGATGCCGACACATGGAAAAATATTCCTACCACTAAGTGGGACGCCTATCTCCTAATGTGAGGACAAATTTACATGCGGTCATCTTCCATGTAGGATGACACATTATTGTGCCAACTCCCACAAGATGACAACATAGGATTTGCATCCTAATTACACAATAGGCAATAAATAAATAAATACAATGAAAATAATACAAGGAATTACCAAGGTTGAGACACCTTAATTCCCAACATGAAGGTGATTCACGGAATTCATTGTGTGTTGCAAAGTAGAATTTGTGTTGTTCTTGTATTTGTATTTGCAGATTTAGCATCCATCTCCTCATGGCATGAAGAGCATCTTCCTTCCATGAGATCTTCACTACAAGGTGATATCAATTGTGTTTTCTATCATTTATCATTTAGATTTTTCCTCTATGCCACAGGGATATGCACTCTTTATCTGACAATGGTGTTTGGAAGACTTGAATGTCTCTTTGGGGCTTGACTGAGGCAAGCCTCTAAACACCACAACCCCCAACCCATTTTTCCATGATTGTAGGTTATAGGTTGTGAAAGTAGAAAAAGTGGAGTTGTAGGAGAGTAGTGCAGACTGTCAGAATTGCAGATTAGAGAAGAAAATAGGGACCTAGACTCAGGTGCCTGCTTATTGGTCCTCTGGATCCTGCAATAGGAAAATCTCTAGAACAACAAGAACAGATTGCAGACAAGGTTTCCATATCTTGACAAAAACTATGGCACTGGACTAGGGCACCTGCTCGTTAGTCCCCAACTTTTCCATTTTTTGAACTTCAAAATTTGTTATGCATTTGATTGTTATTTGATATCTCTGTGTGCGATCATTTTCCATAATTTGTCTTTTTGTTCACAAATTTGCATAATTAGGGTTTTGCGCATAATTGGGCTTAATTGTATAACTAAATCACACAATTCCAATCTTCCCCTATGTTCCAAGTGACAAAAATCCTGTAGTAGACTTCCTACTTGGCTAAATTTCCTTGAATGTTTAGTGGTGAAAGGAGGATCAATACAAATCATTGAAAACAAACCCTCTTCATATTTTACCATAAATAGAGGCCAATACAAATTACCTGGTGTTTGAGGAGCATTTCATACAAAGAGTGTTGGGACTATAAGGACAAGAGAGGCCTAGACTCTCCAAGGAGATAATGGACTTGCTAAGGCCTTTGGAGAGAAAACCAGGTGGTGGGATTGATCACAACTGGGGTGATTGGTTGCTTTTTTGCAGATTATGTGGCAGTTGAATGAATCTGATAAGTTTCACTTGAGAAATAGTAAAAAGGAGACTTTCCTTACATCAACAATCAGTTTCCCTGGTTTCTTTATCAGTGCTAAAGAAGGTTTGGAGGCCTACTTGGTAAAACTACAACAATACAGACTACCCACAACAGATCATAGGAATTATGACCCTGAGCACTTTATTAATAGTGTAAGGAGAGGGAAACACATATTAGGGTTCCAACATTGTTTCGATGAGTAGGACAATTTGCTTAGAAATTGTGTTTCAGAGGCAGATATTAAATTGAGAAGAGAAAATTGGGGTCTCATTCTCATTGGAGAAAGGTAGAGGAAGTTTAAGAACCCTGCATATAATGGTGCCTTTAGTGAAATTGTTGATCCTATTCTTAGGATGCAAGTGATGTTGGAACATGACGATGAACTCAAGTTTGTAGCCAAAAGGAAGCTAGTGTCCCCTGAGAAGTAGCAGCTGCCTGAGGAAAATATTGAAGAACTTGCTCAATCTATGGTTGAGGAGGTTGCAAGAGAGGCATGGAGTTCACTTCCACCCCCTAAACCAACTATTGAAAATCAACCTTTAGTTGATTACTCCTTGATAGATGAGGTCTAGCAAAACCAAATTGACTTGATGAGGTGCAATAGGTGTTAAGGTCACTGTGTACCCATTTCACTCTACCTGAGTCAAATGTATCACCTTTCAAAGTTGTTGAATTTCTTGAGCAGATGTGATCATGCAAAGTCTCCAGTTTTAGTGTTTAGACTCTAGGGTTTCTCAGCAATTGAAGCCAGTCCTTTGAGAAATTTGAATTTAAACCCTAAGGGGGTTTGTGGTGCCAAATAGGCTTCATTTTATATTTCTTTATTGGCCTCTGTCCATGCCTTAAAACATTAGACTTTAGACTCTAAATGTTTGTTTTATCCTAAGTTTAGGTCCCATGAACTACTTTATCAGACCCCATGTTCTTTCCTAGGTACATCCCCTTTTTATGAAGACCTTTTGCTAATGTGCAAAAATAATCACTTAAGTGACCCATCACAAACTCCCCTCCCATCATGATTATCTATTTAGCATTCCATTCACATTCACAATGTGCGATGAGTGTTCCTCTACCAGGTGTTGGCTTCCAATTGCATTGTGTGGTTCCTTTGAATCACAAATTGGTTTGTGAGGAAGGAGGTGGATGTGCGACTTGTGCCAGCTCTCTAATTCTTGCCATGTGGCTACATCTCATCTCATCATAGGAGTTCTTCATATCGTATTTGTATTCCTGGCGCTTTGTTGGCCTCGTTTCAAACTTTGCCAAATTGTAAACTTTGACGTCAAAATTTTCTATGTTGAGTCGCCCCTAGTCACAAATTCTCTTGAAGTGTGAAGTTGATTTCTAGTTTGAAGGATGAATTGTTTGTTGGTTTCAGCAGAAGTCCTGAAAACAGTTCTGCTATGCAAAAAAATCACGAAAACAATTAAATTTGAAGATTTATAGCAGATGGAATGAAATCCTTGTACAAGGATGTTTATATGACTATTTCACCTAATGTGGCAACTTTCTAGGCTCATACGCCTTCTCATTTGTGATATTCTAGAGCTTCAAGTTTTCAGCAGGTAGTTTGTGAAAATGATTAAATCATGGTTTCCATAAGGGCTGGAGTAAAATCGTTTGACAGGGGGGTCTCATGATATTATTATGGAAAATTTGGAAAAGTTTCATGAGAAAATATCATAGCAACTAAAAATTATGTGTATTACGCCATCGTTTGTACTTGTAGAGTTACCAAGTCAACAATCTCCATCCATGCTCAAGCATCCTTCAAATCCAATATATGATCACACATTCATCAGTATTTTTAAATTGATTTTATAACTATGGAGATGGTGAACAAGTTTGGTTTTCGAACGTCCACTGGTCTTCACTTGAGTCAGAGAATTTTTGAGTGTGATGATAAAGTTGAAATTTTATTACATCTCCAAAGGCGTTAAAATCACTATGGGGCCTAAAAGGTTTTAAGAAGTTGTGGATATCATTTTAAATGCTAGGGAGACCCCTATATTCAAATGTCAAGGCATAATTTAAAAAAAGAGTTTTAAAAGTGCCTTACAACACCAATGAAGCTCGTGTTAAGGCCGATGATAATTATTAAAAAGTGCAAGTAGATGATACTTATTAAAAAGTGGAAGTTTTTAATCTTGGCAGTTATGAAGTTATGAACTACGTCCGACTTGCCAATGAAAGACTTTCAAAACCATCTTGAACTCCCAATTAAAGCCATCTAGAAACAAGTAGTTATTATAACTATTTAAGAAGCTTAATCCTCATGCACCGAATTCATTGAAAATCAAAATGCATTGGTCATTCCAATAAGTTTGAAAAACTATTTAAAAGTCCAATGAGGTTGTGCATGCCATCCTAAGCATCGATAAAGCCTTTTAGAAGGTGATTTGATCTTCTATCGGGTGTACAAATTGGTTTTAAAACTTCCATTCACTACCGATTGAAGTTTTGAAAGTACCTAAAATCACTGACAAAGGAAGTTTCTTCTATTATTGGATAGTTAAAACACTTTCAAAAGCAACTTGAAATGCCCACGAAGAGGACTTCTATCATTGGAGAATATAATCACTTTCAAAAGTGACTTTGGCTAGCGATAAGGTTTTAAGAACCACTTAAAATTCTGATAAAGACCTAATGAGGAGGTAGTTATTATAACTACCAATAAATAAGTCTTTCATCTCTGCACATAATGGATTGTTGTGAATGTTCTAAGAAACTTTATAAACAAAAGTAATTCATATACTAGCATCCTCTCATTTGTACCACAATCGAAGCTTTAGAACAAGATGAGGAAGCATGGATAAAGCGTTGGAATGCAATGGTTGCAATATGCAACAAATGAGTTTGTTATAAGTTCTCTGGAGATATGTAAGTAAATGCTTTTGGCAAGTTTCGATCCAAACCAAAAAAATGCCAGCATCTTCTCAGACCACGCCCAAATGGGGCTTTTGAACAGAGTACGAACATCCATTACAAAATAAATGGAAGAAAGTTTGTTTAGAGATTATAGTTTGAAGTGCTGCAGTAGACATATATGTAAAATATAGAAGCATAACATGATAATGAACTATTTGAAAACATGCCTTAGAGAAATGTTGCTTCATGCACTCCAATGGCATAGAAAATACACAAAATGGTTTTGTTGAAAAGGTCTTGGAGACTTCCAAATGAATACAACTGGAAAGTGTAAAACCAAACTCCATAACCTTTTCTAGCATCCTTCCACTCTGCTCTGAAATGAGGGCTTTCGAACGAGGTTGAATGTTGGGTCGAGGTCTTCATGGAAAGATTAGAGTTAGATGCAACAAGTGTTTTGATTTCTACATACCTTACTCTCGGTGATAATCAAAAAGAGGGTTTTGTTTCTTCATTGCTTGGCTATAATGTTTTGTGGTTAAATCTATTGAAAAGGTTTTAGTAACTCTCAAAGAAAATGCAATTGATATTTGTACCTGGCCGTAAACATCCAAAAGTCCAGCACAAGTAAAAGTAGTGAGAGAAAATAATGAACATTCTCCTAGGAAAAGCTTCAAGGATCAACAAATAGCCAGAACAAAGGAATGTGATGTAGAATCTTATTCATCCATGACTCTAAACTAGTTGAGCTATGATACTTGCGAGTTGCATGATGGTTACCAAGCATTGTTAACTTCTTAAGAAACACACCAAAAGTTCAAAATGAAATCATCTTATATGTATACTTTGAGTGGTATGGTACATGAGATGTATGAAGCAAGTATGCTCCAACATAGCCCAACCTTCTTGTAACAGGAGAGCTTATTACTTCAACAGACAATAGCTTATGGACTGAAACAAGCAAAAATTATTGGCTACATTTCATGAATTTGATTGGCTTAACATATGAGGGTGGCGGAATTTTAGATGGACGAGGAGCTTCTTGGTGGACAAACATCAAAGGAAAGAAGACAAATCAGATTAGACTCACGACATTGAAATTTTCAGGGACAACAAACACTATAGTGAGACATGTCACTTCAATCTTTACAAACACCCTCCCAGTTTGTGCCAAAATGGGAGCACTGAGAGAATGGTTTATGGACATCCATCAAAGTAGAACAAAGGTAGAGTATGGGCATCCAACAAGGCATAATGGAATGGGATTTTTGTTACATTTTATAGTTATAAATGCACTGGATGTAATGCATGTAAAATGTGGAACCATAGACAGCGCTCATGAATTATTTGATAGCCGCCTCAAGAAATGTCATTTCTTGGAGAGAAATGAGTGTAGGATTGGAACAAATGGTTTTGTTGAAAAGGCCTTGTAAACTTTTAAGCAATGCAGTCAGCTGATGTTGAAGCTGAAATCTACAACATTTGCTAGTATCTTCATCGCATGTAACAAATGCAAACATAAAATGGCATTTCCATCCATCACTCATCTCAATCTCATGGGGCCAGTTGAAGATAAGCTTACCATTATAATTCTTCACACTCTTTAGACCGTAATTATAATGAGGAAGTTGAAGGTTATTATCGTATCGTAAGCTATAGTGGCAAGTTGCCACAATGGGATTCACTACTTTTCTCAACTTAACAAAGGTGGCCGATCTCCATTGGCCTCGTGCCTCTTAGTTGATAGCCTAAGAATGGATGTGCTAGAAGCACCTGTGAATTAAGAGAAGACTGGACACTATAGCGGTAGTCATTGGCTCTTAGCCCAAACAGATTCATTAGCAAGTAGTGATTAGTCGTCCTGATCGTACCCTGTAAAATCAATTCATTCGGGAGTCATATATCTCATTTTTCATCACCGTGGTCCTTTGTCTGATATGGATCTATGAGGACAAACTAGGCCTAGAAATCATTTGGGCTAAGTGTGAATCACTAGCTTATATTCTCATACAGATTATGCTTACTCAAACTAATTAAAGATGGTATAATTCATATAAGCATAGAATAGGGGCAAATGATCAGATCAGGCAACCCTTCTATAACAGGGCTAAATATCTTAGTATGTGAATATTTATTAGTGTCTAAGCTCTGCTAGGAAATTGGAAGTTACAGCTGGTCTAACCTATTTGTACAAGCTCGCATTTCACAGAAGGTGCTTGAGAATCACTTTGAAGATAGGAATAGTGACATCAATGAGATTTACCTCCTTCTAGGCTTTATGGCACAGTTAAGTCTAGATGGTGGCATTTTTGGCAAGTGCAAATGGAAACCACAAAGTGTAATGCACATTTAAAGAAGTTGTTAGTCAATCAAAGATTACTAATACATGTAAAAGAAAATTAGAATCAAGTCAGAATCAAGAATTTCCAAAGAAGAAAGTAGTGACTATTATGGTTCTAATTCGAGATTCTCTTCATATAGTGTGCAATGATGCAGTTGGTTTCCATGGAAAAGATGACAATGTCTCCAAACATGACAAGACAACTTCATAACCTCAAATATGAGAAATGTCAATAGATTTGAGCTTGGTTATAGTGAATGGTAATGACATTTGATGATTATATTGAAGCGGGAAGATATGTAGCATGATTCAGTTTATGACTATCATGATGATATGGTTGGTGAAAGGCATAATATTACCACAATCTATGTTTTGCATACGAGAACACGAGTCTAAGCTTCAGGTATCCAGAGGAGTTATCAAGATCTAGCAAGTTTTGACTGTCAAAATGAAGTAGATGAAGATGGAGAGGACTCGGTGAAGTTCACAACTTGAAAGTTACAAGTTTAAGTTACCTTTTTGTAAAAGTGACTTATGTCACATGTTGTAATTGAGGGTTAGAAAATGAGCTTTGTTTTTGGAAAAGTTAGGTAAAATCTAACTAAAATAAAGCTTATTTTTAAATTATTGTATTTCAAAAAGGGGTAGTTATTCTAAGTACTTATAAAAGTGGTTAAGGTAGTTACCTTAAGTGGTTACCAGCCTCACCTATATACTTCTTTGTAATTCAATCAAAGGGTTCTATTTTTTTCGCAAGGCATTGTATGAAGGACTTGAATAGTACTATTCAAGCAAGAAAGCAATAGAGAAATGTTTTGGATGTGTGTTCAATTCAATCTCATGTGTTGTTGTCAATATTCTTATGTCTCATCAATGATAACCATTTGATTTCCTTTAAACATTGCATGTGGAAAAGATTATTATGTCAAGTTTTGGTATCTTAACTTGAATGTGTGGAACTTAAATTGATAAGATAATTTCTCGTTCCTTCATTTGTTTTTGTTATACAATTTGTTCCTAAAACCCCAAAAATTTGATATAGCCTCCATCATACGAGGGAGCTACCCCTCTCAAATGCAGAGGAAGGCTGATAATTCAATAACAACTTCTCCAACTGTTGGGACAATTTAGTCACTGCTCTAAGGGCAACGAGTAATTTTCAAAGGTTATTTCGCGGTGACAAATCTGTTTACCAATAGATTTTTGGCAATTTTGCCAGGGAATGAGCTAAAGTGTTGGTGTCATTTATTCCTCAAAAATATACAAGTATCTCCCCAAAAAAGAAGTTGGTAGCTCTATCTGAAAGAAGAATCCTTAAAAATGGTTTGGTATCAAAGAACCCAGATGCATAACTTGTAGTTTCTTGAATTAGACAGTGACAATGATGATGAAGATTATCCTTTTTCTGCATCCTCTGCTCAACAAAATCAAGTTCTTGATGGCCCTAAGCAAGTTGAGTTTTTGAAGAGTTTCTATGGTGGCATGCAACTCACTTCTAATCAGGTTCATCATTCTTTGCTTCAAACATTGCAGAAGATTGAAAAAAAGATGGGAAGGAGATTCATTTTCTTGCTCGTGATCATAATTCCCTATAAGAGGAGATTCATGCACAAGAAGATAAAACAGATTATGTTGAGATCTATCATTTGGACAATGAGGACAGCAATCAAGAGGCAAATGTGTTTCCTGCAAATGAACCTGTATTGAATGAAATGTTTTCTAATCAAAGGTCTGAAAGAAATTCATCAAAAAATGCATGCCCACTTAAGGAAGATGAAAAAGAAGAGGTGATGGAGATTGAAAAAGAAGGTTGTATGGAAACACGCAATGGCGAAGAAAAAATCTTTCTAGATGATGGCACATTCTCAGTTTTTTTGGAGCATCTCACTCCTCAAGTGACAACTTGCTCTAGTTCCACAATTATCACCTCTAAGAAAGAGCTTTGTGACATGGTTGATGTTCAAGGGAGTGTAGAAGAAATTTTAGACCAAAGTGTGAACAAAGATCACGAAGACGAGTTGCAAAATGTTCTCTTGATATGCATGCAATTTGGGCAAGAAAAGAATGATGATAAAATAGTACCACAAGATCTCTCTTAGGAGGTTTCCATTATAGATCAGTGTCTCAAGACTCTTGATGATGATTTTATTCATGAAGAAGATGTCGTCCTTTCTCCTTTATCATATGCTGAAGAAGAATACTCAACTATTGAAACTGACGTTACTACTCAAGATGAACCGTTGAGTACTCCCACTCCAAATGTGCAACAAGACAATAAAGATATTGGGTGTGAGTCTGCACAAAGGGAGAACATGGATGAAATTGGAAGTGTTCAAAAGATTGACGGAGAGCTATGTGTATAATGTACAAGAGGATTTTCAGGAGGATAAAGTGTATAATGTAGATTCATCATTTTCTCTACCTCATGTACAACCCTCTGATAAAGCATATCCTGAATTAGTAATGGTAAAGAAGGAGGGATTTCCTTTTGCAAGAGATGATTCAATGATAAAGGAGGGCATTATTCATAAGAAAGATCACTCACAAAATATCGAGTCTTCTTCATTGATTGGTTCACATTAAAGATGACTGGTTCGTGATTCAATTTTCTTTGATTCAAACTATCAAAAAAAAATTTAGATAGAGAAGATTGGTATGCTTGACATGATTCCAGAAGATATGATCAACACTACGTAGGGCAGTACCAATGTGAGTAAAAAAGACTTAGATATTTGTGATGAGAAGTGGTTGTTTGGTGCATTATTCAAGTAATTTTCACATTTGACACATTACAATTCTCTCATCCTTGTCGGATGGTGTTTCGATTCACAAATACTATTTATTTGTCACCCACTCTTCCATAGAGGCACCTACTTCTCGCAGCCTGCTAATGGTTTCACATGATCATCCTGAGGCAGTTTTGAGGTAGGAGTCACCTACCATGTACAAGGGTTAATTAGGAGATTTTGTTGTTTTTGTCTTGTTTTAGTTTTTGTCATTTTTGACTCTATAGCCCAATGGATTTAAGGCACTATTCATTTCTAGAGATTCTAGGTTCATCTTACGTCCTTTACAGTCCTTTTCCCCAGTCAAAGCTAGTTGTTGGCCTCATTTCAAACTTGCCAAATTTTAAACTTTGATGTCAAAATTTTCTATGGTGAGTCACCCCTAGTCACAAATTCTCTTGAAGTGTGAAGTTGATTTCTAGTTTGAAGGATGAATTGTTTGTTAGTTTCAGCAGAAGTCCTGGAAGCAGTTCTGCTATGCGGAAAAATCATGAAAACAATTAAATTTGAAGATTTATAGCAGATGGAATGAAATCCTTGTATAGGGATGTTTATATGACTATTTCTCCTAATGTGGCAACTTTCTAGGCTCATACGCCTTCTCATTTGCAATATTCTAGAGCTTCAAGTTTTCGGCATGCAGTTTGTGAAAATGATTAAATCATGGTTTCCATAAGGGCTAGAGTAAAATCATCTAACATGGGGGTCTCATGATATTATTATGGACAATTTGGAAAAGTTTCATGATAAAATATCATAGCAGCTAAAAATTATGTGTATTACACCATTGATTGTACTTGCAGAGTTACCAGGTCAAACAATCTCCATCCATGCTCAAGCATCCTTCAAATCCAATATATGATCATGCATTCATCGGTATTTTAAAATTAATTTTATAACTGAGGGGATGGTGAACAAATTTGGTTTTCGAACCTCCACTGGTCTTCACTTGAGTCAGAGAATTTTTGAGTGTGATGATAAAGTTGAAATTTTATTACATCTCCAAAGGCGTTAAAATCACTATGGAGTCTAAAAGGTTTTAAGAAGTTGTGGATATCATTTTAAATGCTAGGGAGACCCCTATATTCAAATGTCAAGGCATAATTTAAAAAAAAAGAGTTTTAAAAGTGCCTTAAAACACCAATGAAGCTCGTGTTAAGGCCGATGATACTTATTAAAAAGTGCAAGTTTTTAATCTTGGCAGTTATGAAGTTATGAACTACGTCCAACTTGCCGATGAAAGACTTTCAAAACCATCTTCAACTCCTGATTAAATCCATCTAGAAACAAGTAGTTAGTATAACTACTTAAGAAGCTTAATCCTCATGCACTGAATTCAATGAAAATCAAAATGCATCGGTCATTCCAATAAGTTTCAAAAAATGTTTAAAAGTCCGATGAGGTTGTAAATGCCACCCTAAGCACCGATAAAGCCTTTTAGAAGGTGATTTGATCTTCTATCGGGTGTACAAATTGGTTTTAAAACTTCCATTCACTGTCGATTGAAGTTTTGAAAGTACCTAAAATCACCGACAAAGGAAGTTTCTTCTATTACTGGATAGTTAAAACACTTTCAAAAGCAACTTGAAATGCCCACGAAGAGGACTTCTATCATTGGAGAATATAATCACTTTCAAAAGTGCCTTTGGCTAGCCATAAGGTTTTAAGAACCACTCAAAATTCTGATAAAGAGCTAATGAGGAGGTAGTTATTATAACTACCAATAAATAAGTCTTTCATCTCTGCACATAACGGATTGTTGTGAATGTTCTAAGAAACTTTATAAACAAAATTAATTCGTATACCAACATCCTCTCATTTGTACCACAATCGAAGCTTTAGAACAAGATGAGGAAGCATGGATAAAGCGCTGGAATGCAATGGTTACAATATGCAACAAATGGGTTTGTTATAAATTCTCTAGAGATATGTAAGAAATGTTTTTTGCAAGTTTCGAGCTGAACCACAAAACTTCCAGCATCTTCTCTGACTGCTCCAAAATGGGGCTTTTGAGTAGAGTAGGAACATCCATCAAAAAATAAATGGAAGAGAGTTTGTTTAGAGATTATAGTTTGAAGTGCCGCGGTAGACATATATGTAAAATATAGACACATAACATAGCAATGAACTATTTGATAACATGCCTCAGAGAAATGCCGCTTCATGCACTCCAATGGCATAGAAAATACACAAAATAGTTTTGTTGAAAAGGTCTTGGAGACTTCCAAATGAATACAACTAGAAAGTGTAAAACCAAACTCCACAACCTTTGCTAGCATCCTTCCACTCTGTACCAAAATGAGGGCTTTCGAACGAGGTTGAATGTTGGGTCGAGGTCTTCATGGAAAGACTAGAGTTAGATGCAACAAGTGTTTTGATTTCTACATACCTTTCTCTCAGTGATAATAGGAAAGAGGGTTTTGTTTCTTCATTGCTTGGCTATAATGTTTTGTGGTTAAATTTGTTGAAAAGGTTTTAGAAACTCTCAAAGAAAATGTAATTGATAGTTATACCTAGCCGTAAACATCCAAAAGTCCAGCACAAGTAAAAGTAGTGAAAGAAAATAATGAACATTCTCCTAGGAAAAGATTCAAGGATCAGCAAATAGCCAGAATGGAGGAATGTGATGTACAATCTTATTCATCCACGACTCTAAACCAGTTGAGCTATGATACTTGCGAGTTGCATGATGGTTACCAAGCATTGTTAATTTCTCAAGAAACACACCAAAAGTCTAAAATGAAATCATCTAATATGTATACTTTGAGTGGTATGGTACATGAGATGTATGAAGCAAGTATGCTCCAACATAGCCCAACCTTCTTGTAACAAGAGAGCTTATTGCTTCAACATACAATAGCTTATGGACTGAAACAAGCAAAAATTATTGGCTACATTTCAGGAATTTGATCGGCTTAACAGATGAGGGTGGAGGAATTTTAGATGGATGAGGAGCTTCTTGGTGGACAAACATCAAACGAAAGAAGACAAATCAAATTAGACTCACGACATTGAAATTTAGAGGAACAATGAACACTATAGTGAGACATGTCACTTCAATCTTTACAAACACCCTCCTAGTTTGCGCCAAAATGGGAGAACTGAGAGAACGATTTATGGACATCCATCAAAGTAGAACAAAGGTAGAGTATGGGCATCCAACAAGGCATAACAGAATGGGATTTTTGTTACATTTTATAGTTATAAATGCACTGGCTATAATGCATGCAAAATATGGAAGCATAGACAGTGCTCATGAATTATTTGACAGCTGCCTCAAGAAATGTCATTTCTTGGAGAGCAATGAGTGCAGGATTGGAACAAATGGTTTTGTTGAAAAGGCCTTGTAAACTTTTAAGCAAATGCAGTCAGCTGATGTTGAAGCCGAAATCTACAACATTTGCCAGTATCTTCATAACTTGTAACAAATACAAACATAAAATGGAATTTCCATCCATCACTCATCTCAATCTCATGACATTATGCAAAGGTCAGTTGAAGAGAAGCTTACCATGAGGAAGTTGAAAGTTACTATTGTATCGTAAGCTATAGTGGCAAGTTGCCACAATGGGGTTCACTACTTTCCTCAACTTAGCAAAGGTGGCCGATCTCCGTTGGCCTCGTGCCTCTTAGCTAATAGACTAAGAATGGATGTGCTGGAAGCACCTGTGAATTAAGAGAAGACTAGACACTATAGTAGTAGTCATTGGCTCTTAGCCCAAATAGATTCATTAGCAAGCAGTGATTAGTCATCCTAATCGTACCCTATAAAATCAATTCATTCGGGAGTCATATATCTCATTTTTCATCACCATGGTCCTTTGTCTGATATGGATCTATGAGGACAAACTAGGCCTAGAAATCATTTGGGCTAAGTGTGAATCACTAACTTATATTCTCATACAAATTATGCTTATTCAAACTATTTAAAGATGGTATAATTCATATCAGCATAGAATAAGGGCAAATAGATCAGATCAGGCAGCCCTTCTATAATGGGGCTAAATATCTTATTATGTGAATATTTATTGGTGTCTAAGCTCTATTAGGAAATTGGAAGTTACAGCTGGTCTAACCTATTTGTACAAGCTTGAATTTCATAGAAGGTGCTTGAGAATCACTTTGAAGATAGGAACAGTGACATCAATGAGATTTACCTCCTTCTAGGCTTTTTGGCATAGTTAAGTCTAGATGGTGGTAGTTTTGGCAAGTGCAAATGGCAACCACAAAGTGTAATGCACATTTAAAGAACTTGTTAGTCAATCAAAGATTACTAATACATGTAAAAGAAAATTAGAATCAAGTCAAAATCAAGAATTTTCAAAGAAGAAAGTAATTACTATTATGGTTCTAATTCGAGACTCTCTTCATATAGTGTGCAATGATGTAGTTGGTTTCCATGGAAAAGATGACAATGTCTCCAAACATGACAAGACAACTTCAGAACCTCAAATATGAGAAATGTCAATAGATTTGAGCTTCGTTATAGTGAATAGTAATGATATTTGATGATTATATTGAAGCGGGAAGATATGTAGCATGATTCAATTTATGACTGTCATGATGATATGGTCAATGAAAGGCATAATATTACCACAATCTATGTTTTGCATACGAGAACACAGGAGTCTAAGCTTTAGGTATCCAGAGGAGTTATCAAGATCTAGCAAGTTTTGACTGTCAAAATGAAGCAGATGAAGATGGAAAGGACTTAATGAAGTTCACAACTTGAAAGTTACAAGTTTAAGTTACCTTTTTGTAAAAGTGACTTATGTCACATGTTGTAATTGAGGGTTAGAAAATGAGCTTTATTTTCAGAAAAGTTAGGTAAAATCTAACTAAAATAAAGCTTATTTTTAAATTATTGTATTTCAAAAAGGGGTAGTTAATCTAAGTACTTATAAAAGTGGTTAAGGTAGTTACCCTAAGTGGTTACTAGCCTCACCTATTTATACTTCTTTGTAATTCAATCAAAGGGTTCCACTTTTTCACAAGGCATTGTATAAAGGACTCGAATAGTACTATTCAAGAAAGAAAGCAATAGAGAAATGTTTTGGATGTGTGTTCAATTTAATCTCATGTGTTCCTATTAATATTTTTATGTCTCATCATCTATAACCATTTGCTTTCCTTTAAACATTGCATGTGGAAAAGATTATTATGTCAAGTTTTGGTATCTTAACTTGAATGTGTGGAACTTAAATTGATAAGATAATTTCTCGTTCCTTCATTAGCTTTTGTTATACAATTTGTTCCTAAAACCCCAAAAAACCCATATACCCCCCATTATACGAGGGAGCTTCCCCTCTCAAATGTAGAGGAAAGCTGATAATTCAATAATAGCTTCTCCAACTGTTGGGACAATTTAGTTACCACTCTAAGGGCAACGAGTCATTTTCAAAGGTTATTTCACGGTGACAAATTTGTTTACCAACACTCTTATAGTGAATTGGCGATCTACGATTGAAGGTTTAGGATAGGTGGCAATGCCTCAGTCTGTCGCGTCCCCCCTTCGCATCACAATTTAATCTTTTGTGCCTTATTTATTTTGGTGGTATGCGCCATGGCTCTGATCAGTGCCACGTGTCTTCATCTTCACCCATCCTAGCCTTCCAGTGTATTGCAGATTGCAAAATGAAATTTACCTAGCAAAGGTGATGTGTGACAGATGACAAAGATTCAAAGGGTTACCAGGTGTACACTCTAGATTCCATCTTGCATCCTCTTCACATCACAGTTGTTATTTCATTGGCCATAAGCTATTCGTGATGTGCGATGAGGTGAGCGGTAAAGGTTTGATAACAGTGTTCTACGTGGTAGTCTCTGGTTGCATTGTGGTGTTTCTTCGCATCACATTTCACTTTCTAGGCGGTTTATCCACTTTCACGATGTGCGATGGATGTCGGTAGTAGTCAAAATCTTTCTGCAGTTAAGGTCAAGGTGAACCCTTCAGGGTTATATTCCACGTGGCGTCTCCACAGTTCATCGTGACCATTCTTTGCATCACATTTGTGTATTTTGAGTCTAGGTGCTATTCGCGATGTGTGATAGCCATTGATCTTATGTTCGTTAGCTTGATCTAACGACCCAAATTAAAACTTAGGCCCAAATATGATAGAAACACAATTCTACAACTTCATATGTTAATTGAATAATAACTAATAGAATAAAATAAACACATCAATAATAATGTAGAAAGTAATTAATCATCCAAAAATAATAATAATAATAGGATAGAAACACATTTTTTTATTGATAAACCACACCATGTGTGGGAAATTATATTAATACAAAAAAATTACATTCGGTTTGAGCCTAGAGGGCTCTTCGCAGATTAATACAAGAACAATCAATTGTGCCAAAAAACAATAACACTATATAGTGCCAAGAAAATTCCCAAAATTAGCCCTCTAATCCACCAGCCTAGTCTCCAAAACCATGCAGTACCAGCTCAAAAACTTGCCACCCTACAACCCCACCATGACAATTACCAAAAAAGTGGCCCCGAGAGATCGACCACTACTATGGCTAGTAGAATTCCTCCGCACTCATAGTGGATGCAAAGTGATCAATCCATATCGAAGTCTCCTCTCTGTCCATTCCAATTTCCCACTGAAGAAAGTCTCTCCCATGAGCCACCCAAAGCCTCTGCGTTCCCAGTTGTTACTCATTCATGTTTACTAGGAATGGCTACCTAGCTATGCCCTCCTCTTCCTCCTGCAGCTTCTCTAGGTCTCTTAGCCATGGGATCCTGACCCCCAATTATGCAAAAACTACCACATCTACATCATCTAGAAGAATATTTGGAGTGAACACCTCTCGTAGAATCACCAACGCATCTGCCTTTGGCTCTCCCAAGTCAAACAAAGAAGCCAGAAAGTGTGAGAAAATGTCTGTATTTACCCTATATCTTTCCTCTGAGACCAAGAAGTCTTTACCCAGGACCATCTTCATTGCCTCAAGGAAGAGTCTGTTCTTGTTACAAATGATCATCAATCTGCAATTTGTGGTATGGCCCAGAAAGGCGACCTGCCACTTATTGCAGTGGAGCCTTATGGGAGTCTCCATCCTATATTTTGAGCAAGCCATCCGAGTGTCATTTTTCTGGAGACCTCCAAGATTTAAAGGAAGTTCGTTAATGAACACATGCCTTAGGTGATATATGCATTTATTAGTTGTCTAGATTTTTGTAGCATCAATCTTTGGCTCGTATGAGGATCGTCTAACTCTCCCAATTCTTCGTGCTAGCAGGGTTGTCAGAAGCTCTCGCAGGAGAGCATTTAATGCTTGGGAAAAGTATTTTGCAGCCCACCAAATGCAATTGATGTCTTCACTAATATTTAATGTCTGGGAAAAGTATTGCTGCTTCAATAATTATATAATAATTATTAACTATTATTATATTATATATTCTATTAGTATTACTAATAATAATATATAATATAATAATATATATTGTATGAGTAATAAGTATTAGTATTAGTAATAATAATATATAATATAATAATATATATTGTGTTAGTAATAAGTATTAGTATTAGTATTGATAATAATATAATATATGATGTTAATCATATAAAATATATATTATTATTATATATTATATTATATTGATATAATATATTATAATATATAATAATTATTCAACCGTTGTCATTCAATAATAATATATAAACATGGTGCCTTATCACACCGTTGCAACTTTAAATTTCTAGCCTAAAGTAAGGTTGCGATGAGGCAAATCCTTGTGACAAGACAATAGAGACTGCCACATGTTAGAGGCTTGGAGGGGATACGTCATACGCCCGAGGCCCTGATAAATATTAAAAATATATCAAATAATATTAAAATAGATTGGTCAATGTGGTGTCTTCACACATTGTCGTAGCTTCAGAAATATAGGCTTAAATGGAGGCTGCGACGCCCGCGACGAAATCAGACTTAGAATAAAATAAAGGGGCTCAGGGCTGGTAACTTAGAGCAAAGGGGCCAGTAACTTGACAACCACCAAGGGGATACAAGAAAAACTTAAGTTGGGGGAACAAGCTACACAGGTCAATGATCAATTAGAAGGATAAACCCTAAACGCCTTAGACAACACCAACCGTAGTGTTTTTACTTGGGGATTTTGCAGAGTGAATCATGATAACATACCATAAAAATTTGAATTGACATAACACATCCATTTATCTTTTCCCTTTTTATACATCACTATACATTGCCATTGAACTCATTTCTTTTTTCCATGTAATGAATGTTATTTAATATTGAAAATTTGAACCATCTATGATCTGTATACATTGCAATTTTCCATTGAACTCATGTCAATTTCAAACCGTAATTACTTCTATATTTTTATTAAAATTTAACATCACCCTTCAAAAAGATTAGGGAATTACATCATACATGAACATCAAACCAACCTCAAAGTTCCAAACAAAACTCCTATCCTTTGACCTTGAAACCTTGCTTTGATACTCCAAAATCTTTGTGGTTCCTATTTTTGACGATGCTTAATGAATATTTCACTGTAGTCCATAATTATCCTATTAACAGGCAATGGGTCCGTTACAAATTCAATTATGTCCTCATTCACAATGTCAATAAATGATTTTGTATAGAACCTTGCTTTATATGTACAAGAAACCACTAGGTATGGGTAACAATAAGGCTAGTAAAGGAGAATTAAATTGATTTTCTTGAGGTCACTGGAAATTGAGTTGAAATACCAATTCCATGTGTCAATTTGAATTTCCAACTTCTCATACATGCATGCATGTGTGGGAGATTGAACCCACCACCCAGAATAGAATGCATCATTTTCAAATGTTAAAAGTGTTGATTCTTGACATGATTTATTCCACTTGACAAATGCTCGTATTTCTTCATTTCAAGAAATGAAAAGCACTAACATCCTGCATAGCCATAGACACAAATTTTTTTCAATCATAATTATTACTATTCTACATCTCTGAACTAATAAGTTGATAACTCTATCACACAGTTAAATTCAAAATCATGAATGAACAAAAAATAAGTACTTGATAACTTACTTTCTTCGCACAACTGTTGTAATGAAAGTCATTACTTTGAACTTTTACAATTTATTGATAATTTGATTCTTCTACTATTTGAAACTTAGTAATGCAATATAAGGTTGAAACAATAAACACTATCATATATGCATGACATGTATTGTCGTGACAAATGGGAAATAAATAACAAGCAACTCCATTTAATTGACTCTATTGTACCCTAGAAATTCACATTGGCTAATCTTATGTGGTTTGTCACTTGCCATTAATGAACTTAATTAGCATTGGCTGATCTAGCTGGTTAAGTGCTTTCAATCAACTCAATAGTATAGCTCTAATTAATGATAGAGCAAATTGTTCCACTGTTTGATGAACAAATGATGTTTGATTGTAGTTCAATTCCAGAAGTTAGATCTCCAACGCTACACATTGCCAACAAAATCCTCTAGAATAAACTGGGAGCCGTTAGATATTATTAGATCAACGGTTGAGATATATATAAAATATATAATATATTTATATTGATTATTGCATAAAGGTCAAGGTGGTGGCAGAGCACAAGCCCTCGACTATAGAACTTTGGGTGTGTTAGTACTTTGGCCCGAAATAGAACTTATGTTGTCGATCTACGATCATTTGGCGATCAAAAACTATTAGAATATTATCCATTTATTAACATGTGCAGTGGAAGTGATATCTGTCCTTTCATAATAAATAAGGAATGTCATGAGAAGAGAAATTGCATGTTTTTCATAAGGCAATTTACGTAGCTCATTTATGAATCGTACAACAGTACATGCCACCGTAATCATTGAAATTTATGGAAACATTTTATTAGGATTGCAATCTATTTTGATTTTTCCCTTTTCTGCATATGCCTTTATCCAAGGTTCATGTTAGGGCACCTTGGGCTTGGATTAGGACTATGTAAATACTAAAAAATCCTCTGTAGACTGTAAACTGAAACTCTTTTGTTTAATAAAATATATTAATATGGGTTATCAATATAGATTACAATTGTTGTCAACATTTTAATTCTTTTGTCTTATTATCTATTATTTTTCGATAATAACATAATTTTGGAACTTTTATTATTTTATGGTTAGATAGTAGGTTAATTATGGAAGTATTATAATCAAAATATATGTAGAATATATGTAAAAAATAAGTTTAATCAAAATCATTCCTAGAATCCTTCAGAAAAGAGATTAACAATGTGTGTAATTAATGAAATTAACAAATTAGAATTACAATCATCTCTCATTTTATTAAGTCAAAAAACTTAAACAACTATTACAGAAAGATGACAACACAAAGATGACATCCCTTTATAACAAAGGTTACATGGGGAAAGAAGAAGCCCTCACCCCCTCGCTAGATAAATATTTCCAGTTGACAGAGAATTGAACACTGTGTATTTCCCTCATATTTTCCTTACAGCACAATGAAGAAGAAACCTTCACTTGAGCCCTAGCCGCTGGACTGGGAAGAATATGTGAATGAAATTGGGAACAAAGCTGAGGATTTATTCCAAATTTAAGAAGAAAGGATAACATGGTGAAAGAAGAAGCCTTCTGCAATTTGGACTGTCTAGAAGGAAGCTAGAAGAATCATCATACCAAGTTGGCTTCCTGAAAGATAATTGAATAGATTGGGAGAGACCTCTATCCACAATCCATCACTAGGCTGCCAAAAAGATGCAATAATGTATTGGGAGAGAACACTAACCACAACCCATCAGATAGATGTAAGACCATCTAGCATACAACGTTGGCAGATGGATTTGCCTGAGGAGCCAAGGCACTTTCCAACTGCATTGAAAGAAGATTGATACCAAAAGGCACCATTCTCCTTCCTCTTTATTTCCCACGTAGTTGGTTGTTATCTTTCTAGATCCTCCCATGTCATACATGGAGTTCCCATGACTCATTTTTTCATATTACAAGAACTAGGTTCTTCAAGGTAAGGATAACAACCTAACTGTGTAACCATTCTAACCCCTTCCACTGCCAAAAAAGACTGCATTCTAACTGAATAATTCCCAAAATTAGCTAACAAGGAACAACCAAAAGTTGAAATTGATTTTCAAAAGCAACTTTCTCCATGCCTTTATTGCCATGATTGTTGGGAAATAGGGAATTGAAAAAATCATTGCCTATCTGTCAGTCTATCTTACTAACCGTGTAAATAAATCTCCAAACGCCAAAATGTCACTTCATATCATGTTCTGACAATGTTTGGGCATCCAATTCAAGAAATCCTCCTATGGACTTTGTCATCTTACTCGTATGGACTTGACATCTCGCATAAAAAAGTACCTTGGGTCCCTTTACAAATCTTGAATTTTGGATCCACTTGATCGCCTTGGGTGACTGATGTGACCACCAAAACATCATCCATCAGAGAAAATTATTCCACCTATAAATTGTTCCACCGTTTGATGAACACATGATGAACAGTTGTAGTTCAATTCCAGAAGGTAGATCTCCAATGCTACACATTGCCAACAAAATCCTCCAGAATCAACTAGGAGCCATTAGATATTATTAGATTGACGGTTGAGATATATATAAAATATATAATATATTTATATTGATTATTGTATAAAGGTCAAGGTGGCGGCAGAGCGCAAGTCCTCAACTATGAAAATGGGCCTACCTCTTAATTTTGTGATGTACAATGTACATGAAACATCATGATGCAATCATGATGAACCACATGGCATACAACACAGTCCACTTTTCTCTATTCTGGAGACTTTATGTAAAAATTTGGGTGCGTCAGTACTTTGGCACGAAATAGAACTTGTGTCGTCGATCTGCAATCATCTGACGATAAAAAACTATTAGAATATTTTCCATTTATTGATATGTATGAAGTAAGTAAATTAAGCTATAAATTTGCCAAGTAAATTAGTCACTATAATTTAGCATTTGATATTTTTGCCAACCACATTATGATTTTTCAAAAAGATTGCTAACACATTCGCCAAATAATTTATTTTATATTTTTAAGTATCTATATAATTCACCACCTAATTTATTTTATTTTTTGGAATACAACTATAATTTGCCACCTGATTTGTTTTATTTTTTGGAATACAACTATAATTCACCAAGGATTTTTTTTTTCAAATATATATACAATTCGCCAGCAAAAAAACCAATGTCGACAAATTTGAAAAAAATTGCCAATGAAAATATTTAATTTTTTCAAAAATAGGCATAGATTCGCCAACATTTTTTTGGCCTTGGGCTAGGATTCGCCAGGATTTTATAGGCTCTTTTTTTTTTGGGGGGGGGGGGGGGGTTCCTTAAAGTTATCCCTGCAATAACCCATTAACCATCATAGAAGTACCTTTTAGGTGAGATGGGGAAGTCCAACCTCAAAACTTGGAAAGTAAATGAAACAAACAAACCAAACAAAACAACAAAATATAATTAAAAGGACTAATTTTTTTTAAAATTTTTATCACTATATATTTATATTGTATTTTGAGTATATATTTACTTTTTTTGGGTCTTTTTTACATATATATCACATTAATAAATAGAAGAAAAAGGAACACAAAACTAGTATATACATAAAGGAGGGAAGGGTAGTGCCCTTGATTCAAGTTCAAAAGTAATGCTTGAGGAACTGGCCATTGACAGGTAATGGGACAGTCTCACTAGTTAGGGCACACAACCTAAAGTATTTTTTCCTAGGATCTTATAAATTTGGAAAGGTCCTAACCATGGCTTATCATATTTAACACGCTCTCCCTTCTTCTCATGGGCTTTATCTCGCATTAAGACTAAGTCAACAAGTTAGAAAGCCCTAACTTTGTCCCTCTTATAAAACCATCTCTTAACCACACCCTGGTTTTTGACAAAATTTTCTAGAGTTGCATCCCTCTTTTCTTTAAGTTGTAACATGTTTAAAATTTAATTTTTGCCTTATCATCTATCTCGAGGTAGTCTTTCATGAACTACAATGTTGGAATCTTAAGGTTTACTATAAAGACAAGGTCCAAACTATACACTAAGTGATAGGGGGAGTACCTAAGGCAACCTTTATTCTAATCCTATCAACCCATAAAGTAAGTTTTAATCAAGTATGCCAATCCTAGGGATTCTTATCTATAAGTTTTTCTAACATAATAAATATTTTGTTAGGGGATTCTATGACTCCATGGTCTTGAGAATGGTAATTGGAAGAATACTTAAGTATTACCTTGTGATCATAACCCCATTCAGTAAGATGAAAAGAAGAAGATACAGGGCCATTGTCACATACCAGAGCCATGGGCATTCCAAACCTTGTTACTGCTTGCTCCTTAAGGAACATGATGACAAAATTTATAGTGCAATTCTTAAAAGATTGAGCTTTCATCTAACATGTGCAATTTAATCTATGGTTGTGAGTATGAACTTGTGACCTATAGAAGAATTTTGATTAGTTATACTAGAATAAAATCAAGGTCCCATTGGGTAAAAGGATGAACCTTAATAACTAGTTGTAAAGGCAAAGTTAGGTTCCTCTCCTTGTGAGATAAGGTCTAGTATATGTGGAAACTTATAACATGTGAATGTGCATCCTTAAATTATGTGGCCAATAATACCCAACTCTAAGTATTTGATGTGTTGTTGCAATCCCAAAACCATGTCCAGTACCAAATTTCTCATGAAAATTTGCTAAGACATATGTTGCTTCTTCCTTATTCAAGCACCTTAGGTATATTCCTTCATGATTATTTCTATATATTTAAATATTAGACTTAATCATAAATTGATTGATTTTGAGATGCAAAGTTGTCCTTTGTGTTAGATTCAAATGATTAGGGCACTTGTTGTGTAAGAGATAGAACACTAGATCTGCATTTATTGTTGACAAACTATTTGAGTATCTACCTCAACAATTACTTTCTTTAAACTCTAATCTTTGATTAATTTAAGCTCTACATAAACATTGTCTTGATTGTTTGATCAAACACTGGCAAACACTTTACTTATTAATATATTTTGCCCAAACCTAAAATATCCCAAAAATCCTTCCTTCCATCAAAGAAACATGATTTGAGAAAGTCTAAATGGAAGGAAGTTTCCCTTAGAAAAGCTTAGAAAAACCCCAAAATTTCCTAAGCATTTTGCCTTTGTTTTTTTCCTTAGTCGGCAAAAGTCAGTTTTGGCAAACCTTTGGTTTACTAGTTCGTTGGTTCGCTAATTCACCAATTTGTTGATTCATCAGTTTTCTGACTAAGGAGTGAGACAGAGATATAAATTAGGCAAACAAAGTTTCTCTAAGGAAATAAAAGTGACAAAGAGTTTACCTTTTTCAACAGACTTAAGGTTTGGCAAACCTTAAGTTCGTCGATAAGCAAGTATGTTGATCGGTGACTTTGTTGACAAAGGAAAAGCATAAGATAGGGATGCATTAGAGAATCTTCATTAAAGGCTCAAATGGCTAGGGCAAGGAAAGAAAAGGCTCCATCGAAAGATTAGAGGAAATTCAAACTCATTGATTGGTTTATATTTTAGCAAGTTCGCCAATAAGGTGATTCACCGACTAAGAGGGAAGGAAAAGAAAGAGGATATTGTAGTGAAGACTTTGGTTTACCAATCAAAGCATTCACTGACAAGCAAAGGGAAAAGACATGAAGTGGTTCGTGAAATGAAAGTTTCATCGACCAAAGGGCAAAGAGGTGAGCCAAAGGTAGGAAGAAGATAATGCAAAGAGAAAAATGGATAGAAAAATGGAGTTTCCACTGATAAAGAGAAAAGTGATCAAGTGAAGATGAAACAAAATGAAAGTAGTTCGCGAAATGAAAATTTCACCGACTAAGGAGAAAAAAGTAAAGGAAAAGATAATCAATCGGTGGGTCAGGGAAAATGCAAACCTGCCAACAAATTCGTGATTTCTCAAATTTGTCGATAAGACGATTTGCTGACCAAGAGGCCAAGTTCACAAAAGTGGAAAATTGTCGAAAAATGAGTCCAAAGAAAAGGAAGCAAAAATTGGCTAAGGGGTGGTTTGTCAAAAGGAAGCTTTGTCGATAAGACAAAATGAAAGACAGAGAAATAGGAATAGTTCATGAACAAGGAGATTTGTTGATAAGGCAAAATGGAAGATAAGGAGCCAAAGAGAGCTTAGTTCTCAAAATGAGGATTTTGCTAATAAGGCAAAAGCAAAGGCCAAAAAATTTCTTAAAATGAAGAAAACATCAACTGAAGGAAAAAAGAGTCGACTGAGTGGTTCAAAAAAGTGGGATTTTGCCAATAAGGTAAAAGAAGAGATAGGGCATGCCAAGTTCACAAAAGTCAGTTTTGGCTGACTAAAGAGAGAAGCAAAAGGCAGAGGAAAGCTCAGTTAGTGAAAGAGAGATTTTGTCAATAAGGTAAAATAGAGATCTAGAAAATGAAAATCAATGAGATATAATGCTTCAGAATATTTTAAAGAAATTTAAGATATTTTAAAGTGTTGTGAAAGCTTGAAGGACACATTTTCTGCTGTTACAGAAGGGATTAAATCCTTCAATGTGATTGTACACGAAGGGACAAAATGGACTTTGTTGGTACATGGAAGGATTTTAGACCTTCCCCTTTTAATGTGTCTGACATCCCATGTGTGCAAGAGTTCTTCTTTTGCCATTTCATAGGCCTGAGAAGGCATGGTTGTTGTCCCTTACTGTAGATCTTTTGGCAACACTTCTGGACCAAAATTGAATGCAACATGGATGCCTGGCCAGGGCCAATTGACTGATTTTTAGTACCTACTACTAAAAAATTGACTCAAAATGCTATATTTTCATAAAGCAAAGATGTAAAAAAGGTTGTTGTTTAGTTATTCTTATAGGTCATCACGTGGGTGGAGGAGTTTATTGCAGATCACAGGCCTTGTAATGCAATTGCAAGAATTAGTAGAATTTGATGTATTATGCATGTAGCTAGGACTTTAATGTCTTCTAGTCTGGTTCACCAATGAATGTAATTGATTATTTTGTGTATTTTTCTCTTGTGGTGAATCATTTTACTTTTGTAATGGATTTCTAGCCTTCATGATTAATACAGACTGTTATTTTGCCTCTCTTAAGTTTTATTCTATGTTTATTTAAAAATTAGATGCTGGTGTTGTGGGCAAAATGATCCCTTTCTTAGCTCCAGTTCTCTGTCGAACCTCTATGTAGCTTATATGAGTCTGTGTGAGCCTTTTATAGTCTTGAAGTCATTGTTGTGTTAATTCAGACACAGTTAAACACATTATAAATCTGGTGCATCACCTCTTTTAAATTCTAGTATTCTTTCTTCCCCTTTTCCTTGTGAGTGTAGCATAAGATTTAGTTTTTATTCTCTGCGCCTTAAGCTCAGAAAGAGATACCAGCCTTCTCTAGAGGTATGGTCTCATCCACAAGGTCCCACACCTTGAGATCAATCCTATTGTGTCATTGGAATGCTTGAATAGGCTTCAAGTAAGGTGCAATTCCAGGTGATAACAGTTTCTAGCACACCCGATGGGACTCTCTGCTCTAAGTAAGAGCTAGATTGAGAAATTGGTGTTGTTCTTAGTTTATTTATTGTTGTGGAAGCATTCAATAAAGCATATGGAAACCCTGCTGGTCCAGTATCCAATAAATTCAACATTTCATGCCTGGAGTGTAGACCCAATCTTCTTCCAGAGGTAATTTTTGATTCATAGAAATATCATTTACTGAATCAAGAAGTAGACTATATATGTCCCTTGTGAGGGAAAATAGGAGTGATATTCCATCTCCTTCAAGAGCCCAGTCTACGTCCCCTCCAGTTAGATTCCAATATTCAAGAAGGAGCTTGCATGTACCCAGAATTAATTTAAATATCCATAATATGACAAGGAACCTTACCTTTGTTGCATTCAATGGGGGTAGCCCTCTTGACCTAGCCCAGTATGATGTTATCCCCACCTTAGCTCTAAAAGCAATTCCACTCTTCACTAGTGAAAATTCCACCACCCTTGCTAAGCATATCCAGAACATTGCTAATGTTTGTTCTATCCATAATGTCATTGCAGATAATGTGGATGTGAGGCTTCTAGCTTCTTCCTTTAAAGAGAAATCCCTTAAGTGGTATAGAGATCTCCCAACTAATTCCATTCACAACTGGGATGATTTGGGAACTAGATTGTGCCAACACTTTGAAGATAAGAGTGATCATTTATCTCTAATGGAGTAGCTAGCTACAATCAAATGAGCCCCCATGAATATATGGTGGACTTCAAATACAGATTCCATAAGACATGGGATAGGATCCCATTATTGGTGAAAGCCTCCCCAAATACTGCATTTATTTATTATTTAAGATCTTTGAATTCTAACATCGCTGTCATGATTCAATCTATGGGAGGGACTGTGTTACCCGATGCATATGACATAGCTGTAATGGTAGAAAACTATCTAATTCAAGCTGGGAAGATTGCCCCAAGGCCACCAATGCCTTTATTTTTAGAGGCCCCCGTTATTCATCTTGATTTAGCTCTAATTCCTACAACGGTCACCCCTGCAACCTCTTCGATGGCATCCTCAAATGAATTGCATGAGGTTAAGACTCTATTGCAAAGCATTAGCAATGAATTGGTGGCACTAAAAATATAGAATACACAACCTAACAGACCATATCGACTACTCAATCAGGCTTATCAAGAAAATAGATTGCCATATCAGAGTAATGTCCAGAGGCAAAATCAACCTAGTTATATCAGGCCACTAAGTGCCATCCATCCCAATGCTACGAGCACATCTAGACCTTTGGTGGCCATACAAAATAATTTGGCTCAGGATAATGATTGGTGTTATCCATGCAATCAACCACATGATCAAAATTTTGCTAAAGTGGACAATTTAGTCAAGCTTTGACAGTGCAAATCCAACCAATGAATTCAGAACAAATCAATCCCAATCAAGAAATGGTAGGGGGCAAGACCAAATGCAAAACAAGTCCACCTTGATGAATTGGACACAAGATGATTTATGTGGTGTCAATCAGGGCACAGGCCCAATAGCTTTTAACACAAGAGCCAAAAGGAGGGCGAATGAGGATGCAGCTATTCCTACGGTAGCTCACGTCTCCACCTCTCACGCATCCATACCTCATGTGTCCCAAAAAATGTAATGAAGGAAAAATGAACAAAAATGCCTTCAACATAGGTAGATCATTCTATTGGGTGGGTGAATTCAACACCACAACAGTAGCCACAGGCCGATCAATGCTCCAATGTAGACTTTGTTGTCGCTAAAACTTCCTAGAAGGTCAGTCAAATTCCCTTCAGCATAGTCAATCAAATGAAGAAGACCAACCTCAGTGTCACTATGTAGGATGCTTTGTTGATCCCATCACAGAGGGATTTATTGTAGGAAGATTTGACAAGCTTCAATCAGCCTATTGTAGAGGCAACAAAAGAAAAACCTGTCATCCCAACAAGCCTATACTAACTAGAAAAAGAGGGAACAAGCACAAGAAAAATCAGTAAGCCCCCTTCATTCTATGTTTCCCTAATCATTGGTGATACATTTTTGCATAATTAGAAGATAAATTCTGGGGCAGGTACTTCTGTTATGCCCAAAAATATAGCATATAAGTTAGGCATTGAATATGAGCCTATGAATAAGGGGGTAGCGCAGTTAGATGGCACTGCTATCAAGATAGTAGGTGTGATTAAGGATTTAAATCTCACTCTGCATGCATGCCCTGGCTGCTCTGTTTCACAAGATATCTTAGATATTGACCTCCCTGGATACTTTGGCATATTCTTATCTAGGGATTTCACTACCAAAATAGGTGGGTACCTATCTTCTGATTGGTCCCATATGTTATTCAAAACTAGTTATGGCATTAAGGTGACCATTAAGACTGAGCCTATTCCTAATGACCATATAGAGCCTTATACATCTGTCCCTTTGGACATGAACTGCACGATCCAGGAGTTGGAGGAGGATGACAATAGTAGGCATGAGGCTGCCACCCTAATATACTACTTGATGAACTGGCAAACTATTTTTAGTTTGATACTCTTGATTATATAGAAGACATAGGGCTGGGTACTTATTGTATCTATGAAGAGGACACCATCATTCCAATCTTGAAAAGGCAATGTCAGATCCAAGTGGGATATGGCAGATGTATTTTGATGGCTATAGAAGAAAAAATGGAGCAGGTGCTAGGGTTGTACTAATTTCACCCTAGAAAGAAAGTTATTTCTTTTCTTTTATATTAGAGTTTAGTTGTACTAATAATGTGGCTAAGTATGAAGCCTTAATTCAGGGTATACAGCTGGCACATAAGAGAGGAATAAAAGTTTTACAAGCATTTGGTGACAGTGAGCCTTTGTTGTCCACCAAATCAGATTATAAAGTGCTTCAAAAATTAACTTGCTCAAGTCATATAAACACAGAGTCTAGGATCTAATTGAAGACTTTGATGCCTTCAATATCTAGGCAGTGCCCAGACAGAGAAACAAAGATGTTGATAGACTGGCTATAGTTGGTGCCCAGTTTCACATTCCCTAGAGTGTCAAACAAAACTCAGATCAGCATGTGAAGATTGTTGTGAGGCCTGTTGTGCCTAACAAGGTGACAAGCTAGAAAGTATTTGAGAATGACTAGCAGATTGTAAATTTCTTGCAAGATGAGGTAGAATTTATTGTCAAGAATTAGTCAACATTGCAAGACCAATATGGTGACCAGGTGATCCAGCTGAAGACCAATAAACTACCTGGGGGATTAGTCACCTTGGATAATATATTTGGTGTTGATGATCAACCTAAAAGGGAGAAGATGAACATGACAGTCAAGAAAGAAGACTATGAATAGGTGGAGATTGATGAGGTATAAATAACCTCATTTCTATAATGAACCATATCCCCCTTTCTATGCTACCCAATCACCCAAACCATGCCAATTTATTAATTTTATAAGAAATATTTGTTTATTTTTGATAGAATGATGTACAATCCTTGTTTTCCAAATTGATTGAAGTTTTCCACTAATGTTGACATGATCGTGTGTAAAGGTCTATGTATTTATACAGTTTTTATGAAGCCTAGTGGAAGGAAGAGACTTAAAAGCAACTAAATTTAGCTACGCCAGAATCTTGGGGCGCTGGAAATCTAGGAATACATGATCATGGACTTTATTTATAGTTTCTTTTATTTTCTGTTGAAACACTTAAGACATTTCATGGCTCCAGTCGGAGCCGTTAATATGTTGAATTTAACAGACATCTAGTTTAGTTAAAAGTCTATTTTTCTATTGAAGACTTCTTCAGTGGCACTAATGCGCCACCTGAAATCTAGGATTTTGGTAGTATAGGTTATGGGATGATTCCTAAAAACAATGGTTATGTTATAATATGTTATTCTCTGATAATACAGTGTGTAGTTGATGTTCAGTAATTATGTTTTGTGATATGATTTTATGCTATGAATGAATACAACTGAGCTTTGTTCTAAGTAAGTCTATTATGAATAATGGAAATGTGAATGGAATTATTGTGAAGCTATTAAATTGATGCATGTGATTTGAATCGGTAGAAGATATCCTGAGAGTTGGCCACTCAAAGGATATAGGAATAGATAAGTATTTTTAATGTTGTGAATCTATTTTATTTAAACTTTGTTCTGTGAATGTTTTGCATTAGTAGACTTCTTGTAACAAGCCAATTGTTCTACCAAGTAATTACAACTAAGTTTAACTCGTTAGTGAATAAATCATGAAACTGAAACCTGAGTAATAAATTTTTTTCCTTTCATTCCTTTGATACAATGCACATTTGAAACATATTTCAAACTTAACCATTGCACTATCAAATTACACATTTCAACAATTACATGAATTGAATAATTCTCATTTACAATATTTCAAGAGATAGTTACATACAAGCTTAATAAAGCTAATTGACAATAGAGATACAATGGTTCTGATGTCTGTCTTTAAATCCTAGCCACCAACCACATGAGGAGAAGCATCACTCAAGCGCTTTTCCGCCAACCACAGACTAACTACGGTCCCCCACACATTTACCAAACTGGTAAATGGCCCTACCCTTCAATGAAAGGATTGGTATGGTAACCTCAAAGAATAGCCTAAACTGAGCAAGATGTTGTGTCCTACATATCTAGTACTATCATACATTGTGGCTCCAACCTACAAGCATGATTGTCCTTCCTAGTATTCAAACCTAGATCATAGTGAACTGACAGTGTAAACAATGGATACTTACACTACTTTGGCCAAAGTTTCATCATCCCTAACTCAGAATGGACGTCACATGCTCACCCATCATTCTAGCCCGATTTGGTAAGACATCAATCTCTATACTAGGTCATTTCCCTTTACCATGGATCATGAATCCCAGGATTAACCTACTTAACTTTTTCAAGTTTTACTATGACACATTTATCAAAGTAATATAAGTTGCAAGATATGGTTTACTAATCTTTCACCTTGTACAAATAGCTAATCACACTTAATTTAATAATTACTCATAAAATCCAATATAGGCACAAATCTCTACTACGGAGATTAATTTCATATCAACACATAATATAATTCTCATACTAGATATATATACACTTTTTACACAAACAAGTAAACACCCCATTTGATAAAGACAAAAAAATAATTCATTCCACAACAATAATCAAACACATATAGACTTTCAAACATAAAAGCATAATGGATAAGAATTTCACATGCTTGTGATATTTTTCTCCAATAGATCAATGGAACCCCTTGCTTGTGATCCTTCAAGTGGACTGATTCTCCTGTCCAAAAGCAACTCAACTCCCTCTCTAACCTTCTGATACTTCTCACAAAATCAAGACAGAATAACAATGCACTCTCATCAGCGAACTCAAAAATACAATAGCAAAACAATAGAGCACTTGGCTGGAAAAATTGTGTGTAAAAGGAATGAGGAAGCTCCTCTTTAAATATAGAAATCGGAGTAAGCTATGGCTACAATTTAGCTTGCAAAACCACCACAACTCCCCCTTTATTCTTCGACTCATCAAAATAGATTTGTGGTGGCAGCAAGAATTCAATGAAAAAGGAACACATAAGAGGACAGTATGAAGCAACTCAGCAATACAAGGAAACTGCACAGAAAATAGACTTCAAAAGGGTTTGAATCTCTCCACAAAGGTGCCACACATTATTCCATGCTTCCTATTAACTTGCAAATTGTTTACAAAGAAAGAGTCAATGCACATTGGAGGATAGTGTTGTTGGCACTTTAAAACTTCAAAAATTATAACTATTTCTGCCCCTTTTCCAATGCCCAAAGACCAAGTGAAAGCACTGCCAAAGAGTCTAAGTTTTAATAAACTATGAAATGATAACAAGATTACAAGTTATGCACTTCATATAGTACTTATAAAGGCACATAAATATGCTTCATTTAATATTACCATAAGCTCCAAGCTATGTGCTTAAACCAGCGCTAATGTTAAATGCATACCATTGTTTCATGGCTACGTGCCTTTTATGGCAGCGCCATAACCATTATACAAAGTATAATATATATATATATATATATATACATATATATATACATATATATATATACATATATATATATACATATATATATATATACATATATATATATACATATATATATATACACATTTTTAATAACATATTATTTGATAATAGAATCCGAATATTCACATTTCATTAATATACCAAAACACACACACACACACACACACACACACACACACACACACACACACATATATATATATATATCATTTTTACACATGACCACATATACACATTTCTCACATAACCACTGATGGCACAAAAGAATGAAATCCAAGATACATTGACAACATGAATGACATCCACATATACACATGCATAACATACCTGGTCCAATCGATATCTTTATACCTATGAGCAATATGCTCATGAGTATGCGTAGATACGTCTACCTACGTATACTCATGCTCGTATTGTCTCATACATATAAGTCTATTGTGGACTTGCATGAGTTCATAACCATTTCACAATAAAACCATGACTTTTGCAATCTTAAACTTACCAAAGAAGACTTAAATCGATACACAGATTGAATCACAATCTTCACTCAAACACCCATAAAATCACATCCAAATAGATCATTAACACATGTTACTTACCTTTACCCACACTGACTTGACATAACCTAGACCAAATAGGATAGTGGTGTGTGCTTGCTCAGTTTAGGCTTTCTCTAATGTTTACCAGACCAAGTCTTTCTCCTGAGTGATACTTCCCCTCCTTTATGTGGGAGCAACCTATTCCTGTATCCAACTTACATCATCACAATAGTAGTTAGCCATTCACAAAATAATCATTTGCTTTATACATTTAATAATAATAATCACTTATAATACATCATATTGCATAATTCAATCTTTCAACATAATCCATTCAAGATTCACAATGCACATTAATGCAAAGATTCATAAACATTCATTTATTCAAGCAGATTAACCAATCAAGGTAAATAGTAATTAGTTAGAAACACATAGGGTGTAACACTTTTGTTGAGTGGTATGATAGAATAAGTATTGTGCGGTCCCAGTACGATATTGTATCTTAGTTATGCTTGTCAAGTTCTGTGTGATTTCCGGAGCTCCTATTCAAAATAAAAACTCGTTACAGTCAATAGTGCAAATATTTATTTAAGAAAGTTCCCTATTTTCCTAGCTTAATCTATTCCTTTTGAATCTTTAGTTAAAGATTGATATGTTGCTTTCTAGTTTAGAGTTTGTAAGCTTTCTAGGATTAAATTTGAATGCTTCATAGATTAAGGGTTATACGCTTTTTAGCTTAGATTCATTCTGTTAAAGGCTTTCTCAGAGAACTAGAAAGTCATTGCTAGGTTGAGATGTTTCAATCCATTCCCTATTGCAAACAACCTTGGACACTACCCAGTCGACATAATTGACATATTTTAACTAAAGTGTTAGGATTTGACGACAACCTATCACTTTTTGGCATCGTTGCCGAGGACTTCTTTTCTAGTGTTAATAGGAGAATACTTGAATACTTCTTGTTAGTAAGAACAAAAATAATTGTCAAACTTCTTTTTCTACATGGTCAGGAAATGAGGTCCACATGGAAGATTCATACCAAAAACCCCCCACTAGTTGTTCCAACTACAAATATAGAGGTAGAAGTCTTAGCTGAAGAACTTTGTTACGAAATTATCATTCAGGGTCAACCTGAGACTTCCCAAAATACCTTAGATACTCAGTCATCAGACCAAACCTTCAAAGAGGAAAGCATTCCCTTCAACATCATGGATGATAACAATGATGACCCTTTCAATGGAAGGAGAGCACACCATGGAGATGGTGATAACCCACGGAGAGCAGCCCGAACATTTACCTATCCCACTCCTCTCAATGCAGATGATGATTCACCTATGAAAATATTTCACCTTCCATCCTACCAACCTTCAGAGGACTATCTTTCAAAGACCTAGACCAATTCCTTTTTGAGTTTAAAGTTCCGTGTCAAACACATGACTACAAAATAGATAATCAAAAACTAAAACTCTTTCCTTCTACGCTGAGAGACTTTGTAATGCGTTGGTTCATGGGATTGGTCTCAGGATCAATAACCACGTGGGATGAAATGGAGACTATCATTTTGGACAAATATCAAAGCTACTATAGCGTCATCAATAGCGAAGAAGAATTGTTCAAGATCAGGAAAAAAGAAGATGAGATCCTAGAAGATTACCTGGATAGGTTTATCTTCTTAACCAAATGATGTGGAGAAGAGACAATAAGCCCAGAAATTTTGAAGACCATATTTCTCAAGGGGCTCGATGAGGATGCTAGGAGAAGCCTAGACTTGATGGGAAAAGGAGATGTGTCCCAACTTGGACTCGGTGATATTGTTGAGTTATGCAGAAATTTCTCCTGAACTCATGGAGAAATCCATAAGTCTAGTCTATTGAGAGGCTCAAATGAAATTGGAAAACTACGAGAGGAGATAGCTAATCTCAAAATTGACATTTTGGTTTAGTTAAACACCACTCTAGATGGGATACAAGACATAACACGCAACCCTAAGACCTTGTCCATCTATTGTCCCAGATGTCGTAACTGTTGGGATATGGTGTTGTACACCATTGCATAATTTGATATATTATAATGTTGTAATTAAATAATTATTTATTTGTGATGCACCTACAAGGTGTGGTTAATCACTCTATGTAATTATTTGGGGACCATTTTATGTTGTATTGTAACATTGGGATATTATTTGTATTATTTGATTAATTAGGAAAACTTAGTACGAAAAGTCAAATGTGGGGTCAGTGGTTTTGTGTTACCCATGGTTTTAGGGCACATGGTTTTCTAAATGTAATGTGTGAGCTTAAATTATAAAAGAAAGCACAAGGTTATTATTTGAGGTTGGCTAGATAATTCATTCTTGGTGAACAAAGGTTTTGTGAGAGGTTGTCATTATACTGAGCTCTCTCCTGTGAGTGCATATTCTAAAGCATGGCAGGTGATGTGTGGATTCATGCTTGTACACATGGAGGATGCATTGGAGGTCCTTGATTCTTTTGGAGGCTAAGTTTTTTCCCTCTTGAGGGTTTTGCCAAGGTATATCTTGTGTTATCTTGTTGCTTGTTCATTTGATCTTTGCATTATGGTTGTTTCCGCATCTTATTCTCCTATTGGGTTATGTGGAATTGGTTTTATTTGACCTACAAATTCCTAACACGTGGTATCAGAGCCATGCTTATGGTTGAGGGAGGTGTGAGCTCCCTTGATATGTATAACCCTTGTGTGTGTAGATTAGGTGCAAAATGGAAGCCATGGTAATGCATGTAAGGATTTGGGACATTACAAGGTTTTGTTCAGGTTGTATTGTAGTTTGGGGGTTCTAGGTATTGGAGATTTGTTGTGCATGTTATAGATCTGGTGATTGAAAAATCATGGTTGAAGAGGGTTTTCTTGGTTTGGCTTCATGAGGGTTTTGAGGAGGAATTTCTACAAATGACCTCCTGGGATAAAACAAACCTCGCCATTGAGTCCAGGAGGCCCGAGAGGCGAAGAAAAACATATAATTTGCCACGGTTTGGTCATGGGAGAAAAAGAAAAAAAATGCCCCTCCCAGGGACATCGTACAAATTTTTTGTTTGTAGAGGCAAATTTTTTTATAAAAAAAAAAATCCCTGCACATTGTCTATAGTTTGAAATTTTGATTAAAAAAAGAAATGCAAGATATGAAAAAAAAACATTAAAAAAAAATTATTGCAGAGGGGGTGGTGGTACGCAGACCGCTATACCCCCTTTTGCTGCAGAGGTACCATGGGGGCACACTGACGTTAGAGCAGGTCGGCCCCCTATCGGCATCCGATAGGTGCTAGCCGGCCAGAAGGCACTAAGGCCTCCGGTTCGGCAACCTTACCGGGCCGGCAGGGCAAGGTCGAGCCCGTGGCAGGGGCCAGAATCCCCTTTGCCAGTTGACATTTGCTGCCAGTGGATAGGGGTGCTAAATCTATAAATGGCGATGATAATAAAAAAATATTTGGCAGCGGTAAAACTTTTATGACGGCATTTGAAATTAAAATTTGGACTCTGAAAAAAATTAAAAACCTCCTTATATGCATTTTGGGGTCCATGGAGAATAAAACAAAATTGAAACTTTTTACAAATCCACCTATCAAAGACCAGAAATGATGATGCCAGCCCAGTGACACATTAGCACACATATGCCCAGTCAGCATGCATAGTCACCACCATGTCAGTGATGATGTCAACAGGGTATAGGTCCTGCCAGGGGACCACTTTTAGCCCTAGGAGAGTATTTTCTTCTGGGGAGGCATAACTTTCACATACGGTATTAGTTTTTCAACTTCTTATAGGCGTCAAAAAGGTCTCTCCGAGAACTACATATTGGTACAAGTTTCATGACCAATTTTTTTTGTTTATGTCATAATTTGGTTCCTGAAGCCAGGCATTCCTCCGAGATAGTTTTATGCTCATAACTTTTGCATACGAAATCAGATTTTTGATTTCAGATAGGCGTTGGAGAGCTATTGTAGTGTAATATAGTTTGGATTGTGTAGATTTTTAGTTTAGTGTGTAGAGAGAGTTTGGTACTTGTTTGATCACTTCTAGGATCCTGAGATTCAGAGTGCGTTTATGAGTGCATTCAGATGGATTTTTTGGCACAGATTTGTGAGAGTGCATGTTGTTATGAGACCATCAACATGGTTTAGAAGGTTTTCAGATTTGGTGCTTCCTGATACAGGTTCACATGTGTTTTCAGAGTTTGGACTTTGATGGAGACAGGTACATAGGTTGTCTTCTGGTTTGAGGACATGGTTGATACACGTGTGAGACTTTGAGTCTCATTTTAGTGAGAGTTGATTATAGGTACAATGATCATGATGATTATGGCGTCATGGATATGTAGGTAATTATTTGCATTGGCATGACATGATCATGTATGCGATTGACAGGTATGGGCTATGATGTTTGATTCATGATTACATGTGGTGTTGTTTTAGGGGATTGTTCTTATCTCATGGATGCTTGATTAGTTCCTAGACTATGGTTACTCATTTGTGGACTTATTGGCAAATCAATTCTAGTATTGATTTGGTGTTTGAGTCTTGGAGTCTATAGGTTATCTTCTTTGATATCTCAGTTTGCATGTTACTAGTGTGATGATGAGTTTTCTTGTTACATTTGTTTTGGATCTACGAGTTATGTAGTTTTGTGGATTAGCTACCCCTTGGCTACAGTGGGATGACTTGGATGTGGATTGTCTTTATCCATGAGATTGATTTAGTGTTTATGCAGACTTTGTTAGTTGGCCTTGTCTGTGGTCATTTGTACATTGGTATGTTGCAGTGGGATGAGAGGATGGATGATTAGAGTCCTTGGATAGTCGGTTGTTGGGACTTGTAGCATGTTTATCATGATGTCATGGATAGCTTGGATACATGGTTTTATGTGAGCTTTTGACAGTGATGGTTTTATCTTCTTGTTTGGAGATTTTGGTTCACTCGACCTTTTGGGAGATGTTGATGTTACAGTGGGATTCCTTGATTATGTTGGGGCCATGGATAATCTTCATTTAGAAGATAGTTACTTTGTTGTCATGGATAAATTGGTATCACCATTTAGTGGGATCTTTGGTAGCATTATAGATTCATCATTTGTGATGGATGATCTTCTGTAGTGGTTGTGGGTGTCTTGGAGAGGCTCTTGGATTATGATTCTTGTTTTAGTGAGAGTACTTTGACATCATAATTTCCATTATTAGTAGATGGTTATCTTCATATGATTGGAGATGTTGACATCTTGGTTTACCTTGGAGGACTTATTTGAGTCTTTGGTTGAGGTTTTGGTTTATGATTTGTTAGTTTGACATGTTTATCCTTTATTTAGAGATGTTGATATTATGTCATGGTTTACTCTTGATGCTAGCTTAGAGTATTGGCATGATACAGGTTCTCTTGAGATAGGATGTATGCATTGTTACATGTGATATCTTTAGAGGAGATGGTTAGATCGTGATGTCATGATGGGCTTCTTGATTATGCAAATTTTATAGTTAAAGCATTGACAGTGGTCTTGTTGGTTTTCTTGGTATTGAGTACTTTGGTCATTTGCTTGAGAGCTTCATGATAGTGTGGTATTGCATTTGGAGTTTCAGCATGGATTGATCGTGGAGGTGCTCATGGATACTTGGAGACTTAGGTGAGGCTGGAGTTCTCTTGAGATTAGAGACACTTGTTGAGACGGTTACTCTTTGGAGGTTTCAGCAGATAGACCGATGAACCTTACACCTGGATATGGACATGAGTTCATTTTGGACCTAGAGAAGATTGTTCTTGGAGAGATTCATTATGGATTGTTGTATACTGGAGGAGTATTCTCATTCCCACTCTTGGTCTACTTGGCAGTTTATCATCTATGAGGTATTGCCCATCCTTTTAGATGCATTTTGCTTTATGTTTCATCTTCTCATAGATATGGATCTTGAGCTACAATTATTGGTTCTAGAGGGTTCATTTGAGGGTTGTTAGCATGGTTATCTCCTTGTTCATATGGTTTGATTTATGATGTTCATTATGAGGAGTTTAGGAGATGTGATTGAGCTTATTCCTAGTTATGGAATGATTATGAGTTTTATCCCTTGATTAGAGAGGACTACATCCATGTTGGCTACATGTTACATATGTTCATTTGATCTTATGAGATTGAATTGTTGGGTGTTGTTGAGTCTTTTCATTTGGGGTTGTAGAGGAGATCATACTTGACACAACTTAGCACTTAGAGGTGTTTGTAAAAGGACATTATGATTTACATGTTTTCTCTCTTTGTCTTATGGCTACTTCCTGGAGGATCATGTTGATATGGTTGGACTTGGGAGAGTTATGGTGACATGTTGTGAGAAAGTATGCAGTGATTTATCATGCATGTACAAATCATTGTGATTGTTCTTGATACTACATTGGCTTGTTGATTAGCCACACCTTGGTTTGATTGTTGATTGATAGACTTGGTATGCCTTTGATCTATTTTTAGATTTGACATTACCCATGTAGTGGAAGTTTCTGGATGTATGTATTCTTCATTGACATGTTTTATACATGGAGCTTGTGATTGCGCTATATGGGTTGGATATGTTGTTGGCATGAGTTTATTGATGTTGTTGATATCTATGAGGTATGGATGGTTGGATGTATTAGCATATTTTGTGGGTGCTATTTCTAGTCATGTGGGTTTTTTTAATCTTTGGCAGCATCTTGGAGCCTTTTGTTATCACTTGGATTTGATGCTTGTGTTCCTTGGATTGGTGCATCTTCACCTTGGCATGTTTCTTTTCTTCCATAGGTGGCACATTGGGGGATGAGAGGAGTTCTTGCTTTAGATGGTGATCACTTTGATTTAATTACAGGTATCTTGATGGAGCACGAGAGCATGCTGGAGATTCATGTGATTTCATGTTTGCCTATGATGATGTATTTTATTGATTGACCCTTATGCAATGTATACAACAAGTGGGAGAATGTTGGGATATGGTGTTGTACACCATTGCATAATTTTATAAATTATAATGTTGTAATTAAATAATTATTTAGTTGTGATGCACCTATGTGGTGTGGTTAATCACACTAGGTAATTATTTGGGGACCACTTTATGTTGTATGGTAACATTGGGTTATTATTTGTATTAATTGATTAAATGGGAAAACTTAGTACCAATATTCAAATGTGGGGTTAATGGTTTTGTGTTACCCATGGTTTTGGGGCACATGGTTTTCTCAATGTAATGTGTGAGCTTAAATTATAAAATCAAGCACAAGGTTATTATTTGAGGTTGGTTGGATAATTCATTGTTGGTGAATGGAGGTTTTGTGAGAGGCTGTCATTGTATTGAGCTCTCTCCTGTAAGTGCATATTGTGAAGCATGGCAGGTGATGTGTGGGTTCATGCTTGTACACATGGAGGATGCATTGGAGGTGCTTGATGGATTCAGAGGTATTCATGGAGGCTCATGGATTGTATTGTAATGATTTATTGTTGAATAATACATTTGAGCGTGGATGCTTTTGGAGGCTAGGTTTTTTCCCTCTTGAGGGTTTTCCCAGGGTATATATTGTGTTATCTTGTTGCTTGTTCATTTTATCTTTGCATTATGGTTGTTTCTGCATCTTATTCTCCTATTGGGTTATGTGGAATTGGATTTATTTGACCTACAAATTTCTAACAGTAACAAACATTTGTTGAGGGAATGTCCTTTAGATAAAGTTGACAATTGTCAAATATGTGAAAAGAGTCATGCCACTGATCAATGTGAAATACTGAATGTACTTAAAAATTCCAAGAAAAAGTTGACTCACACTGAGGAAGAAGTCAATTATGTGGGCCAAATACCAGGAAGTAATTTCTCCTATGGACAAAATTCCAACTCCTCACGGCGCCCTCCAAATAATTGGGGTAACAATCAATGGGCAACACCTTGGTCTCCAACGCCACCTAATTGGGCCCCCTATCCTCCATGGGGACTACATGAATGGATGAATAAAGCCTAGGGAAATCCTCAATGGTCAAATCAAACTCAACAACAATGGTACCCTCAGAATCCTACCTCACAATGGATTCAGCCTCCAAACCAATTATCTCATGGTCCAAGATAGATGCCAAATACACAACATAATCTCCTGACAGCTCCCCAAAACACTCAACAAAATGAGCAGGTCAATCAGCCTCAACTACCAGCACAACTTATTACTAATCCAAAGAATACCCATCAAACAGCAACAGTGTATTCCACTAAGTAGTGATGCAGAGGCATCCACACTAAAACCTTGACATACAGCATGTATGTCTACAACCCATCATCATCATCATCATATTTTCTGTTAATATTGTCAGCATCATCATATTTTCTCTTGCCGACCGATATCCTCCTGCAGACAAACCTTCGACCTTTCGCCTGTCAGCAGCATCATCATATCCGGCTATCGGTAGCATCATCACATTCGGCAAGCGCAAACATCCTCCTGATGTTCACTGTTCATCTCACCGCCAAACACTTTCTCCAGCATCATGATGTTCAACATCATGTTCATCAGCAGGATATAAAATATCTGGTTCCCTCCATATATCCTGATGACGACAACCTCATGCACCTTTCCTTCGATGCTTACGTCACCCCGATATCCTGATGACGATGACGTCACATGCAGCTCCTCCAATATCCTGTTGTCGGCCAAACTTAACATTATCGGCCCGCGATGGTTTTATCAACCCGATCTTCTACCTTATGCCGATACGCTCCTCCTCGGCAACACCTGATGATGATCACCTCGAAACACATTCACCTTATGCAAACGATTGCATCATGCCCACCTCCATCTACTCGGATGACGCCTGAAGTATCTGCAGGATATACACAGAAATATCCTGATGATGTCGTTGCGATGGATTTTCTAACCTTAGCAAATTTTCAATCCGCTGAACCTCTTGAGGTGACCCGATCTACTTTCAGAGCGATCTTCCAGACTCGAACTATCAGCACAACCTAGCACATACCCATGCTAGGGTTCTCAACACCTCTCGACTGCGATCCTGCACACCTGCATGCAACAAACACAAAATGTAGACTAACCCCTAAGCTATTATACATGGCCATTCCACCGATTCGATGAATCAACCAGTGGAATGGATCAGCGAATCCATGCAACCACCAAAACAGCAAATCGATCACCCAATGGAATCCAAAACAGAGAATGGACACAAACAGGATCTCTTTATTTGATTTCAAAAGATGCAAATACAGTATTCAGTTTCTCCTCTCTGTCTCTCCTCTTCAATGCAATGTCTAAAATCAGCCGATCCTAATACATAAATAGGATCTCTTGCGAGTACTACTGACCCGACTCCAAGCGGCTGGGAGCTTCCAAGCGGCTGGGAGGATCCAACCGAACATACAGCATAACAGCTATCCTAACAAACTATCTAAAAATAGTAAAGTATGGTCAACATGACCTTATTACATGCATTGGTCTTATAAGACCTTCTTGGAAACATTAACCAGACCTATAACAAACTAACTGCCTCATGGAGGCCAGCTGTTAGGTAGGTGCTCCTGCACCATACTCCCCAACAGAAAAGAACTCATGTCCCATGAGTTTAGTTGTGGAAGTCCTCCACCTTTACACTTTGTCATGTCAGTGTTCTGACCTGTTCCAGCTTTGTCCTCTGCTGGCTCTCGGCTGCTCCAAGACTTCTGAACTGTAACTTGCTGTCTTGCAAGTAAATCCTCATGCTTGTCAATGTAGGCCCTTCTCTCACATACCTTGTGTTTGTCAGGTTGTCTGACCAGAACCTCTGTCTGAACTGCCTCTTGAACTTCTGCAATGTTCAACTCTATCTTTCTTTCAACCTTTATAGGACAAACAATAGTCCCAACTATGACAACATCCTTGTCATTCCTCTCAACTGGTTGCTGTTTGCAAACCTGTTTCTGAACCTGCTGCTGACCTCTGTCAGTCAAAACTGAAACTTTCTTCAACCTGTTGTCCTTAACAACTCCTTTCCCTGTAGTGTCCTCAACTGCCTTTATGCCTGCTCCTATAGGCTTATGCACAAACTTCTTCTTTCCCACTAAAATGATTTTGGCTGCCCCCTGTGCTGCAGCATCTTCTTGCAATGGCATCAACATAATAGTCTTCCCATCTTTCTTGATGGTGTAGGTATTAGCATACCCACCATACAGTACTCTCCTATCAAATTGCCATGGTCTACCCAACAGTAGGTGACAACATTCCATGGGCAAAATGTCACACAAAACTCTATCCTGATATGCTCCAATCTAAAAATCCACATATGCCTGTTCATAGACAAAAAGTGATTGACTATCACTCACCCAAGATGCCTTGTAAGGGTGTTGATGTGGAATCCTTTCCAAATTCAGTTTATCCACCATTTCCTGAGATACCATGTTGTCTGTTGAACCAGTATCAATGACAACCTTACATACTTTACCTTTGCTCTTGCATGTGGTCTTGAAAAGAGCTCTTCTTTGCATCATATCCTTTGATGCCTGCAAACTAGTTCTCCTTAGCATCAATGCTTCTCCCTCCTCAGGATATCCATAACCGTCAGGAGCTCTATCTCCTTGATAAGTGTTTGAACTCTGCACACTTTGCTCTACTTTCTCTTCTTGCACAAATTGTACTCTCTTGTCATTCGTTCTATCATTTCTGGATGATGAACCTTTGCTTTTTGGACATTTGAAAAACGGATGACCAAACTCACCACAGGTGTAACACTTGCCTGAAAATGTAGTAGAACCTCTACCACCTCCAAATCTGCCTCTATTACCTTTCCATCCACCTCTGAAATCAGACTGTCCCTGTCCTTTACCAGTGTCTTCTTGACCCTCATTGGTTTGCCTTGTTGTAGGGGCTGCTCCTCTTCCCCTCATATTGCTGCCTCTTCCTCTCATGGACTTATCTTCTCTCCTATTCATCTTTTCTTCAATCCTGATTGCCATTTGGTAACAATCCTCCACACTCTTAGGGTTAGCTAAAACTAACTCATCCTGTATGTTCAATCTCAAACCAGCCAAGTACCTAGCCACCTTTTCTACCTCATTCTCATGATGACCAGATCTCATACTCAACTTATAAAACTCCTCAGTATATGCCTTCACATCCATTTCCTTCTGCCTTAAAAATTGCAGCTTCTTAAACATCTGAATTTCATAATCCTTGGGCAAGAATTTACCTTTGATCCTTGCTACCATTTTATCCCATGAAGTGATCTTTGACCTTCCTTGTTTCCTTCTCTCGGATTGTACATAATCCCACCATACCAAAGCATGACCTCCTAACTTGGTCTTTGCAATCTTTACCTTCTGATCCTCAGCAACATCTTCACATTCAAAGTGATTATCAAGTGTAGCAATCCAATCCAGCAACTCATCTTCATTCAAACTTCCATTATACTTGGAAACATCAACCTTTACCTTAGGTTTATCACTCTGTACTGCTTTTAACAGTTTTGCAAATCTCTGGTCTTCAGCATCCAGACCTTCAGCTACCTCTTCATACTCTTCAACAGCATCTTCATCTTCTTCTGACTCACTGTCTTCCACTTCCCTCTTTTTGTTCTTCTCCAGGGCTACAAGCCTGGCTTGAAGTGCTTCAACAAGCTCCTTCATCTTCCTCATCTCTCTAGCATGTTTTTCCTTCATCTCCTGCAATTCCCGTGCAGTACCACTACCTTTCGGAGGCATTTTGTCAACCTCTTACTCCTCTACCTCTGTCCTTTCAGTGACAGAATCAACACACAACAACCCAGACCTTTTGCTGAGCTCTGATACCACTATGATGCAGAGGCATCCACACTAAAACCTTGACATACAGCATGTATGTCTACA